>CM041551.1:4571258-5026258 GCA_023238725.1 Scortum barcoo
ACTGTCTCTCTTCTCTCCCTCCGGGTTGTCAGCATCTCACACTAAGTGATCCCTGAGTAATTTAGATGGATCATGTGAGATTACTTGTGGAAGTCCCCCCACCCCTTCATGACCGTCCACGTTTAAATGGGGAGAGGCAGCCTGTTGCATCTGAGCCAGACAAGATGGATGGGTTAACATGTCCAAGGCATCTTAGTTTTAATTATACTGCAGTACAGAGAGCACACACACACACACACACACCATCATTACCATCACCTTTTTAAAACAGTAATAAGCCACAACTACATCTCAGCAGCCACAAACTACTTTAGGAATCATTATTTATGTTAGAAACATATAAAACATGAATGGTTTCTTATTACAAAAGTGATATATGAACAGGTAAACCATAAAGTCTTGTCAGGGAACCATCAGTTCATTCAGGAACATTAAAATGTAACTCTAAAGTACCATAACTTTTATAACAAATGCTGAAAACAACAAGAAAACCCTAAAATACCTTCCCGGGCTGATAAACCCACACACACCGTGTCAGCTGTGTTTTCGTCCTCACCTCGGCGCAGTGCTGTTATTTCCGAGGCCACATACAGAGGAAGTGAGCTCGCTTTTCTCTCTCCGTGAGGATCCGCTGCTCTGCCCTGCTGGCACCGGGACACACTTTCTCCTCCGGAAAAAAATAATAATAAAATTTTAAAAAAAGTCACGGCAGACCGGCCCCGCGGCTCATGCCCCCCCACAGAGAGAAAGGACGCCGTCTGTGTGAAAACCAAAGTGCGGGAGGAGAGCGGGAGAGCAGGTAGAGGACACGGAGCTCTTCTCTCGGACTGTGTCGGTCCGCTCGTCCTGCTCCCACCGCACTGATGGAAACACACACACACACTGCGACACACCGGTGTTCCGGTGCTCGCCGTCAAAATAAAAGTCGGCCGCCAACTTCAGCGTTATGAACAGTTTATTTCGACTTCGCTTGAATTTATTCCTCTCTGGCATGTTCACAGTAAAGACAGTAAACATTATGTTAACATTTTTAATAAATATGTAAGGAAATGTGTAACCTAAGCAGCGTACTGTAGATTTAAATGACTTGCTTACTGACAACCTGAGGGGGGACACAGCACCTTAAATACAGATAAATGTCGACTCTCAGGGACTGTCTATGTACAGAGTATATCATTTCTCTTCAATGCATAGATAGTTAAATGTTTAGAAATTAGTCACATTTACAATACTCTTATTTTGAAGTCAGCTACTTCTCCTTTCCTGTTTTATGTTTTATTAATTTGGTTGACTTCATGTAGTTACGTCACTGCTGGAGCACAGCCTCCCCGCCCCCATAATTATCTCTTTACACAGATGCTGCCAACATGTCTGCTCAGTGATACATCAACCTGTAAGTCCATTCATCAACATCACCATCCTCATCAGTGTACTTCACTTTGATTTAAACAGAAACAAGCTTCAGGCAAGAACAGGGCTGTCTTAATAATAATAATAATCATAATAATAATAATACAGTGGCCTATATCTGCTGACATGTCACTCAGCAATGACACAAACAAGTTAAAAAAAGCATATAGTCATACCTCTGACTGTGTTTTATTTCCTCATGGTGGTTTGATATATCTTAACAGTGACCACAAAAACTTTACAAGAAAATTCAATCCAACTCTCATGACAAGGTGTCCAATTTGAGGAAAACCTGCAGTGCTGATTGTTTTTTCTTCAAAATGTTTTAATGAGTTTAATGACGTAATTGGTCATTATAGTTAAAATAAAGTGACATTTCCCATTGTTGAAACAGAATAATCGTTTTGCAAGTAATTTAGGGTTTCATTACTACAGTGATGTAAAGCGTAATATATATATATATATATATATATATATATATATATATATATATATATATATAGGTATATTCTATTCTGGTTGTCTGTAAATACAGTCCAAACTGGTTGACAAAAGAAAGAAAGAAAGAAAGAAAGAAATGTAGGAATGAAGGTAAATATAACATTAAAAGCCACATAAAAACCTTTTTTTACTGTATGCTTATGAAATGTATTAAACTGCTAAATACTACACATGCATACACATAAATGAAAATTATGTAAGAGGTACTTTTTCATACTTTTCCACAGCATTAGATGCCATATAAAACACGCAGAGCCACCGTCTGCACACTTTTTGGACGCGTTTTAGTGAAAATAATCAACCCAGCCAGTTATTTGCTTTAAACTTAGTGAAAAGCTATTTCTGTCTCTGCTCTGGGGACGTAGTGGAAAAATGTGAGAGAAAACAAACATGTCCGGAAGACCCTTGAATCCTGTTTAGTCTCTGGGGAGTGTTTACTGGGGAATGCAGGTCCCTATTCCCCCCCCCCCCGGAGATAGCTGGCTGGCTAGTTTAATCTGCTTTAACTGACAGAAAGTATACATTTAGTCCTCTCTCTTTCCTGTGTAGTCCATGTATCTGGTTGTGTAACCTGAACTCTGTTGTCTTTTTAGTAAAGACAATAATAGCAGACCCGGAAGAAGCACTGAGTTCACTGATAGGAGTCATACTCAATATTTAAGAATGATTGTTGCAATGCATGAATCACAAGTGCAGAAATTACCAAAAAGAGTCTTGTTCTGACTCAGTGACAGGAAGTGGAGGTTATAAAGATAAAGGCTGTGACCAAGCATAGCACGTCCAACAGGCAGCCAAATAGTTGACATACTCCGTCAGAAGAGATATAGAGCATAGCAGAGGCTCAGGCACTCTGTATGTGACCCAGATGTGGTGGACTTCAAGGAAATGAACTCCATCTGATTAGATGTCTCTCTTCTTGTGTCACAATCTGATCTCTACTAACTAAAGATGCTTAGGGTGGTTAAATCTAAAAATAGAGACAGCAGCAACACTTGTAAGACTCAAGAAAAAAGAAAAAAAAAGAAAAAGAAACATCTGTATTAAATATACCACTAAATATGTATATATATGTAATATATCACTAAATGTGTACTATTTAGCAACAAACAGTACATCTGAAGTTGAAGCCCACTTTAAAATGTTACAGATGTTAAGCCTGTTGGTGTTTATAAGTTGTATATGTTTTAATGTATGAATGAAATATTCCATAGTGAACAGAGATTATTTGAAGTGTTAATGTGGTACATACAGTATACAGTACATGTTAGTATTTCTACGACATCTGGAGCCTCCCTGTGGATTATTTTGGTCACTGCATGGAAATAGAGACAAATGCCTATGAAATGCAGTAATAGTTTGTTTATAATTACTTGTTTTTTCCTCTCAGAGCATCCAGAGGTCATTAACATCATATTTAGAACAATCAATTGTGACTGTCACGACAAAAATAATCTCCCTTTCTCTATGTGACTCTTTAACTTGTTATAGTTGGAAAAGTGTTACTAATAGCATTATCAATGGCTCTGTTCTATTCAAACATCCGAGTAAGCCACAACAGTGTGACAGCGAGCCCTGAAACTGAAGTGAATTTCAAACATCATGAACTTTAACATTTACATCTGTGCTTTTCCTACTTTACAATGTCTTTTTTGAAATAGGCGTTGTGCTTACTGTGTTTTGATGAATAGCTATATTTGCACACTATGGTCTGTGTACAGCATACAGGAAATATAATACTTGATTATTTTAGATTAGACCCACTCTTGTATTAAAATGTAGTCAAATTTCAACTCCATAACCATGAGACCGTGCACTTTACTAATATAACTCCACTGAGCCATCCAGTGGTAAAATGGAAAACTACAGATACAGTTACACTCCTTTTGGGTTGTTTGATGATTGTCTTCACCGGTGGAAAAAGTATCCACATCTTTTACTGATGTTAAAGTACCAAGTCAGCAATGTTGGTAAAAATCCTTCATTTTAAGTCCTCTTCTTTGGCATTTATAAGCAGTATGTAAACATTTAGTAAATGGTTTTGTTACACTCTATGATGTAGTTTTATGTGGCAACAGGGACACAAGTGTTTATTAATGTATAGCACTTTTCATACACCAGCCTCAACTTACAGTATGGGTGCTGGTAGGAGGAGTTATAGATGCTGACAATACATGAATAAACTTTTATACTGCTCATACATAAATGGAAATGATAAATACAGGGACTTAGGGTTAAATCATTTATATTCATGTTCAGTACTTTTCTCTGATCTTTGAATTTATGTGAAATGTTGAATAATATTACCTCTTTAGGCCTCAAACAGTTAAACAAATAAAACCTTTGGATAAGGTTATAGGGATAATCTCTTTTTGATAACGACTTTTAGACACCTGAACTGTGACAAGAAGGTACACATAGACACCATTATTTGTTAAAGGTCACAAATCAGAGAGTTATTATGCACAGTGTGTTTTATTCTACAACGTTATCATATGTTTTTAATGTAAATGTGTTATCTGAAACAAAACAGATCATTTTAGCTGTAAGGCAAATGTTAATGGAGTAAAAAGCACAATAGTTCTCTCTGATATGTAGAGGGCTGGGAGTATAAAGTAGCACTAAAGGTAAATACTAAAGTGAGGTATTTAAATCCATGTTTTTTGTTATTCTCCACTAATAATAGTGTGCTAACAGAAGAAAGGCACACACACCACGTTTTTTCTGCTAAATTCAAATAATTTTCTAATAATTATCACCAACAAGTAAATTTACAAGTAAGTTGTAAATAATTGTAGTAATTGTTTCTTTACAGCTTGATGGCAGAGGAGGTGGTGGCAGCAACTGAGAACAAATCCGCCTCTTAGCTTCTTAAAAAGACTTGCACAGCATCTGGACTTTATTAATGACTGACCAGCATTTATAACTTTATGACTGCATTATTCTTGATTAAAAGGATAAACACCAGAGGGATTTTTCACAACATAGCATCCCTAAAGCAGTTCATATTGAAGACTTATAACTAATTCATAATTCTGTATTAAGTATCAACCACTGATGAACAACCTTCCAGTATAAAGTCTTTAAAAAGGCCGACATATTAAGTGGTACCGCTGATTGAAAGTATTTTATGTGAGTATCCACTCATACACTACTGATAATAACTGAGCAGTCTATTAAAACCCTGTATCTCTGTTTGAGTGTTTTATTTATGTTTTTAAATCATTCAATTGTTCTGTACATCACTTCAAGCTCCAACCCTCCAGTAAGTGTGCAGCACAAATAAATGATTGATGATGCTTTGTCTCCTGCTCGCTTGACTGATTAATTCATTAATGCTAAGTGTTGCTATTCAAGATTATTGGTTCAAGTAGTTTTAGAAGAGATAAACAGGATCTAGTGTGGTTGCTGGGATACACAGCTCTTGCAGTTAATTGTGTGTGAAGGATATGCAGCCAAATGATGTTAAGAGTCTAATTTGCTTGTTTATTGTTAATGGGAACTAAGGATTGCTGCTATTTATCTATGATGTGCTAATGTTGAAAGACATTACTCATCACAAACAATAATCTTACTTTTCTCTCATCTTCCAAACTGGAATATAAATGAAACTATACACCTAATGCCCTTTCATATTCTCTGTTCAAATTCATTTCCTGCCAATACCCTGCCAAAATAACACACCACAGTGCTTTGGGATGAGGCCTTACCTCCTTTGGATGAAAAAAAAAAATCTGTGAAAATGAAGCCTAATTTAACCTAATAATAGACTAACAAGAAAACCAGCTGAGCGATTGAATGCTGCTCACATCAGCTTCTCATTAGTGGTCAATACCCGCCCTACGCTCCATGCTATGATTTTCCTCGCTGTTTACTGCTGGAGAGTCCTCATATTAGAGACGTCACTGGAGTTGTTTCCATCTGCTCTGAGATGTGCGCATAAAGATTCACCATTTGTTACTTGGTGTCAGAGTATATAAGATGATCTGGTGGCTTTCTCTGCTATTAAATCTACCAAAGCAACTAAATTGCATCATCAACTTATAAATAACCAAATAAAAGATCAACTGCCTTCATATGAAGATGCCTTTTATTTGTATCTTTGGAAAGCGATGGCTGTGAGACAAAGACTAAACAAAACGTTCCTGTTAACATGACCGTCTTGCTGTAATAATGCTTTCACATTGCTGCAAACAACAGATGTTGCTTCAGAGAACTGCTTGTGAGACTGCTGGTTAACATGACTGTGATGTTGATTTGACTGGAATAGGAAAAGAAAAAAGTTAAGAGTCTGGGCTTCTGGATCACAACACAAATATTACCTTTTCTTTTTAAGGCCTTGCTGTTTATTCATTTTTTTCCCTACAACAGCAAATTACAGAAGCAGTATTGAAAATAAAAGTCTTTTTTTCCCTTCTTGTAAAAAAAAACAAAATCTGCACAAAATTTGAATGACAGTACAAAACGAAGCGTTAATATGCCATGTAAATGGTGGGAGAGGGACATTACTGTTGGAAAATCTATTTTGCCTTTTTCAATAATGAAAACATGTCAATATTTTTACATTTCAGAATTATATCACATAATCTGAAACTATATATATATATATATATAAAGATGAAAGAAATGAACGCGTGTTTTTTGTGTTTTTGACTTACTTTGTTTTTTTTTGCAAATGAATGCTATAAACACATAAACCTCTTAAATATATTTAT
Organism: Scortum barcoo; assembly: GCA_023238725.1. Taxonomy (NCBI): domain Eukaryota; kingdom Metazoa; phylum Chordata; class Actinopteri; order Centrarchiformes; family Terapontidae; genus Scortum; species Scortum barcoo. The sequence continues at coordinate 4,577,882 of CM041551.1, forward strand.
CAGTGCAACATTGTTTCTTTTGAGTCCACGCTACAGTATCCTTTTTCTCTAGTTTAGCAGACGTTGCTGGAGCTACAGTCCTCTATAGCTGAACGCGTAGACGGTACGGTGGCGGAGGCTGAGAGAAGTGGGAGGTCAAATCTGAAATGAACAAGCTGAGAATGTGTTCACCACAGCACAACATACAAAACACACGGATGTAAAAGACGTCACCTTCTCAGGATCAAGTTTTTGATTTTTTGATTGTGGTGTAGAAACCACTGAGCTCCGGTCCCACGGGCCCTTGTCTCCTGATACTGTCAATCTCACATGGAGTTCACACAGAGTCCCTTCCCCTTGTAGCGTGTAGTGGTGGGATTATCCCATCCATCCATCCTTCTGCAAACAAGAGTCTCAACAGAGACTTGAAGAGTTCACATAGCGGTGACATTTGCAATTCTTTTAAGCTTAAAAAGAGATAGAAAAACAGGCCGTGACACTTTGATCTTCTCTACAAGTGTCCTACCATTCCCCCTCTTGATTTTCTCTGGGGGCTCTGACAGGACAAAGCAAGTAGTGAGTTCTTTTGTGAGTGATGGCCACTGTTGAACTGTAGTCTAGTATTCTGTGTGTCGTGAGATCCCCCAGTGAACGAGGAGGGGGCAACCATCCTTTGGTAAAGCCACGGAGGGGGGGCCTAATTCAGGTGACGACACTCGATCCCCCTGCTGTACCAGTGTCCCGTCCTAATGACATCATCTCTGACATCACAATGTTATGGCTGCTACACGTGAAACACGTAAAACCTCTTTGTGGCCGTACAGGCCTTAAGCTACAATACAGCATGTGAACAATACAAACTGGGTTCATCATGAGACAAATGTATCTGGCTAAAGTAATGATAGCACCATTCTTCAGTTAGTGTGTTTACCCCTCTTTTAATAGGCTCCTATCACAAGGGAGTCAGCAACAAAGTGCATTCAAGCTGCATTGTCTACATAGCACTTCTTCAGTGAACAGTCCACAGTGATGTTTGGAGGTGACAAGCTAGTCTAGGTCTCGGCTAAAGCAAAGATTTGATGATTGTTGTTTTTTTTTTTGGTATGCTGGCAGACATTTTACATATTTTACCACCTCCTCTGCCGTCAACATGAGCATGTTTGAAGTTATGGGAAAATATTTTATATTACCAATAAAACTCATAACAGAGATATGATGAAGAAATGAGAAAAGAGAGAGCTCCAAGAGTTCATCGTGTCAAATGTTTTTCTTTTTGTTTTGTTTTTTGTTACCTTTTGACTCATTCATCCTTCGGTGGTTTTCGTGAAGTGGGTGTTTCGATGACAGATGGCTTGAATGCACATTGAAAATCGCTGTAATATCAGCGTCACAAAAATCTTACTTGCCTTAGCAAAGTCATCTAAAATAAAAAACCATAACACTGCACCTTCCACAAAACAGTCAGAAGATTGTATTTACACACACACAAACCCATGAAAAAAGGGATACTGCAGCTTTTTTCCTTTTTACTTTCTTTAAAAAGGGCAATAAAATATATTAAAACTTATTTACAGTGTGTGGTTTTTGGACAGAAAACAACAAAAACTAAACAAAGCACTGTGATAGATTGTTTTCCTGTTTTGCAGGTAATTATAAGGTAATGTTCCCCTGTTTCCTGTCATCATAACTTAAGCAAAGTACAGTAAAAAACACCAAGATTAACAGAGGAGGCCAAACAAAATGTACTAAAGGCACTGTCAGAACCATACATTGCCATGAAAAGGACCCTCACTTTATAGTGATAGAGGTCAAAGGGGAAAGGGTACATGTTTCAGGGTCATGGGTTATAGGCACACCCTGTATGCCACACCATGGGGCAAATCTACAGTTTTGCCAGATATGGTTCATTTACGATTTTGATACGTCTCTTTAAAAACTTGAAAATAAACAACAGCCTTCATGAAATGATAATAAAAAAAAATCATGTCTTTCCCAGAAAACGATAAATACTTTAAACATTATTAATAAATTGGTCTCAACACCAGCATCCGATTGTAAAAATGAATGAAAATCAAAATAGAAAATTAAAATATCATCTAAATCATCTGTACATATTTTTTTCTGTATTATATTTGTACACAGTGTCCCCTACTGGTAGGTTCTTTTTACTGCAGCTCCTGAGAAAAGCGTGGATCAGTCCAAACCTCCCATTGGTGTCTGAACCTGTCCCTCATCCAGCGAGTTGAGGGTGTTGGCAGTCCTTTGAGCCCTCCTACTCGTGGATATACGAGAGGATATGCCTACAGCCAGTCTTGTGCACGCTCTGTGAGCTCTGCACGTCATACAGTCACACAAATGCACTCAGTCCCATCTCACGCCTCTGAGTATGAGTTCTGTACATTAAGTTTGTCCTTCTTTAGCTTGACACCATCCACTAGTTCAAAGTTATAGTTCTCCAGAGCTGATAAGTTCCTGTCAGACATGCCTCCATGGGAGCAGGCGCAGTACAAGACTACGCCACAGATTGCACCCAGGAAGACCCCCAGGGCGGACATGGCGATGATAGTGATGAGGATGGGGTCAAGAGTCTTCAGCATGTTTCCAGCTCCACTAATCTGGTTGGTCTCCACAAAGTCTGGGTATTCGGTGATCTCTTCAACTGGAGAGGAGACACAGAAATGGAGGAGGAGAATGAGATGTGTGTCATAGCATGAAGTGTCTGGAGGAGAGCAAATGGTTCCCAAAAAGGGGTTACGGTAAATAAATCATCCACGTGAAAATGACTTACGGATTTCATTGAGGCGGTCCTCTGGTAGCATTGGCTCAGTGGGTACATCGGGATCTGTTCAAACAGAAATTCTAATTATATCCAGTGCAGAAAGAAAACAAGCTGCAGTCAACGCTGTATAGTCAAGAACTGAAAGCAGGCATTGTAACTTTGAGTGCTAAAAGCCTCACCTTTACAGTCCATCATGCTGAGTCCATTGAGAACCTTAATGTCATCCACAGCAATGTCTCCCCAGCTCTTTCCATCCACCAGACCTTCGATCACCACCTTGAAAAAAGCACAGTGAGTGACTTTTTGGCTACCTTTCTTTCTTGAATGCCACAATGGAAAGAGCAGAGGTATAGCAGTAAATACCCAGACAAGTCACAGACTGAAAGGTGGACTAATTTACCTGATAGGGTTTATTGGTGCGTGGCACAAGGACACGACCTTCCCTCCAGCGATTGCCTTGGTGACCGCTGACCGTCCACAGCAGGATGTCAGCCAGTCCGTCAACCGTCTGTTTGCGCTGTTTGATGTGCAGTGTGCCGATGTGTGACCCGAACATGTGGTACCAAAAAGACACACACAGGTCTGAGTCTGGGGAGCTGACCATGGGGCTGACCAGCCGAGCCACCTCGGTCTCTTGGGGACCCGCCGCTAAGGTGTAGATGAAATTCCCTGATCCACCTGTTCAGTAAAAAGAACTTGTATCATTGACAGACCAAAACTCTGAGGCTCAGAGGAAATGTGATTTTCAGTATGTACAGGAGTTTACACATTTCTTATATGGTCCATTTGAGTATCCTGCAGGGTCCTTACCTGTGTGGTCCATGTTAGGTCCAGTGTTGAGAGTGGGGGTGCCACTTGACTGGATCTGCCACCTAGAGCCAGTGTCCTCCGATGTCCAGCTGCAGAAGGACGGATCATTGGCCCAGCCGAAGTCGCAGGCAAACCACAGAAAAGCTGAAAAATGTGTTGAAGAAAGGTCAGTATCATCAAAAGATATCACCTTTCATCATCCTCCTTATTATAAAAGGAGAAACTGCCAAGAGTCCTGTGCTTTACACGAACAATGACTTGGGGGGCTGTTATGATACACTTTGGGCCTCCAGTCACTCATCCTGTTAACTACAAGCACTAGAAGCACTAGAGGGCAGCAAAGAACTGCGGGGCGCAAGCTTGAAGTCCCACAGCTGGGAGAAATAAAAAGAGCTTACTCAGGAGGGAGAAAGAGACTGGGATGGAAGGCAAGTTATGGCTCTAACATGAGAAAAAGAGCAAACTGACAGCACAGACCTCATGTAGACCTTATTTCTTGGCTGCAGTTAATGATCTCCTTTAATGAACGTGAGAGGGTATATAAGGAGATGTATAGAGGACACTAAGAACAGGCACAGTGCACAGACAAGGACAGGGGAAGAGGAAGATGGGGTCTGGACATGGTGTCCAGTTGAGAAAGCAACATTCATAGCAACCCGCAGAGAGCTCAGGATTTTAATGAGAGCAGGGACTTGAGGTTTGAAGACAGCTATGGTAACAGTGCCGGGGCCCCATTCCAACAATACAATCCCCCACAGACACACACCGTGCTAAGGAAGCCTCAGTGGAGGCAAGAAAATGTGTGAGAGCTCAGGCTTCAGTGTTTTTCAAATTGGATAAAGAAAGACTTCCAAAGAACACAAGGGAGCGAGATGTTTGGGATGTTAGGCACGGCCTTAAACTTCAACGTGAGATGCCTTTAGAGATACAACAAGGTGGCTCTCCAAATGACAGAATATATGAGCCAATATTCCCTTTAATAATGGGAAGATTTTAACTAGCTTCTGCAGGCAACGACTCTATTTATCCATGAAACACAAAGGATGGAATTCCCATGTGGAACCGCATTTCAGATGCCAAGCCACTTTTTTCGGCGAGACATCCCATTCCCAATTAAAATGACTTTGGCTTTTTTTTTTCCATTCTTGGGAGGCTTTGACTGAGGCTACCAACAAGCTCTGGATAAGATGAACAGCCACATAACTCACTTGGCCATTTGATGAAAAGAAAAAGAGGCTTTTTCTTGCGTATTGCCAATGGAAACTACATCCTCTGAGATTAGAGTGCACGGCACGCATACACCCAAACAGACACAGACACTTGCAAATACACAGACTTGATTAGCATGCATAGTTTGAGACTCTTGAAATGAAAAGTCAGATAGATAAGTATTTACTCCCAGACATTTACTTATGTTCATACACACAAAAATATGCATACACACACCTGCACCTCAGCTCTCATCTATTATCACAGCTGATGCCCCAGCAGACTGCAGACAGACCTCAGAGCCAGAGCTGATAGACTGAAGGGTGGAGCCTATGGCCCATTAGCCAAGGTCAGACTGGGGCACAGCCTCTCAGCTGGCTGCTGCCTCATCAACCTGCTATAGGAGACGGCACTATGTGTGTGTCTGTGCATGTGACCCCAAAGCACACCTCATTTCCTGTGGTCATTTGCATTGTGCTTCTCTGTTTTGTGTTGTGGTATGGATGTTTGTGTGTGTGTGTGTGTGTGTGTTTGTTTCAGTGTCAGCCCAGTGATTAGTGATTATGCTGAGAAGGCAGCAACAGAGCACCAGTGCTAATCATCAGCTAGCCCTGCATCACACAACCTCCCTCACCCTGTCAGCGGGAGCCTCTAAGGGCCATATCATCAGCTTTAATAACAGACACACATCAGAGGAGAGAGCCAGCCTTGAGCTGGAAATCATTAGCTAAGGTACGCTTCTTGATAAATCTATGGAAATGAATTCCAAAAAACCTTGAGCAGTTAAATATTTACTCTATATTTCAACATTCTGGCATGTGTAATCTTTAAAAACATCATGTGTGGCGCTTGTTGACAGAAGATATAGACATTTTTGCCTCACCTGGTATGGTATCCACTTCAGCAGTGGTGGTCTCTGGCATCGTGGTGCCCCCTGTCGCAACACAACACATTAGCATGGTCAGCCTGGCAAGGGTTAAATTCTTTTTAAATGACTGCACTCATGCATGTATCAGTACTGGCCAATTTTAACTAATCAACACATGCTTTGTTTTTCTCTTCATTCTCATAACTGCCCTGTCTCGGTACATCTCCCATGAAGCTTTTTTTTTTTACTGCTTTCAAAACACGTGACTGAGACGGTGCCATGCTCATCATCGGAGACTGCTGGTTAATGGGGAGTGCAGACAGCAGTGCAGGCTCAGAGAGTTACTGGGTTAGTGGGAAACGAGGCCAAGCGAAGTGAGTGATAAAGAGGGTGCAGGAGGACAAGGCAGGTGAGAGATGAAAGGATGGAGAGAGGCAGAGCTGGCTGCTGGTAGCTTTAGAAGCAGGTGCGTGAGGATGTGCACATTTGGCGACCTTTGGAGCAAGTGCCGCAATCCTCTCCTGTGAGTCTGCTGAGTTGGAGGTAAGAGGGGATAGACTCGAGAGGGGAGGTGGGAGCTACAGGTGCAGCTAATTAGAGCTGTGCACATTCCAGCACACACGTGGGTGCATGCTTGCAAGCGTGCAGTAGATGGCAGATTAGCTGAGGTATCAAATCTAACAATGACAGAGAGCGGTGAGGCTGGGACAGTGGAGCAGAACGAGTGTGAGCAATAGCAGAAGAGAGGGCAAGGGGGGGTTTGCTTGCAGTCTCATGAGGGCGATGTTAGCACCTGTCACGTCGTAGTCATCACCTGTGCCGCTGTGGCAGCTCGCCTGGTCGTCGTCACACTCGTCGGACGGGGTAGTGCTCGGGACTTGTGTGGTAGGCGGGAGGGTGGGAGCTGCAAAGACAGAAGGAACATCAGTTAGATTTCAGGTTAAACACTGAAAATGCACTGATTTAGCAAACTATGTTTCTCTGTTTTTCTTTGTTGTTGTTTTCCACTTGTCCAAAGTGACTTATGATAAGTACATTAACGCATTATTGAGAGAAGAGCTAGATGTCATCACGAACTGGGAATGAATATCTTTCTAGCAAACAAACACTGAAAGAGTGCTAGAGTAAAAGCACTTGGGCTGTAGATGGGGTATGAAAAGGTCGATTTACAGCCTGTTCAATAGTAAAAATAGAAAAAAAATGTTGAAATATATATGCATAAGCTCAGCGTACTCTGCCCATAGTTACACACTGGGTTTCGATGAAGGCCTGAGCTATTAGCATCCTTCCTTAGAGCTTGGGCGGTTGAAACTCAAAGATGCAGAAACAGGGCTTGGCATTGGCTGTAGGCAGGGCCTCTGGCTGCCATAGTGCCCTATCATTATGGCTCCACTACACTTGGATGTGGACATGGCCCTAGATCCACTCCACGCTCCGCTGCCGTCCTGCGGTGTACGTGCATTTGTGTGTGTTTACACTGGCTGAGTAATGAACGGGCTTCCCCGGTGTAGAGGGAGGAAAAAGGAAGAGGAGAGAGAGACATAGACTGATAGGGGCAAACTGCCTGAAAAATGTATGTGTTCAGTATCGGTTTGTGAGATTGTGAGAGTGTGTGCGTATGTGTGAGCCAATGCTCTCGCTCTCTCTCCCTCTGCGAGATGAAATATGAGGCAGATCAGCCCCTGTCAGATTCAGGGTGGGGAAGGTCAGGGATGGGGTCAGCGCTGCGTCAGGGGAGCCTCTCACAGAAATGAGGACTTAGCCCTCCTCCTGTGGCTTTACACACACACACACACACACACATAACACTAGAACTAGCACCTGTGTACGTGTGTGATTGTGTATATACATGCCTGTAACCACATGTTTGGCAGGGTGATTGCGGTTCGCCTGTGTGTATATGTCTGTGTGAGTGTATGTGTGTTAGGCATTAACACCGAAAACAAGCATTATCATCTGACTAAAGCTCCCGGTGGGAGTCCATGAGGCTTACAACTGAATGGGCCTCCCTGAAATCCAATATGTAAATCCACTTAGGGCTAGCGTGCTACACGCTCTTATATTGCTGAGCTGTTTCTGCACTACATCAGCTTTGAGAGAGACAGATAAAGAGCTAGAAAAAAACAGGGTCATTTTAAAGATAGCAAAGTGTGTGTGGCCCTTTGAAAGAAGAAAAACATGTAGGGGTTGGGAAGTGTGCGAAGGGGGCCAGGCTGCAATAATCCTGCCGGGCCAGGTGGGCTTTCATTTGATCCCCTCTAGAAGCGGCTAGCTATGGGACAACTTTGATGTAACAAGGAGACAAGACAACTGTCCCTTATAGGGATAAAGAGCAGGAGCTGGACAGCTGTGGGCTCAAAGCGCACGCACATCTTTAAAATAACCCCAACTGTGGTAAAGACACAAAGTGCAAGCCACCTACAAACACACCATTAATTCAGATGATGGATGGCTCACCTGTGTGTGCATCAAGACATGTCAGATGTGAACACATGTAAACACTGTCTGTGGACAGATGTACTGCGTAGGAAAGGTTGCTATCATGGGTAGAGAATTTAAATTCAGACTAAAAATGCAAAGACACAATCTCAGAGGGTAGTCACGTCACCACCAGGGGTGAACATTTCATTATCATGGTTAAAAGCATTACCCCAGCTGGAAATGTCATCAGCATGGGCAAAAAGGTTTCACTCTGCATAACTTTGCTACTATTGGTAGAATTGTCATTACTATAGGTGCCACATTTTGACAGAACACAGACAATGCAATAGATTTTAATGGAAGTTCTAACTGGGGTTCCAGTTTACCTTCAATCTCGCAGCCCAGGAGCTCAAGGCGAAGGCCCATGCCAGCAGGGGTGGCCCTTTCTGGGTAAATTCTGATGAAACGGGTCAGCAGGGGCTCCACTGTCCTCAGCTCAGGAGTGTCATAGTTGCTATTACCTTCAAATATCTGGCAGGGAAAAGGAGAGAAGGTGGAATGGAGCGGGACAGAGACAGAGAGGAAAGAGTGAGCGAAGAAAGGCATGAAGCAAAAATACAGCTGATAATGTCACTGCTGGGCATTTGACTGATACAGCTCTTCAAACGCAGATACCCCGAGGCAGACTTATTCCTGTCTTCTGAAAACCAGAAGGGGGTGGGGTTGGAGGGGTGGCATGCGCTGGGTAGTTGGAAAGATGACGGGAAAGAACAGAAAATGACCAGATCTCTCTCATCTCGCTGACATCTAAAGCGCAGCTTAGGAAAGTGACGCAGGGGGGCCCGTGGCAAAGACAGTACGACACACACCTCTGTCAAAGGCAACTTTTGGCTCCTTCAACTCCGCCTCAGATCCTCCGCAAGCGAAGGAATAAATGAAGGAAAAGACGAAGTATGTGGGGTGCAAGAGTAAGAAGAGCAAAGTAGGGGATAGGAGATTGATGGAAGTAGATTAATGGGTGTGATCATGTGGAGAAGCCTGGTGCAACTTTGATGCTGGGAATCTCTTAGGCGAGGGGAGAGAGGCGGCTAACTAGGACAGGGGGGATATGGATCCTCCTTACTCCCTTCATAAATCAAGCATCTGCCCAACTGGATCAGATTTATGCCCTGTCAGGGATGCTTGTAATTGGGGACGGGCTGTTGCAGCTCTTCTTGGAGGTGTGTGCGGTTGTGTATGTGCCAGTATATACAGGATATAAATATATATACATTCTTTGTGTGTAAGCGTGTGCGTGCATTGGGTGAAGTGTTGTCGTGTGTCTTCTGTACGTGTGGTGACACCAGCAGATAAATCTCGGGTCACTTCTCTGCGGCGCGTGCCCATTCCTCTCTCGTCTTCGTCATTCCTCCCCTGTTTCCCCCTGACTCCCTTCACCCCTCCTCCCTCTCTGGAGAGGTTTCGCTATCCACTGAAAGGGTTGAACGGTGTGTGTCGCGCAGAATACAAAGCAGGAAGGGAGGACTGGGAAAGGACTCGAGGAGAGACTTGAGATGCTTATCCTAATGTGATTCAAAGTGCTGCTGAAATTGACTCGCAACGACTGCTTAATGACTCACAACTGCCAGGCGCGACGCTCTGGTGAAAACTGACTAAACGTTTCATAATCTGAATCGATGTTCTGATGTATGGAGGAACATTTTCAGAAGCATTCATTCAAATCATTTTTCACAGTGATGAAGGTAAAACCTAAAATCATTTGGGTTGTCATATAAATCAAACCATCAATTCCAATTCATTTCCTTGGAAGAACTGTGCCTAAACATAAACAAACCATGAAGCATTTACTGGTTAGGGTTACGCTTCTGATTCTTATGGACATTGACTTAAACATTGTTCAAGGATACTGTAGCAAATGACCAACAGATGACACGCAAAGAAAAACTCACCTTTGGCTTGTTCCCGTTGGTCTCTAACACCATCCTCCAGTCGGAGCCATTGTTGCTGTAGCCAAAGCGAAACTTCTTCATGAAGACTTTGTTCTCGCGGTGCTTGCCTCCTTGGATGATCAACCCCTTCACCAGCTTTTCCTCACCAAGATCCACCTGTAGCCATTCGTTGGTAAAGGGCTGGGGCTGGGGCAGCAGGGTCCACCCCGTCCTGCTGGTCAGCAAGCGAGCGTTCTCTGGTACCCAGCTCCGGTCCGTATGGGAGGATGCAGTGATCTGGTTGTCAGTGATCAAGCCGGATACCATGCCCAGCATGCCCGAGCACGGATACTCTGAAAGACAAAAGGAAAGCAAATGATGTTTAGCTTTTTGATACAAACTAATGAAACCCCACAGAGATGACGGGGACTTTGGCAACAAAAATACTTGATCTATATCCAAAACTTGATGTTTAACGTCATTGACCATTCCACAACTCTAGTTTGGTGAGTTTGAGGTTCATATTGGGGCAACGTGGATAGCAAAAGTCAAAGTGAGGAAGACAATTCCCCCAACTCTCTGTGATGTTACTGTGATCTCTCCCTCCCTTCTCTTTCTCTTTTTCTCTCTGTCTGCAGATCTCATGCATACTAATTCCTCTGCCTGAAGCGGTTGTCTCCAGGCAGCCAATTAAAACCCTACTCTCGGTTGGTGCTTCAACGTCCTGCATTCTGGGAGCGCTTTTTCTTTTCATCTCCCTCATCCACTCCCTCCTCCCTCTATAGACTCGCATACACTCACACACACAAAAACACATTCTCTCTGTGTTTTATCTGCTGCTGCACTCATCTACCTTCTGCTCCACAGCTGTCAGCATCTGCAGTGCTGTGTCTTTTAACACCTCATTGTTTCCTGTCCACACTTTCAAACTCCTTTTATTTTTCCTCTCTGATCTTATCTCGTTCTAAGTCTCTGTAGGTTTTAGCATCTTTAGATATGTTTCACACTCGTTTCCAAAAGCAGACAGCTGGTTTCTTATGTTTTTTCATCATTTTTTTCTTGATGCCAACCCTCCATATTAAGAGCAGAACAGGATAACAACCTGTTGCTCAGCTTGGAATTGATATGTTTGTAGCTTAATTTTTTTCACTTTCTGTTGCCCACAACCTGATCAAAATTTCCAATTAGTAAAGTACCAGCTGTTGGGCATCAGTGACAGGTTCTGTGTTTAACTCACTCCACTTTGCAGGTGATTCACATAAAAAACCCCAAAACCAATTTTTTAAATGTTAGGCTATTGCATTGAATTTGGACATTAAGTTTTCTGGGATTTATTATATTGGGGGTTTTGATGTTAGGGAGACATTCAGTTGTACACGCTTAATAATACCTGGATTGTTTTGTGACATGGCCACAGTGTCCAAAATGATGTATGTATCTCTAAATACATATGTTATTTATTCATATTCATATAATTTATATACATTATATATTTATAATTTATAATGTAACAGTAATTTTAGTATGTTGTCAATAAATATTACACACTTCTGGCACACATTAAGAAGTTATAATATATAACTGATATATAATTAATATACAGGCCCTAGTGTCATATCTTTCTGACTTCCTTCTTACACTTTTGTAGTTTGTGAATCCAAGTAGAATCCACTGGAGCTCGCTAAAGTTTGTCCATGTTGTAATCACCACAAGAAGCTTGACACTTATTAGGGGTAAATCTTCCTGTCTTTCTCTTTTTCAACACCTAATCTCGAGACTCTGAGTCAGGGACCTGTGGTAAGCAGTAACTTATTTACTATCTGGCTCCCACGGAGGGATCAATCTGGGCATTATTACATCTTCTGTGTTTGTGTGAGACAAAGTGTGCAATGTACTGCTGCAGCACTCAATAGCGTAGCTACATCTGGGAAACAGAGCGAAGACATCAAGAACAAGGCCTCATTCAGACTTGTCTTTCTCTCTGGTTACCCAAAGCAGTTCCTGTGCAGACCCGTGAGACAAATCTCTTCTGCATTCTAGAAAATTGGGTCTCAAAGAACAGACGCTGGCGGTAAGGAAGCCTCTCGACTGTTCGCCGGATTTTTACCATCCTTCTTTCGTTTCTTTCCAAGATCCGCTTTGGTGTGATCACAGGAGCTAACCTCTGGCAGAGCAAAGCTAAGGCGCTGCACAATGACTGGCTTTGAAGTGGAGGAGTGGAGATGTGGAGAGGATATGAGTGAAAGGTACATCTGTGTGATTGAAAAAGTGTTTGCGTGTGCGTGCATGTGTCTGATCTGAGTTTAGACAGTTGGGTGAACTCCCCAGGTCATCTGGAGCTCCTAATCAACTTCAGCTGCGATCACAGAGGCTTCCGAGATGGCATGCACGCAGCGACACACCCAGAGGAACAAACACGTGTGTTTGTGGACAGTAAGTGTGTAGATGGTGATACATGACTACGCAGGGCACATTTAGGGTTTGGGTGGAGCATCAGTGGTTCGTCAGATATTTATACACCATGGCATATTTACAAACAACAGGGCGGTGGATCTTTTTTATTAATGAGTAGCTGTTTTTATCAGCAGGGGCACGCGACCATGGCGAGTTAGGATAAAAAAACTAATTGCAACATTCAAGGGTAGAACTCTTCCTCTAATCTGATGCATGAATTATGGTCTTGACACCTTTAAAAAAATGCACCTTTGACTAGTTTTATATAACTTTACATCCCTACTTTTTTACTTATTTTGGTGCACTGAGGAAGCTACCACTGCAGCACTTTTTCAGGAGAGGTGGAGATGCATTAAAAAGCTTCCTTATTTCTTTCAACAAAAGTTTTACTAAAGTTCTGGTATCAGGGTTTCATAACTCAAGGTAGAACAGAGTGATTCACTGAGTTTATGCAGCACTCAAGAGCCTCACAGTTTCTTTCCCTCCAGACTGCACTGCTAGCATGCAGTGGGGCTGGCAGTCTCTTCAGAGCACCCTGGGGTGCTGACGTCCTTACGGAGGCCCTGTGGTGACTCGTATCCTGTGATGTGTTTACGCTCTGCGCAGCGGTCTGGTTGTGTGCCTGAAACACACGCCCCAGCTGTAACCCTGATTTACCCACAGTGCCTAGTCGCTGCTATTACATGAACAACCACACATATGTAATGGATAACTGCATAACTCCACATACACACACACACAGAACACTAGCACAATTTGCGTGTGAGCACATTTGGCTACAACTAATCCTGACCCTAACTTTAATACAAGGCTTAGTTCTGAAATAACAAAACTGGAAAAAAAAAAAAAGCCTGTCGTCTTCTTGCCCTTGTAAGATATGCTCCCTGTCCAAGTACAGAAGAACAAAACACACACACAGGCAAGCACTAATTAACATTCAATACACATGCTCATAAACCCATAGAGATGCAGACAGATGTGCTAAAACCATATGAAAGTGAGCCACACACATACACACACACACACACACACACACACACACACACCACTCATTAAAATAACATTCAGAAAAAAGTGGAGATGAAAAGAGCTTTGCCAAAATCAAAGCTCTGTAAGCAAAAGGCAGACTGTGGCTAAAGAGGAGACTGAGACTGGATCAGCGGGAGGGATGGGACTATATAGATCCCACCCAGCTCCAACTCTCTCTGCCTGCCAGCTGTTCACATTTATGTTGAATGAGGTACATCTAAACATGGGGTAACATAAATAGGTAATGCTCTTTCATGTGCCACTCTTCTATTGTGCAGCAGCTTTCTTTAGCCTTAGAGCAAGACTCTGACAGAAATCATCTCACACCTGGCAAAAGTAAGGTGTTTGTGCAGCCAGGGTCAGGATGGGGAATACAAAAGAGGTTGCAACAAGAAGAGCGAACATGGGCACAATCGCAGAAAAAAGTATTTAATGAGAATGTAACCAATACAATATGGAGTTGTGTTGAGATGTGCGTGTATGTACAGTATGTATATGATTCAGCGGGGATCTCAGCAATACCAACCTGATATCTTACATCCATACACCTCGAAGCGCAGTGCGATGCCTGTTTCCCAGGTAACGGGACGGATCCGGATGAAGCGTGTCAGCGTGGGTTTGGGCAGCATCGTCTTGGCAACATCCGTTGGGTTGGTGTTGCCTTGGAAAACCTGTGATAGAGGCCAACGAGAAGTAAATTATTGACAGGACATTTCTCTGAGACTTTGGCTGCTCTGAATCAAGAACCAGGGAGTGACAAATCGCGGAGTGATTTCCATTCAGTGAGATAAGATGGTGCAGGTATTGTCAAATCTGAAAATAAAAAAATAAAACCGCTGGAGCTGATTGATTGATCTTTTGGTGCATTGAGTCAAAGTATTGACGCATGAAGTGGTGCTAGAAATGTAAATATTTTAAAAGATAATCTTTACACTGTGCTATGCTGTGTCACTTTTATACACAAGACAAGTGTAACAGACATGTACGACTGATTACACTGATTTCCATGTCACCCCTGACACTTCCTTGCCCCATGTAGTAGCACAAACAGGCCTGTGAAACCTGAGGCAGTATGTGTTAACACTGACAAGGGCAGATTGGCTCAAGATGCCCTTTTTGCGTCCTCCAGTTCCAGATTTGGTGGAGATTTTACTGCAGTGTCTTGTTTAAAGGTCAGATATGTCACTTTTCTCCCCTGGGGTCAGTTGAGAGTTTACTGGCACCATACGAGGAGGCTGGCCACCCAGCAAAACAACTCCCCACAGTCCGTCACAGTTCATTCTGGGTAATTGAATCTCACCGGTCACCATGTGACCTACTGACCTCCCTCACAGAAAATCTATGGGGCAGAGCGGAATCCAGCTGGGAGGAGCACGTATGGACAGATAGAAACACAGATGGAAAGATAGCAGTGCAGCTAATCTAGGATGAACTAAAACATCACCACGGCTAAGCCATTAGTCTATCCGGCCTGCCATCCCCTCCACAACCAAGTCCCTGAGCAATACCTGTCAACCACGTCACTAAGGGACCCTGCAACAAAGTCATCCACTCTCTTAATGTCACGGCAAGTCTTCTCCACTCGCTAAGTGTAAAGTGGCTTTTTCCAGAGCTGCACTGAGACGCCAAACTGCAGGCTCAGCATGTAGCAAATGGTGCCCTCTCCACACAAAAGCACTTTAGAGTCCAGAAAAACACAGGCCGGGCTCACCACTGCACCTTTAAGTCGTCACTTTACAGAAGGAACTGTGTGCTTCGCAGAGACCATAAAATAATCAGGCCCAGAGGCATGAGTACACAGCAGCACAAACACACTTGTTTGGATGCTGTGCCGCTGTTGAGAACTTTTTTTTTTTTTTGTTCCACCCACATCCACAGTGGGGTTGGAGGGAGGGGGGTGGGGGTTGTTTGCCTCCAGATGGACAAAACCTGGTCTGTTTGACAGGCTCATCAGCAATCAATGGTTACAGCCTGTCACGCTCTGGTCAAGCATGCCATCCCTCCCTTCCTTCCTCTTCTTTTCCCTCTCTCCAGGACCCACCTCTCCCCAGCTGCTCAAACATGACAGCCTCTGCCTTTTCTCTCTATCCCGATCGCCTTAAACTCTTGTTTGTCAAGTCTTTTGTCATCCCTGCTTCTTTTACGACAAGCTGACGGGTGGCTGACATAAAACAGAAGCAACATTCCTTACATAATCCTCCTATGGTTACTGCATTGCCATATTAGCACCGCAGTCTGTGCTAGGAATACCAACCACTTAAACAGACGGTGGGCATATGACCATACTGAGGAAAGTGTATAATTGCAGGTTGGGAGACAGAGACTCAAGTACATATAGTCGGGTATTCCCCCTTTTGTTGTGCTCAGAGGCAACTTGGAAGAGACCACAATTCAAGTCAGCTGGCTGTATTACCAAGCTGGGATATTCCAAATGCAGTAATGTGCAAGAGTGGATTTTACAACACTGGTCAGACAGACACAAAAATGAACAATTGTCCTGATCTAGTCTGCTCTGATAATCCAATGCAGAGCTAGAGTCTGTGGATCTAGAAAAGTTATCACAGATTCTCATTTCCAGGTAAAAAACAAACACCTTTTTCACATCATATCTTACAGCCTAAGTAAGGTGTAATCAAATCACTGCTGCTAATGAAGCCTTTATCACACAAAGGTTCGGGACTAGAGCGTCCTACCTTCTGTTTGGAGCCTTCCTTCAAAGTGATCCAGTCCTCTCCATTAGAGCTGACATCTACTTTGTAGGACTTGACAAAGTAAATCCTCCGGGTCTCCTGGGAGATGGCGCCCTGAGTGCCGATGGCCGAGACGAACCGCAAGAACCCGAGGTCCACCTGCGGAGAGCAAAGAGACAAGTGAGAAAAAGCAGCTTAAAATGATTTATCATGAGCAAATTCCACAGCAGCTGTAAGAATGAGAAGGTTTTTTCCCCTCCTTTCAGTGTTTAGTAGAATGCTGATTAACTGAAGCAGATGGAGCTTAAATATAATGCTCTTTACCTGCTCAAATGCATGAATAATTTTGGGTGGTAAAGGCTTTCAATGCATGGTCTGTATTAATAATGCACTGACAAGATGGAAAGTTAAAAATACAACCCCACTATTAGAATCACCTCTGGCCATAGTTTCATCAGCTGCTACCTGGAATTTAATAAACAGCAATGAAATTATATTCCCATTAATGAAAGAGACACAGAATGACAACTTAATTTCCTGAGATGGGAGACAAGAGCTTATTGGATAAAAGTGAATGTTTAATAGAGCTGGTTCTGCAATCACATTATCAAAACTGGCCAGGAGGAAAGAGAGATAGAGATTGAATATCAAATATTGTGCATTTAAAATATGCAGGGCTTTATAAAGTAATCATGAACTGTGGGTACATTACTGGAGGGCTATTATATTTTTGCAGGGAGACAGCTGGAGGCGGTGGGGTCAGGGAGGCACGTGATTGAGTAAGTCTGGGTACACGCCTGTTCTCTAGTCGCATGTGTATATTTGCGTTCGCGTGTGCCACGTTCAGAGTTGACACTGGACAGAGAACGTCACTCGTTTGCATCAGAGGTAAAGGAGCACTGGCGTCTGTCTGCCAACCATCATGTCTGTTCACTTCCATGACCATCACTGCCAGGAAAGGGGACACGCTCACACACAAAGGCAAAGTCTTCTATATGTCAGCATGGCTGTGGTAAGAATCACCTTCAGACTGGCTTTTTGATGATGTTAATGCTGCTGCCTGACTCTGAGCCTGGAGGTGAGGTCAGCTTTTGCCAGTGCGGAGACACACACAGAAATTTTCAGCCACCAGTGATAACAAATCGACTCTCTGTGACCTCTGTAGAGGCTACTTAACCCCACCGTACCATCCCTTCATCCGTAACAGAGGAAAAGAATGGCTGCAGTGTGAAACTGAGAGGCTTTAAAAGGAATGTTCCTCTCCTCCTCTGCGTATGAAGCAGCGTGCTCGGTTTTAACAAGCGATAACACCGTCTCTGACAGGCTGAGCTGACGCTAATGAGGAGTAATGGTGTTGTGTGCAGACGCCGCTAAGACGCGGGAGTGATGCGGGAAGCCGGGGCGTTGGTGGAACAGGTTCCCAGATCACGATGAGAGGCGAGGCCTTTGATGTTTATGTGAGAAGGGCCCCGGCTCTGATGGATGGCGACCACGGTCTTGGGCAGATTACCGAGTCGACGCAGAGGAGATCATTGGTGTGCAAACAAGCGAGGGTGCATAAGGGAGAGCGACGGCAGTGAAATCCTTTACGTGAGAGAGAGCAGACTCAGAGGCGTGTACGCATTTAAGAAAATCAAAGCCAGGGTGATCTGCCTCCAAAAATCTCCATAGCACTCCGGCATATTAAAACCACACAGTAAAAGCCAGCCAGCTTTGTCTGCCAACCTTATATACAGTACTGTGCCACACTTAATGACTCGGAGCAAAGAGCAGGAACGGAACATCTGCATGCCACAGAGCGCCGGTCATTCCTGCTCCTCAAATTCACTTCCAGGAGTAAAAAGACATAAACAGATGGGAGCAATAAATGAGGTTCCACCACGCTATTCTCTCGTTCTCTCTTGGCTACTCAAAGGATTTGGATGGATGGAGACTAACAAAAAAGACAGTCACATGCAGAGACAGAATACTTTTGTTCCTGTCTACAGGCTCTCGGGGCTTATACAGTAAGTCCCAGATTTCTTTTGGGTCCATAAATAGAGACAAAATCAAATCCCTTCAGCTTCAGACGGTTCCCATTTAATAACGCAGGAGCTGAATTCCACTCTGTTGGGTAAACGGACATATGTGCCAGCGCTGGATGAGGAAAGCAGAGCGGATGGCAGCGAGGCCTTTGCAGGCGTATATTAGCCCAGGCAGGTCTTTAACATCTGTGTTCAAATGGCCAGTCTAACTCATTTCCAATCTGGACCAATGGTAAAGCGGCTTACTGAAAAGGTTACAAAAAAAAGGTCTAATAGGAAGAACTGGCCTTGAGATGTTTTCTCTGAAAGGATCTCATTAGGTGTAATGGAGAAGAAGAGCCTCTGGGAATGAAATGAGGAGTGGGGCTAATTGGGAACACTCATGGGTGCTCAGACTCAAACAATCTCAGAACCTGAGCGTGCTGAAATATGGGTGGTTTGAAGAGAGCTGGATTGATGTGTGCCTTTAATCAATATTCTGGGCTAACCGAGGCATCTGCTCTATTTTACTCACCACTAAACTGCCTATTGTGCACAAGCAAGTTTTTTTTTAAATTAATGTTTAAATATTTTTATTGAAAGGTTAGCAATTTCTTGAGGGGATCTCTGCCATTGGGCGTGGTGAATTTCCCAGTTTTAAAGAGTTGAAAGACACTTTCATTACTTTGTGGTCCAGTAGTTTTTGGGTTGCACAAACTGTAGAGAATTATTGTAATTTTTGAAAGTCTTTGGCACAAAAGCTCATATTTAATGATACTGAATATGTGCGAGAGTCCTGAAGTGGCATAGGGGGGATACTGTGACAAGGGCAAAAATGATGAAAGGGCGAGGGATGAATGGCAAGAGAAAAGACGGAGGGACGGGTGAGTGACAGTGATGCTTTGGAAGTTGTGAAGGACAGAGGCATGGGGTCTCCAGTGAAGAAGTGCACAGACTAGATCAATTTCACAGACACGGGCTGATAACAGGGCCTGGGTAATGAGCAAAGCATGATTTATTAATGGCTGCTTGTTAGAGGCAGAGGAACGAGGCAGAGGCTGTGCTAACAGACTGGGGTTACATGGGTCAGGGAGAGAAGACGGGCTGCCAGGATAGGCTTGGATGTAAAGCACAGTCCATCCCACACCACAGAGACCACAGTGAAAACAAACAGGCCCAGATAATGATTACTAGTGGGACTCATTTTAGCATGGACAGCACTCACTGACCTATATACATAAACCAAAAGACAACATTAAGATATTCCATGTAGCGCACAGTGGATCTGGGGAAAATATATCACTCTCAGATGATAAACTATTTGTCATCAAGCCCTGAAAGGCTGAATCATGCTTAATGGGTGATATAATCAGTGTGCAGGAAGGTGTGAATTATGACTCCTAATCTAGCATCTTCAGGGATGTGCCGCATCTTGAGACTTTGCTGATCTAACAGAATGAAGCTTGTGTCTGCTCCGCATTCACCATATTGTTGTTTCTCCTATGAGAGTTCATGTTTGGACTGAAGCCCACCTATAGACAAATGACACTATACATTCTGGGCACGCTGGTGCACGGTAACTCATATCAGAAGGGACACACACACACACTCTGAGACATAAGCATGCCAGGCAGGGTAAGAAATCATCCAGACTTCTCAGAATCTTTCCATAAAGCGATGGTAGGCTGATATGTGGGCAGGACTTCAGTGTGTCCCCGTCTCCCAGGAGTTTCTCCTGCTCCGGCACGAGTCCAAAATATGTTTGTCTCTGTGTATATGTGTGGTTTGGGTGTGCTCTACCTTCCTGTTGCGAGGCAAACTGATGACTCAAAGCCCCTTGCCACACAACAGCTAGTGTACATGGCTCCAGTCGTTTCACAGACTAATGAAAGCAGAAAGGCAGAAAAAGAATTAGTCGTGCTCAGGCTTGTAACGTCAGCCAGTTAAAGCCTGGTGTGCATGCAATTAGATCAACATGCTGAAATCCACATCAGGCATGTCAATGAGGCCTATGTATAGTATGTGTGTGAGTGTGGGAAGAAATGATGGGGAATGACAGACAGACAGTGTATTTATGTATTTATGTGTGTTTGTACAAGTTTGAAGAGATAATTTTCCAATTATCTCTCAACGGCAGTGGCGGTTGTGGGCGTGATCGTCGCTATAGGTCTATCTGATAGTCGGTGTATTGTCTCTGAGCTGTATGACTCAGATGTGCAGCAAGGCCACATGATATGTGTTTGAGGCTAAATCCTAGTCATTGTTGTGTGGGTCCAGCGAGGAGACATGCGGTTTTAAATGCCGGGGAGGGGAGACATTCAAGAAACAGCAAAGGCTCAAAAGCTTTATCTCTTGCTGCTTGATTGGCTTATAATTGAGTTGCAGAGAAGTTGTATGCAGCAATCCGTACTCTGGGAGAAGTTTACCGAATACTTTCTTTTAAATCCATTTCTCTGCTTCCACAACAGAGGGGGGAAAAATAGCTCCCCATCTGTGTGTCTGTGTGTGTGTGTGTGTGTGTGTGTGTGGGGGGTTGGGTGGGGGTGGGGGGGTGGGGGGTGCTGACTGAATAACAGAGGCCTCTGGGGAATGGGTTTATTCGTTTTCCCTCACCAAAAAACAACAACAAGAGAAATGCCGAGGGTGAATAAGGAGGGAATGCTCCTCTGTGTTCCAAAGTCAAAGAGCAGCTGGTAGACTTAGACGGAGGCCCACGTCCTGGAATCAATCTTTGGAAATGCTTTATGCATCTCAAAGGAGGGTATAGTAAAAAAAAAAGATAACCTGGAATCATTCTGGGCCAACAAGTAGATGCAGAGCCTCTAGTAACCTGTTTTTTTGCATACAAAATCTGATTATAATGTCTTTTGTATGGTAATGAGAGAAAGCTGACATTTTAATGAACTGACATACACACAGCTACTTTACTATGCAGCTAAAGAGATGTGTTTCTAGCCCCAGACGCAGTATTTCTAAACCAGCTTTCCGCAATCTGTTCACTTATTTCCGTTCGTTACTTTGGTAGGGGAAGCTTTTTGGAATAGCTCCATTACCTGCAAGTGTAATTAGTTCTCCTTTCATGAAAATTGTATTACTCAAATGCTGCAGGACCTATGAGCTCCACTCACGACCTTCCATTCATCACAATATTCACCTGACAGAATTACAGTTTATTTTTAGCCCCCGACACCTCTTTGGTGGCATTAAATTATGCATGTCTTCCCATGCAGCGATCATCTGTTTTCCTGACAAAGAGGGATGTATGGGTCGAACGACAGCTGTAATAAAATAAAAGCCTGTGTGGTTTGTTGTGTGCAAAGTGCACTCTGGCCCAGCTATGTACTGTTGCACGATTAAAGGTTTCAGTCCCAGCTGTTAGAGGAAGCATTTTAACAGTCAGGTTTTAAGATTTCCTTCCCTCTGAGTCATCTTCAAGACTCTGCCTCCTGGGTCATTCCCATGCTTGCAACACACACATGACTAACACTCTGAGTAATGATTATGAGACTGAAAGACAGTGATCCGGAAAGGAAAAAAGAGCGACCTGTAGGTATGTCACGTCTGGAAACTGCTTGACGATCTCATCCCAGGGTATACAGCTGCGGATGACCGTTTAGTGATGACGACGCACGAAAGCACTCTGAAGCATTTTCCTTGTCTGTGGCGCAGACACTGATAATGACACTGATTACAGCTGAGCTGAAGTTTTTGTCTCAGGGTACTTATGCAGCACTGTTTCATTTCATTACATCATGCCATCCCTCATGTTTCGATTTCTAGTCCCGCTTTTGGGCTACTCCACTCGAGTGTGGGTCTCTATCCTCTCATTGATTTTCCAATTGAGAGTGAGGCCTGGGAGAAGTGAGGCACAGGCAGCATCCATTGTTTCCATTTGTGCGACATGATGATGATCTCACCGGCAGACGCATGCCAGCCTCCGCTCCTCCGCTCTCGCTAGACTTCATCAACTGAGAAGCTGCTGTTAATTACCAGTCCATATTCTAATTACTCATCACTCGGCATGGCGGTGAGCCCTGGAACGGGGACAGAAGTGAGGAGAGAGACAATGGCAATGAAGGGGGCATTTCGGCAACTCATTGACCTGGGTGTAATTGAAAGCACATTTGGATGAGAGGGAAAACAGGATATGGCAGAGTGCGCCGTTTTGGCGTCTGACGTGAGCCTCTGCACTCGGGGCTGCGGAAAAGATAAACGCTACGGAGGCCAGAACGGGCTGTGTTTTCGTCGAGGAAGTGCGCAATTAGAGGTCGCTTGGTTGGTCAGGCGGTGGAACTGAACCGTGTAAACCTTCCGCCCGCAAATGGTTGAATTTACCTCGAGATTAGTATCTCACGCAGGACATAAAGGAGCATATTGTGTAAACAAACGCTGATATACCTCTGGTGTTTAGTGCTTTCATGTATCAGACGAGCAAGATTAAAGCATTTCTCATATGACAAGAAAGGGACTCACTATCTCGTCTTATGATTAGACAATTTAGGTTATCAGAGACATATAGAGGCTGATAAATACATAAATACAGATGAAGTAATCAGGGATAATGCATCCTGGCAAGTAGACTGAAGATAATGGCAGGAGTCGTTGCAGTTAAATTATAGATATGGACAGCAAAATCAACTGAAGCTCATAAGGATAAAAAACCCTGTTCTGGCATATGGTATAACATGCACTGTACAGTATATTACTATTATGAGATGCTCAATAAAGAAGCTTTCAGGTATTGGCAGTTGGGTCCTGTCCAAGGCAGTGTAAATTATTCATGTTGTGTGTATGTGCGATCAATGGCAGCTGCCTGACAGAGCTCCAATCTTGCTTTTATTGCATCATTCAGATGCTGTGGTGAGTCTCGGTGGCCATCAGATCCTTTCCCCGGCATTTCTGACAAAACCATACCAAGCTATGTCAGCGTCTTAGCAATTTGCCCTGTCACAGTCCCCGAGGAACCCTTCGCCATGACGTACCAATCTGGAAACACATACCTTCCCTCAGAGACGAATGGGTTGCGCAGATGCAGGTATTTCTTTGTGCCATTCAACTTTTCCTTGTGGAAAAAGTCTGAGTTCATAAAGCTAGGATCAGGCTATAAGCTGGGTAATCTACAGGTGTACCCTCATTTAGTTTTTGCTGCAGAGACCCCCACCATTCATCCTCTTAAGCTTCAAAGACGGCCGAGGCTCACACAGGCTGATAATATGTAGAAATCTCCTTCTACCTTGATGCAGATCTGTATACCTGAATTTTCAAGAGGGTTGAGGAGAGGAAGGGAAGAAGAGAGGGGTGAAAAGGAATGGATCTGAAAGGAACAAATGAAATGAAGGCCTGTTTTGAAGGATTATTGCCTCTTTCTTTACTCCCTCCTCAAGCTGCAAACCCCCCTCAAAGGACATCTGTCCATCTCTGTGCACACCAAAGGCCTGATTAATGGCCTGGCTAACCCAGCACTCAATGCTGAACCACACCAATCTAATTACCCAGAGAAGAGCGCACAGACTCTAGCATCTTGCCCTCCTCCTCTCCATGCATCAGAATGAGGCGGCATTAAAATGGATGACAAATCTGGATTATGTTCGTCAAAAAAGAAGGAAAGCAGAGCGAAGGAAAATGCCCAGGAATCAAAAGGCCGCCTGTCATGAATAATAAAACTGTCTGCAGTCAGGGAATGATAATGAAATAAATAATGAATTGATTACTATGCATCTGACGGCGCACCGAGATGATTTGTACGTGCCGCGAGGGGGCCTGAGCTTGTTGCAGCACCATGGACAGGCTTAATGAAAGAGGAATGAAGAATTCTACTCTTTAATACCACTTGTGATAATTGGGCTTCTGCTCAGAGTGCTCGGCACAAGTGCATCACACTCCTTCAAAAACATAAATTAGGTGGCAACCACAGACTTGGCTCTTTCAGTGGCTTTGAAATTAAAAATTAGAAGAGCCCCATTCAGTGTTTTGATCTGATTAGTATTGAGAAATCAGCATGCCCATTAGTGCACATCCCCTTAACAACCCAGACTTTACTGCCACATTGAATCTTCAATATGATCAATACCATAGGAGGGATAGGGAGTGACAACAAATCGTTGTGATCATTTGAAATGTCTGCTAACAAGAAGGCAAACCAGGGTAGAGTAGCCTTCAAGTCTATGCTGTTCCCCTTAACACACATATCTGACTATGAACAATGGACTTTCTTTTCAGAGAGACAAATGCTTTCATGCAACAGACTGCCTAACTGCTAGAGGAAGTGGTGAGGGAGGCCATGCGTCTTCCTGATCCACTCAGATGCACGCTGGGTTCCTCTGCAGGACAATATGGACCTTGCCAGACCCTCCTACTCACCCACAAAGCCAAAAATGCACACATAGACGCACACACGCCTGGGAGAATGCGTGCAGACCTGCACACATACATTCTCAAACACTGATTAAATTAGTCTGAAGGAGCAACAGGGGCCCCCAGGACAATATTTTCATTGCAATAATAAAGGAAAAGCTTGCTTATAGTCCTCCCCAAGCAAATATTTGGCTTTGGGTCAGCTCTATCATTCATCCCCTGAGGAATATGTGGGGGCCAAACTTTTCAGCAATGAAGCAAAGACTGTAGAAAAAGCAGCAGAAAAAGAAAAACAGTCTGGGCATTTACAAGGCCTAGAGGCTTTCGGTTAATAAATCAAACATGCTCCAAATGCATCTAGGTAGTGCCGCTGTGGTTGTGTCACTGGGGTTTGTGCTGCGAGTGGACTTGGTATATGTGACTTATCCCCATCTGGGGATGGAAGAACTAAATCCTTAATCTTTCCACATAAAGTTCCCCCGGTGGTGATGATCGCTTTGTGCAGATAAGCCGACAGACAGGAAAAAGATGACAGAGCCTGTTTGTGTGTTTGAGAATGTGTGTGTGTGTGTGTGTTTGTGTGTGTGTGTGTGTGTGTGTGTGAGGCTAGGCAGGATGCCTGGACTAAATCCCAGCATCCCCGGAGGCGGCCACTCTGTTATCAAGGAAAGGGAAAGTTATCAGGTAGGGCAGGAAGACAGAGGGAGAGAAAAGACAGAGACAGATTGGTAGACAGTGACAGAGAGAGTGGACACAGGCAATTTTCGCGAGGCATGGACTCAACCACCCGGAGGTCCATCAGGACGGCTGACATTCATCATCGAAATTGTTGGGTCTCATCAGAGTGTTATGGAGAAACACCTCCAGAGACTGAAGGACAAACACAGAACACTCCCACTGTGTTCAAGCAGGCAGTAGTCACTTCTAATACTGACTACACCCTCAGACTGTGACTCACCTCCAAAAACATACTGCAGGCAGTTGACGACTTGTTCTATACTGCCATGGTATAATATTCTCTTCCTTTTTCTCAAAACCTTTAAAGCAATTAACTGTGATACTTGAATCTAATCACCCTCCCAAATGTCAATAACTTTCTCACTATGACATGAGAAGAAATGTACCTGTATCCACTCTTTGTTTGAGTCCTCTGCTGGCGTCCATGCATTTTCATAGTAGCCAAGTCTGGAGCGCTCTGGGGACCAGCTGGGGTTGTACTGGGATGAAGCCATGATTTGGTCCGATGTTATCTCTCCAGATTCCATTCCCAAAGGGTCGCTGCAGTCAAAGTCTGAGGCAGGAGGAAGAGGACAGACAGGAGGCAGAAGAGAAGAATGACAAAGAAGAGAAAATAATAAGTTGAATTCAGAAAGCACTGAGAGCACCAGAATGTGCCCAGTGTGTGCTTTCAGTGTCCCCCAAAATCAGAGCTTGTCTCTGGGGAGGAGGACAGCACACGGCAGGCACTCAGTGCTGCTGGCTGGAAAAGAACAGCACATTAGTGACGCCTCAGTAAATTCTGTCTCTCTTTAGTTTTTAATGGAAGCAGGATGGAAGTGTTCTGCATTAAGACATAAAAATGTCTTCATAAAACATTCAGTGTAGGCTAAGTTTACGCCAGTGTAAGGCGTTAGAGCGACTTTCACTCCAGTTCTTTCTTTCTTCAACTGGCTTGATCTATTTCCCTCGCCTCCCTGTGGGCAGTTTATCTTTTTTGCACACAGTCACACTTACCCCAATTTGGTCTCTTGGGGGAGTTTAGGTGTATTTAGCATCGTTATTTTGGGGCCATATATCACATCCAATGTGCCAACCACCCATGCTAGGGGGCAGCTTCCCTTGTTTGTGTTGACATGGGGCAGCCGTTTTGAGGCATCCTGCGCTCTGTGGCTTTGGAACGAGGTGGGTCAGCTTGAGGTCGGCCTCTCTAACCCCTAGAGGTCAGACAAGCTGACACCGCTGTGGAAGGAGCCGTAGCAACAGTTGGAACGAACGATGTGACCTTTTGATCTGGAAAGGAGTCGTATAATGTCACCAGAGCGACACAGAGGAATGTGAAGGCACACTTTCACACGTTCATGTGGACCCCCTTCTCCTTCTTGTTTATTTACTCCTCTTGCGTCGGATAGTGCAGTTGGTCTTAAGGCTTCCACTGCCATAAAAATACAGTCCTTTACTAAAAAGTGCAGTTATGTGCTTGTGTGTACATGGACGCTCACACGCTCAGAGGGCACAGGATGAGGAGCAGTGTGGAGCTGCAACGTGGCTGCTGCCTATGAGCTAACACAGATGGTCTCCCCATCTGCCACGCTGCTAACACACCTCAGTCACTGGGTCAGCGTGTGTGTTTGTGCTTTACAGTGTCAATGCGCGGTTGCATATGTATGTGCTCACGCGCTCACGTGTGTCACAGTCTCTCACTGTGAGGCTGAGAATGCTGTCTCGCACCTCTCCACTCTCATCGTCTTTGAGAAGGCCGTCTGTTCTTGTCAAACTTTTGTACTTTGTAGATTACTGGATCACAATCAACGGAGGCACAAAGAGGCGTTTGTTTGCCGCTGACGGCGGTATCTGATCATGTGGGTTACCGACCAAAGTGGGGTTGATAGCTGAGAAGATAGTGAGGGTGGATGGATGGGTGAGAAGAGTGATTGGAGAGAATGAGAGCAAGAGAAACGGGATAATAACAAAAGACAAGGCCTCCTTTCATCACCTTATCACCTCCCATCAGTAGCTTTCAGCTAGAGTGTACCCTTTCCCTTGCAGAAGCGAGAAAATCCACTGTGTATTATGCATAAGGGGATTATGAATGATTCAAGTGGTACAAGCCTGAAAGAACGCAGACAAAGTTTAGAGATTCTTTTTCTATCTTGGATACGTCTCGGTCAGTGATGTAAGACCGAGCAACGCATGTAAATGAAGGTATTTACTGATCACGGGTCAGATACTTCACCATGCCTCTTAATGCCTCTTATGCCTCTTAATGGCGAATGTGAAAAGTTGATTTGCGTAATCCGATCTCTGATGTGTGATTAAAGCCACTCAAGTAACTCAGGGGAAACTAAGGAGAAATGACATCAGCAGTCATCGCAGCGTTCATTACTGTGAGGAGGGGTCGTTCTGCTTGTTGTGTGTGTGTGTGTGTCAATGTGTGTCTACTCAGCATCTGTCTTCCCTCTGGGCAAGACAGAAATCCTTTTTGGAGATGATTAGTAGATTTGTTGAATGTCATCCATCTCTGTTGCTATTCAAAGGCTGACTGTGTGTGTTTGGGGTGGTCTAGCCTCTGGACAGATTTACGACTTCTACCAGCGCTCGACTTGCTTAATGAAATGTTTAGTCAGAGCGTTTTGCAAAATGGGGTCGGGGGGTCGAGCCCTGTGACGACGATGCCGTATGTAAAATCTCTCAGGGTGTGTGCGTGAGTGTGCGTCCAAGGTGGTTACTGGTGGGGAATCTGCCTATTGGAGCCTGTCTGGGCCCTCGCTGTGTGAAAGTGGGAGGCAGAGTTGTACTCTGCAACAGATTCTCCAAATGAAGAAGCAGGAAGTGTTTATTTAATGACTCTTAAGCTCTGTTAACAGTGTGGGAATTTGTCATAATAGGACCACGTGTGGCAACATCTGCCTCTTACTTTTAGTAATATTCCTCCGGGGGTTACTTTATTGCCCTGTAATTCTTATGCAACTACCTGGATTCCATTCAGGCTCATCCAATCCAAATTTTCTTGTGCTGTACAAATCTCTCTGGGTTGTGACATTTTTTTGCCTTTGTTTTTTTGGCTACCTCTGCTTCTGCCGGGCTAACATCCCCATCTGTCCGTGTTTTAGTGTTTTTATGCCAGCTCACCCTCTGGAACGGTCCTCTCGATGACAGTGAAGTTGGCAGAGAAGCCCTCCTTAGCGATGGCGCTGTCAGTGTTGATTGTCAGTGCCAGGATGCCTGTGTATGAGATGATCCTGCCTGGGGTGTTCTGCCCGCAGTACCTCCCGATGTATGGGCCCACTGGAGGCAAAAAGCAACAGGAGAGAGAAAGGAGAGAGGAGCACAAACATTGTCACTCGGGTTAGACTTGGGTTAACTCAATATTTGTTTGTTTGCCACAGCCATGTCACACATGGGTTTAACTACCCGCTATCACCTATGGAGGTGTGAAAAGTAGTGTGTCAGTGAGGCATGGCACCGGCTGCATTTTTTTACACCACCCCATAAAAATGCTTGAGAAAAGACTCCTCACATTCCATGCCTGCTCGCCTGTCGGACACAAGAAGAGCAAAGCGGAAGAGGGACCTGTGGTGTGGGCAGGTCATGGTCCCTGTCTATTTGCTGGCTATAAATTCCTCAGACCTTCTGTCTTCCCGTTTTTTCTTTTTTCTTTTTCTTTTTGAGACCTGAGAGGGAACACGGCCACGGCTATATGACTTTTCTGAAGGGGACCAAACAAGTAAAGAATGGGCAGAGATAATGAGCGAGCATTAAAAGACAGAGAGAAATAAAAGCATAAGAGGGACACGTTCCGCTGAGTAATGGGGAAGCAGAGGGATGGGAAATAGGAGGTGGAGGGAGGAGGAACGTTAGGGGGAGACAGAGAGGTGGAGAAACAGGGGGGAAAGAGTGATGGGCTAACGAGGGAGGGAGCGGGAGAGCAAGAGAGCACAATGACCTTGCTCTGATTCTCTGATGTGTGCTACCGTCCATGCACATTTCGTGCGAGCGCATTCCCGTTGGTGTGAGGAGACCTGTAACTTATCTGTGATTAGTAATGCTGTGATCAGTGGTGAGTGACAGTCCTGCCTCCCTGTGGCCTCCTGTCATCCAAAACATGCCCCTTCCAGCCCAGCTCCTACATGAAAGGCAAAGGCCAGACCGCAGGGACTTACAGGGCGTGGGTGTGATGGCTCAGATTAATCTTCATAACCCAGGTGCCTGGTGTTTGGGCGTGAGAATCTGTGTGCTTTTAAAGCCGCTAAGGCCTGGGCTGAACAAAAAAAATCCATCTCCTGGATTATCTGCATGACTCGCCAGCGCTATGAAATTTTAAAGAACCTCGCTATGAAGTCTGCGTCCTGCCTGCCTTTCTATTCATCAGGGAAAAAGAACGAGGGAGTGGAGGTTCTTCTTCCACCGCGCCCGTCCAGAGAGGTGTGCTTTGAGGTGTGATTCCCCCGGTGCTTCACGGAGGCTCGTGCTTGCCCGGACATCTCCCACCTCTGCGCACCCCGACAGCTAGCATGCCTTCAGCCTTCTGTGCTAATGCACTATCGATCCAGCAGGCACCACAGGAACCGCCTGGCAAAAGCCGGCACACCATTTTCCTCCCATGGCTTATTTTTATACTAGGCTGTCTGTCACATACAACAACATTTGAAGGGTGTGATCCCACGTCAGTCTGAAGTGGTATGTCCAGTTTCTGCCCTGAATAGGCTCACAGTCGGACAAAAGAGATTCTGGTGTATCTTATTCTGCTTCTTTTGTGTCAGATTTTTTTCAGCTGAAAGAACTGAGAAATCTCTGAATTTCAATAAGTCAGAAGTAGTATTAAATTAGTTTCTTTTCCAGACCCTGGAGGTATTTTTTGGGGGAAAAAAATATCTATTATAAGGTGATAATAATGTGACATATTCTCAGTTCTCCGAGCCTTTGCACGTTCTCCTTAATCAACGCAAGTCTTGAAAATTAAACATGTCCCACCTCTAGGGGAGAACATACAAATTAGTGATGGAAATACTTTATGGAGTTAAAGGTCAACTCTGCACGGTTCAAATCTACAGAGATGTGAGCCCAATTTTGAACTGTAAGTAAACTCACTTGAAAAGGCGCCGTGATTTACACTTCAACCTTATCACTTGGAGTGCCAAAGCAGAGAGTACTGATGTTCACCAGGTTAAATGCAACTAGATAAAATTCTTTCAATTTTCAGCCACTGATGGGTGAGAAAGACTTTCATCTTGTCTGCACCCTGGCTTGGAATAGCCAAGAGAAAAACTGAAAACTTCAAGAGGTGATTTCGCTCGCTGAGTTCAAAGCCTCATCTCGGGCCATGGAAGCATTTCTCTGAACACTCCTTGCCCTCTCTCGCTCTGTTTCTCACCTGCTGATAGCTCAGATGGATTTGAGAATACTATTTTAAGGCAGTATTTTATTGTGTGTCTGAATCTGCCGTAGCCTTTGCTCAACCCTGCGACTGAGAGAGATGGCTCTTATCAGGACCGAGCCTGTTCAGTTCAAATGTAATAAGCCCTTTTTTCTTCACGCGCACTTTGGGAAACACAAGGAAACTAAAAGGAAATTCCTTTTAGGGTGATTTCCTGCAAAACCAAATTGTGTTTTCTATGCGTCAGTGCGCCGAGAAGTAACAACTTAAATATCATTGTCTAGATTAGACCTCAAATTCCCAAATGTGCAGACACTAACAAATCCTCCAGCACAATGCAGCCTGTGAGAGAAAAAAGGAAGGGCATTGAAATGCCTGGCACTGAGAAATGACGAAGCATTACGCTCATGACGACAGACTGTTGGACCTCTGCCGTGTCTGGTTAAAGCAGTTAGCCCACTGGCCCGGATAATGTCATTTTATTGTGCAAAGCTGTTAATTCCCTCTGAAAAAAGCAGTGTGAAGTGAAGTCGAAACTTACCTTTTCCCCACCTATCTCCTCTCTTTTCTCCTACAGGACAGCATATTTCTAAGCAGTGGTCGCTTTACTGTGCATTTCCCCATTTTTTCCTATACTTGCATTGAAGCGTCCTATTGGGAACACAGATCTGTATCTTACTTTTATAGCAGAGATACTTTCTGGTTGTTAAAGAAATGAACCCCCCCCCCCACAAAATAGTAATACTAACACCAGTTTATGGTTACTGAGTAGCTCAAAAAAACTGGACTGGAAATTTACTTTGTAATTTTGCTACTATCTGACTGAGAGAAGGTAAAAAGACACAACAAATTTGTCTCCTGCTCAGAAAATGTGTGTGAAACCTCTTGTTTTATTATTGCGGTGCCACATGCCATTGTGGTACGCTAAAATGTATGGTAACAGTAATACAAGTAGAAAAGAGTCATAAAGTCTGCCACCTAACTCTGTAATGTCAATTACCAAGCAATATTCATCCAAAGTTTGCAACATTTGCTAACATTAGCCACCCCTCTAAGGCTCTCAGAGTAAAACCCACCTCCAGGGAAGCCATCCCAGATCTCCAGTCTGTCGTAGCGGCAGAAAACACCAGCAGGGGGCGTCGGGTCCGGCTCCAGCTCAAAGCTCTCGAACTCCAGAATGATCTCAGACATCTTGGGCGCGAAGATCATGAAAGTGCAGTCCAGGTTGTTGGGGTATTTCTCAGGGAACCCAGGCGACCTTATGACACCGCTGTTGGAGGTGAAGTTCCTGGAGCATTCAGGACCTGCAGGAAGGAAACAAGATGGGAAGTGAGAAGACGAGACGAAAAAGGGACAAAGCAACGGGGTGGGGACGATTCTTTTGAATGACTGTTGGTTAAGTGATCTGTTTTGGGCGCTTTTGTGTGGTGAGGCATTGAGAAGCTCTGCCACCCAGCTGGTCTATTGAGTGGAGGACAGTTTATGGCCCATAGAGGAGGGACCACCTTGTTAGTTCTTCTATTCACTTGGGGCTACATCTGGGTCTCTCAGCGCCCCTCTATGGGGCTCTCTGCCTTTTTTTCATTCCCTTATGGTCACAGACATCCCACTCCCTCATCGCTGTGCGTGTGTTAAATCTGTAACTCCTGGAACATCTGGACTGTGAGTGTAAACATTAGTGAAAGGCCTCAATCACCAGAATCGGGGAACGATGAATAAACAGCTTGATTCATTCTGAAAAAACAGTCTCTTTCTCTCTCTCTGATCAGGATACGTCTGTGAAACATATGAGAGGTGCTTGTGCAAAATTACAGCGTCAGTGATGGAAGGCGAGGGCAGCGACTGCACATACATCCACAGACACACAATTTTACACAAGGGAATGTCAAAATATTTATTCGCAGCTCCCCAGAGAGCTGCCTTTCAGCTGATGAGGAGCATTAACACATTTCCCATGTTAGCCACTTCTCACAGCATCATGAGTACAAGATTATGATTTAAGAATGAGTGACATCTGATGAGAAAAAAAAAGATTCCAACAGCAGCAGGAATTTGTTTTTTTTTTTTTTTTCAATAAAGTGACAGAAAGGGACATGTTCACTATGCATGCTCAAGCGCTGGGCCAGATTGTTACCAAGCCTGGCTCCACACAAACACACACACACATACAACATCAGGGGAAAAAAGAGGACTACAGTCATCCAGGTCAATTATTTGGAGCCATTAGTGGCAGAAATGTGCCCAGGATAATGTCATTTTCATGCTAGTCTGACAGCCGGCTTGATGGGCGCAGATGGGGCCGATCGAAACCAAAATTGCAGGGAGTTATCGCTAGATAGAGCCTCCGTGCTGCAGTCATTGTAGCTTAAATGAATGTGGCAAACAGCTTTTTCCACTGTTACTCAAGCATCTTGCTGGGCCCCTAATTCAAGACCACCAGGTCCACTCCAGCCTGTCCACCAATAGATTGAGTGAAGGGAGCGAGGGCCGTGTTGATTTTCCAAGTTGAAAGCCACGGCGAGCAACGTTTTGACTCTAAAGAGAGCTGACATTTAGTGCGGCAGCTAAAGTGTGGCTCTCGAGAACAGTCGGCACCATTAATTTCACAGCTTCCCCTCGTATTTACCCGGAAAATGGAGAGATTTTGTCAAGAGAGACAGAGCGAGTGTTCCCTGGGATGACAGGGTTGCTGGATGCTGCAGTTCTGCACTTTGCCTCGCCATGTTGTAGAGAAATGTCAGACAGTTTTTTTTTATGGGGGGTATAGATGCAAGTCACTTCTTTGAAAAAGGGGCCCATGGTCTCTGAGTGCTGTAGACAGCTACAGCAGTCAGGCACCATGTGCAGTGCAATTCAGGTCAGTGTGCTGAATTTCCTGTGGATATTGGCTCAGAGCTCCCCTCTCCATCCATTTCATCAGCCTTCACCAAGACCCTTATCTCTGCTCAGCAGTTGACCAGAACAGATTTGGTCATTGGAAATGGTTCACCCTGAAAACCTGACAAAATCCAGACACTAAACTGACACTAAAAAGAGAGTGGTGCCTGGACTGATGCTAATTCTCCAGAATATTTTATGAAGCTCAGTCTTATAATTTGATGACATTTCATTAAATGAATGTATTTAAGAAATGTGGAGAAAGATTAAAAACAATGTAACAGTATGTGTTACCAGTTTATGTCACATATCACACTAAAGCTCTTCCTGACTCTGCGTTCTTTCTGAATGATCACGACTGAGACCAAACCTCCCCGTTTTCAGCTTTTGTGTGACCAGCCACGTTCAGAGCCCCTCAAGAAAAGGGCCGGGCGAAGACATCACGACAAAATAGAGTGGCTGGAGAAGACAGAGCGCTCCAGCAGGTCCCACGGGCGGGATAATCATCCAACAGATCTCTTTTATCTAGTGCCGCCGCACGGGAGGGCCTCCGTCACTGGCTCCCCTCGCTGCGCCCGGGATGCTTTGTCTGCATGAGAGGCATTCAGTGAGAGCAGTCACGCTTTTCTGTGGCGGCGTCCGCACAAACAGCGTGTGTGTGCGAATGCATCTGTGTCGACAAGGAGCTTCAGGAGACAAATATATCCCGTCGTCAGCCAAATGCTAACTCCCTGCCTCTTACTCACTCTCTGTCTCTCCCTCGTTTCATCGCCGCAGTTGTTGTTTTCTTTCCTTTGCCACCTCAATGGGAAAGGGGTTTTTTTATGAAGCGAAAAGCTGCTTGTAAATATGAAAGGTTTAACTAGGGTGAGGCTGATGGGAAGCACACGTTTAGATTGTTCGATTTCACCTGAGATAAAGCAGATAGTTGGGCAGCCCGCACTCCAGCCACTGCTTTTAAACAATCAGCTGAACTTAAGGCAGGAAGTTAGGGGGGGAGAGGAAGAAGTAACCTTGAACATGCAACATTTACCGGCAACCTCTAACCAGGCGCTCAAACATTTACTGCCGGCAGTAATGGATTCCTTTAACTCTCGTTTATATGGAGCCCTTCTCCTCTGGACGGGGAAGTAAACAAATGTCACTCTGACTTGCTCACTGAGCGATTACAGTTTGTTTAACAGGACAAGTCGTGGCTGGCGACGTTAGATTTAATGGAGATCTGATTTCAACTTTGCAAGTGTTAGAGATTTGTAATAAATCTTGAATAAATATGGTTTCAACATTAAGGGAGCAGCGTGCCTTTCAACTGTTAGTCTCCGTGATGACTTGTCCTTTACGTCTCGATTAGGCCGCCGCTCTGAGTGCTGCAAGCGGACCAGAGGCTGGGTGTTAATCATTAGAACAACACTGCACCAAGGAACAGGCGATAAATGTGACAGCCTCTCGCTATTTTCATTTTTAAATCTGTCTCCCCTTTCCTTTTCACACATCCACCTCTGTCTTTTTTTCCATCCATTCATCTTGCCCTCGCTCTCCTTGGTAAGGGTTATTAGTGGCCGGAGCCGAAGGGGCTGTAGGTGTTGTTCTTGGGCTGCTAAGTAAATCACCACTGTTTATGTTCCATGCTGCTCTCTGGCTGATCATTAGCCCAGTTCACAACCTTACACCCCCATTATTGCCCCCCCACCCTCCCCGGTCCTACCTGCCCCCCCACTGCCTTCACTCTTTCCACTATGCCACACTAACAGAGGGGTTAATCGTTGGTGGAAAATTAACTACTTCAACGCTAAATCAAACATTAACCTGAAGCCTGAGGACTACCAGCTTTTAAAACAGACAAAAACAAAGGTTTAGATGTACTCATACACACACACACCCCAAGGCTACTGACACCAGTAACATAGTATTTAGTGCATTGACTGCTCCTGTGATGTCGTCTGTCCTGCATCCACTGAGGGATGACACAGTGCTGCTGGGTTGGGGGGTGGGTGCACACTCTCTCTCTCTCTCTTTGCCTTAAAGAGATTCAGTATCTTAAGTTTCCATGAGGGCTGCGTGTGTGTGATGACAGTGTGTCTCCATGCCAGATGTGACCTATGCCATCAGGGCGTGCCGTCCATGAAAGCTAAATGTGCTCCCTATTAGGCCCCATTCAACACACACACACACACACACACACACACACCTTGAAAGTATTTTCACAGGTGTGTGACTAAAAGCACCCGCATCACAGTGAAGCGATAAACAGGGCATTGGCGTGAAAAGACGGTGTTTTTTCGTGTAAATACGAGCGTGGTAGGCCTCCCTCTGAAAGACTTAGTCATTTTGTTGAGTAATTGTGAGGAGACGGAGATGAGCTTGTGTGTGTACACGAGTGGGAGGGGAGGAGGGGGCTACCAGTGGCACTATCTCTGCCTCCTCGCCCACTTCAATGGGCGCTCGGCCAGCATTGATGTGGCTCTAAGCAAACTGCAGAGCTGTTAAAAGAAAACATATGTTGTGCATGTGCGCATGTGTGTTTAGACGACGGATCTTTCCAGAGACACTTGAGGATTTTATGTGAGATGTAGTCAGATGACAGGATAAACACAGCTTACAGTCTTTTACAAAAGCACCAGGATTTTGGTGGAGAGTAAGCCTGCGTCTTTTGATTTTGACATTTGTGGGGCTGACACAACTGATTTTTGTTTTCACTCGGTGCTTGTTTATCAAGTCATGGCCGGAGGTTGTCCAGTTTTTATTTTTTATTCCCCATTTTATTACTGCTTGAAAGTTGAAGGTGTACATAGAGACACACACAAACACAAGCATCTTGCTAATCTGCCTCCTTCAGCTCAAATATCCCTCACTCCCCGACTTATCCCTCTTTTCTATCTTTTTCTCTCCCACCATCTCGCTCTTCCTGTCTCTTGCCAGACTTCAGCCAGTGGAGCGAGGCTGCCAATTTGCAGGCTATAAAATAAATAGCCCATGCTAATTAAGATGGTTGGATGGGATTGGGGAGTGGAGAGGGCTACAGACTGATGTGGAAGCGGCCATAGAGAGCCGCAAAACAACCTGTTCTCTTCCAATTAGACACTTTGCAGGCTTCCGCTGATGAAAGCCAGGGCTACAAATGCCAGCATGTTGACGTGTGTGTGAAAGAGTGTTTACATAGTTTATTGCTTAAGTGGGTAAACCTACACATGTAAACATACTTGTGCAAGTTGGCATATGATCCCTGAGGGGGGTACGTGTTTACACATGTTTGCTTTGTGGATATATTTATCTTCCACGTGACCTTTGCTTGTATTTAACCCCAGATGAAAAGCAGTACCAATCCCTGAGGTTGACTTCTCCTGATCTCCGGGCCTATAATCACAGTGATAAACAACCTGCATTCTTTGTATTTCCCTTCATTGGCATGCACAAGCGTGAGCCTCCCATTCCTCCATCTGTTATCGAAGCATCTGTGTATCATCATTAACGTTACATGTGTTAGCCAACACAATGTTTTCCCAGCTAATATCCCGCTTGTTGATAAGCTGTGCTAATCAGCTAGCTTTGAATCTGCCTTTCTGCCTGGTTCTCTCTCTCTCTCACTCTAACAAACAGGGCTGTTAATTGATCTCAGAGCCCTGTTCTTGGCAGCATACAGCGCAGCAGTAGTCAAAACACGAGCTAAATCCAAAGCATAACGAGAGCCTGGATCCACTAAGGAAGCGACGGCACACCCATGGCGCTCTTGTCTGCAGGGGGATGGCTCTAGGTACAAAACAGCTCTGTCCTGGGTTTAATCTACAGCAACACCCCTGCAGCCCCTTTCTCCCACAAGCCCTGATTCCATAAGCAAAAAAACCCCAAAACAAAACAGATTCTTGTGTATCTCTAAGTCTCTTGTCCCGACTCTCTATCTTCTGTTCACATTAAGATCTGTATTTCTTGCTGGATTCACATTTCCTCTTATCCTATGACTGTGCTCAGCAGTTTCATCCCCCGTCGCCCCTAACATGGCTCATTTGTAATCAGTCCTGGCTAATAGATGAGACTGGGAAATACCAAGCTAATCATGGGAAGAATGTAGTGGTATTTAGCCGGCCTATCAAGGGGAATGAGGCGGCGTGTGTGTGTGTGGATGGGTTTGCGTATGCCGGGGTGGAGCGTCGCTTTGATCTCGTAAATGGACCCACACTCCCGCCAGCTGCCCTGCCGCGACGGTGACAGGCCCAAAGACACAGGCACAAACACACACTAGCCCCAGATTAAAAGGAGGGAGGGACCTCGCAGGGACATTCATCATGTCTCCTGAGGTCACCGGGGGCCATCCCATAGACTGCTGTTAAGGTTAATTAATGAAAGTGGAATGTGTAGAACCTGTCGACCGACTAGTCACTCTCCAGATATGCGCTGTCCTCCTTCCTCCAGTCCAAACAATGGACGGCAGCCAATCAACAGGAAATTCTCCCTCTTGTTATGTAGTGTTCTGATAAGACAGACATCCCCTGAGGATATTTGTGGTTTATCATACCTGATTCCCGACTAAAATTACCCAGAGCTCTTATTTTTAAGCTTAACATTACAAACTGATACCGCTGTAGTTCTCAGAAACAGAAGCAGATGAAAACGTTTCCTAACCCTAAACCCAGTTAAGCAGCTTGAATTCATTTTCTCCGCAGTGAGCTAGTCAGTGGATGTGATGGTAGCTTCATATCTGTGCCGTGGTTTGCCATCTGACAACAGACAAACATTTGAAGCATTTGTTGAATCAATGCTTAGCAAATTATGGGCCCCTCTTATTGTACAATAATTCACACCAGACACAAACTGTTACAATTATGGAACATATGGGACCATGATTCATTGGTTTTGAATCGAGCATATTGCTTGCCATATTGTGATTGCATAATTTGATGCTCTGGTGCCTCGACTAAATCACAAACAAACCATGAAATTAGACGGAGAGGCTCTTTCTTGCCCCATTATCAGAATTATTCCTCCAGCTTTTAAATTGTATCGTGCTGCGTACCGCACGCGATAGTTCCAGCTGAAGATGAATCAGATTGGAATTACTTGTGATGTGGAGCTTATAACAGTGTTTTCTTGACCGTAAACCAGTGATTTCATTCTACTTTAAGAGGTCAATAATTTCAGTATAAATAAAACATTACTATTGTGACCACAAGTTGTGTCTACCATGTTATCATCTCATATAATCAGTTATTTTGATATAAATATATTGATCATGAACAACGATATAATATGCAATATCAACCCAGTCTCATATCGAAATGTGAAATAGCTACGTTTGTCCAAAACGTATCAGTCTCACAATTAGGCCCTGGAAATTGTAAAATGTTCACTTATTTTATCCCATTCTTTTCTATTGGCCTGCCGACAGGTCACGTGACTGCTTGCAGGGGACTTCTAAAAATAAAAACATGGCGGCGTCAATTCCTTTCATTCTCAGTGGAAAATGCATTATTTCAAGATAGTTTGGACATAAAAAAGCATTTTGACGATATTTCTAACGAAAAATATACATTAAAATTTCACAATATTCGACACAATATATAGTATTATGTGACACATCAGGGTAATATTTCAAATAGTTGGGATGGGTTGAAGCTACAGCTGGCCACCCACCTGTCTTGAAGATCTCGTATCGGATCGAGAAACCCGCTCCATGGGTCTCGTAGTCGGACACAAACTTGATGAAGAGCTGGTTTCCAGACGAGACGACCGGAGAGGGCGCGATCTTCCCACAGTACTTCCCCACAAGCTGACCGCTCTCGTCCACACCGTCTCGCACCTCCACATAGTCATACCTGAACAACACAAGGAAAGAGAAGCAGTGTTTGTTTAAGAAAACATCATTTTCCCTTCAGTTTTCACTTTTCATCATTCTGTTCCTGTTTCTGTAAGTAAATGAGATTTATTGTAAATGATTACACATTGAGACATGCACACTGACACGCACACATACATTCATGCTCAGAGGACCACATAAACACAGAGCAACACAGCATATTGTGCAAGTAATGTAGTGGAAATAAAACACTGTGTACTAATGAGGTCTCAGGTTAAAACTCAGAGAACAGGTGGGCAGGTTATACTTTCATTATATCGACCTGCCGCATACACACACGCAGCAGAGGTTTTGTGCTCCCAGCAGCACTGAGGTTAGGTTTATGTAACTGCTTTGACTACTGAACTTCAGCTGAACAGTGGTCTATCTCCTGTTCAGCCACAAGACAACACGGTGTGTGTGTCTGTGTGTGTGCCTGTTGTATAAGACAAAACGTGAATTGAAAGTGATAATATCTTGGCCTTTGGCTTCGGCTGGTGTATAGAAAGTGCAGGTGTTAAAGCTGTTAAACACACACACTCCAGCATCACGTTGAAATGGAATTTCAGACCCCTGGCTATTGAAGGGAGCTGCCGCCTAATTGAGTCAGAGCGGAGTTTAGGAGCAGAAGAGGAAAACAGCTTTGAAATAGGACTGGGAACAGAGAGCCATGACACACACACACACACACACAGACACAAAGACACACACACGGAATCTGGTATGTGAAACTTAAGCTGGTAGAGCAGAAATTAGAGTGACTGGCCAACGAGGGTGGTCTAAACAGCCTCTGGTTATCTTTTTGTGCGCATTTTCAGACACTTGTTAGGAGAGCACATTAAATGCATTTGAGTTCTGGTTTTTATTCTCGTGCCTGTATATGTGTGTGTGTGTGTGTGTGTGTAAGTTTGCGTGATGGTTCAGATGACTTCTTCATGCTGTGTTTTGACTGTGAGTGACGGGGCGAGCTTCGCTCCAAAAGCAGATTTTGGTTCAGGTTTCCACAGTTCCTAATTGCCCATAACGCCCGTTCCTGCCAAATTTTCAGCAATGTGGGCCACTTAGCAAACATATTCCTGCCCAAACCCTGATGACCTGCTGTGATGGTCCTCCATCTTCATCAGAAACCACATGAAAAAAATGCATTTCACACACAGTAAACAGAGAAATTAATTCTGATGTCTGTAAGTATAATCTGCAGCAGGTGTGTGGGCAGAGTCAGTCACACACACACTCTTTCTGTCTCCTCCCTTCCTCAGAAAAAATGTGCCTTCTGGGCAAAGGGGCCTATTTTCATAGTTTTACTTGATTCCCAAATTACTGTCAAAACATCACGTCTCCTTAGTGATTCTGAATTCACTTAATGCACAGGATTTCACACAGAAAGGCGATTTACACTTTGAATGATGGCTCAGGGTGGGCTAAATCCCTCAGGTGGGGCCTGACTTGTATCCACATGAACCATTTGTCACTAGTTTCTACAGAAAATGATTTCCTTCACCTGCTTTAAATTTAAAAAAACCTAAAGCAGAAATTGAATTACCAGGGGCGATTTGGGGGAGGTACTGCTGGGTGTCCACTGGGTTTTCATATGCGCAATTATAATATTACAGCAAGCAGCTAGGGGAAGAAGCAAGGAGCAAGAAGGAAGACAGAGTGTAACTTAATGTAGAGCTGCCACTCCTCGAAATTGGGTCCCCTGAGGAGGTGTGGTGGTTGGATGACTTCACTCATCTTTCTGCTCGGATAGAGTGATCTGAGGTGATATGGAGCTGTCAACATGCATCAAGTGCCTCCTCCTCTTCTGTCCTTTAATTTTTTAGTGCCTTGGGTTAAAGGTTTGGTTCCTGGCAAGAAAGCTGCAGTCTGTCTATAAAACCAGTGACTGCTAGTGATAAGCAGCCCTCTGCTCTTTAGACCTCTGTTTCAGATCCACCTTAAAGAGGCAATGTAGTTACAATACAAGTCTTGAAAACTCTGTGGAAAGATCTGGTTTCCTCCACTTGGGTCCTTCATGTATTTTCATATGGGACCTTGGTCCTCTGTTTTTTTCCTGCTTTCTGTGTGAAATCCACTGGCCTCTCTCCATCCCTCTGTGTTGTGATTTCAGACCTGGTCTTCTTCCTCTCTTCTCACTGGGCCACCACCTGTGGCAACAGCCAAGATCGGCTTACACAAGTACCACTTTGTTTCAGCCATTTAATCAGCTGTACAACAGTAAAAAAAATACTAGTTTCACATGGTGTTTACAATGTTATCCTCCTACACTTTGTGGCTAAATGGAACTCATTATTTTGTTTAAAGGGCTCCCCCAAAAGATCAAGTTTTCTTCTGTGTAATGATGCCATTGTCCAGTTTAGTCACCAGAGCAAATATTTATGATGAAAGTATTTAAAGTCTAACCAAAGTTACATCCCATTTTGCAGTAAAATATGAAGTTAAACTTCTTCTTCTTTTCTGTTACCGAAAGGAAGGCATACATATTGGTATTGCCATTTTCTCAATTTAGAATTAACTTCAAATTTGAGTTGAAGACACTTAATCCTGTTGTACTGCATTGTTCATCAATGTGAACTGAAAGGATATTCCAAGAACATGTAGCAGTAAGGTTTCTCCTCTAATTGCTTAGATTTGTGCAATCAATTTCTCTGAAGAGAGGCCCTCTCCTCTCCTCTCCTCTCTCTCCTCTCCTCTCCTCTCCTCCCTCCTCTCCCTCTCCTCTCTCTCTCCTCTCCTCTCCATCTTTTGGTTCCCAGCTCACAACAGAGAGCATCAATCTTTCTGTGGCCCTGCTCTGTTCTATCAGCAGACTTATAATTCACCTCAGAGCCTCTGCCACACCCCCCACCCCCCTTCCCCTGCAACTGCCAAAAGCTGAGCATTGCCAGGCGCCTAAAAAATTGATGCTGAGATGCATCACTAAGATGAAGAAGGAGAGACGAACAAGCTGCAGTACGGCAGAAGGAGCTGAGCTGAGTTTGTACGTGTGTGGTTTTGTTGTTTGTGTGTACATTTGCACAGCATTATGTGCAAACAAGTGTGTGTACATGCAGAGCATTGCGCATATTGTGTACAATATAGCATGTTTTAATATGTGTACATGAAGCGATGCCAGTCTGCTAAAAATTTCATCTCACCTGTCATCACAATCTCCTTATTCACCATTCGTACGAGAGGAATAATCTTATTTTCATTTCTATTTGGACTCCTCACACCTCAAGAAAAGCTGTTTATTGCATTTTTACCCTGGCCCTCGTAAAGGCAGCACAGCGGGACGAGAGGATGCAGATGGAGGAGAGAATACACCCTGGGGGTCCTCGATGTGCTCTGTGTGCGAGGAAATAAAGAAAGAAGAGACCTCCTTCCCCAAAATATCTCTATTTGTGTCTAAATGACTGGTGCATCAGCCAGGACTCCAGCGGTTCTGCACCAGTGGGTCCACGCGCTCCGCTCGGCTAACACAGATCCATCCAGGCCCTCATCATCTGGAAGACATTATGGGAAACGCTTGGCGGGGCAGTTTGACGCCTCCGAAGGTTTCTCCTGTTGCCAGCCGTGTTAAATGTAGCTCTAATTTCATTGCTCTAAACACCTGTGCGGGCTCACTTTTAGGGTTGATGGTCCGTAGGGAGGACAGGGGACAGTTAACAACCTCTAGCTAGGATCATAAAAGAAGAACGTGAACATGGCCTACTTTTAAGCCCTGGATCGTCACACAGTTCTGAGGGCTTGCCTCTCGTCTATGTCCTCCTGACCTGCCAAGTTAAACTTAGATTTCTCTTCTCGGGGGCCTGTGTGGTGATTTTTTTGTGATATATCACTGCTGTTGTTGTTGTTTTTATTCCTCGTGACAATACGATCCAGTTGAGCCATGCACCTATTTATCTGTCTAGTCTGCGTTGGGTCTGGGTGGGCCTGCCAGGACGCCACAGCACATACGCACACACAGATGATTGCACACACACACACACACACACACACACACACACACACACACACACACACACAGGGAGCTGCCTACCACAGTGCTAATAGTGAAAACGGTTTGCCAATCCAGTGGGGAAATTAAAGGGAAAAAAGAGAGGGGTAGGTGGGTTGGGGGGGGTGAATGTAATTCTCAACGACCTTCGCTTCACCGACTCAAATGTATTAGCCTGCCTTCTTTCTTCAGGCACAGAGAGAAAGCAATCCGCTAGTGTCAAACAAGAACATTAGCCCTCCTTGCAAAGCCAAAGAGAAGGCGACAAACCACCGGCCTAACAATATAACGCTTATATTGCCTGAAGCTTTCCCATGGAAATAATCTCTCCTCCCTCTATAAATGTCTGCTTGATATGGTTCTACAAAAGCAATACAATCTGAGGCAATGGAATAACGCTATGACAGACTGTATAAGCCTCATACAATTGGTTAGATTTCTTAATCAGAGCATTTATAAGCTCAAGCATGCAGTGGAAACCCCCAGAACAAGAGTTCTTTCTTTGCCATTGCTCCCTTTGGTTCAGTTGTGTATAGAACAAATGCCTGGCGCTTTCCTGTGGCATTTCTCTTTCTGCGGCAGTCACAGCGTAACTTGCTATTGCATGAAAACATGTCACCTACAACATGTCAAAACATCCCTAAGTGCTGGAAAAAAAAAAACCTAAACAACAGAGTTGGGACAGCTCCGTGAGGCCCATGGGACTTAGCAGGAAAAGGGGCTTTGTTATCAGCTGTCAGAAAACTTCGGCCTGCAGATTTCATGTGTTAACGAGTCCACCGTTAACAAACTGTCACTTGGGGCTCCAGAAAAACATCATTAAGGTTTGTACAAGGGGGCACGAGACAAGCTGATCTCCGCCTTAGTATTCCCCGAGCCTGGAGGGGACATACCTCGCTGAAATAAAGCGTTCTCTCTTCCCCTACTTTCCCTTCTACATTGCCTCCTACTTGCATGTGACATTCATTAACCCACACTTGAATAACAGGTCCCCCCCTTCCTCGGGCCCAGTCCAGCTGTAATGACCCCCACGTCGGCTTGCATGGATGCATGGACAAGGAAGTACAAAAAAACAAAAAACAAAATGGGGCATTAAACCAGGTCTACATCTTAATGCTCTCATTGGAAAACATAAACCCTAACTG
Source organism: Scortum barcoo (assembly GCA_023238725.1). Classification (NCBI taxonomy): domain Eukaryota; kingdom Metazoa; phylum Chordata; class Actinopteri; order Centrarchiformes; family Terapontidae; genus Scortum; species Scortum barcoo. The sequence continues at coordinate 4,622,328 of CM041551.1, forward strand.
ACATGCTAACATTAAGATTTTTATTGAAGGTCAAGAGCTCATCGTTAAAACAGAAGCTTGACCAAGAGGCTTGAAAAGAATCCGGAGATTTTCTTTAGTTGTCACACTCTCCACTGATGTGCCTCCACTTCTGAATCTGCAGAAAATTATTGCAGGAGCTGAAGGCCTCTGAACATGGCAACCCACCCAGCAGGATAAACCACCAACCAATCAGAGCTGATGGGTTCAGAAGTGGTTCCTTGTCGGCGAGGGGAGAAGGGCATGATTGCTTTGCTAAACCACCACACGGCCACATGGATGGATGGAAGATATAAAAAAGATGGATGAAAAGATGGATATTTCCCGCACAGGCAGCTCAGCTGCACCCGTCCAACTGGCCTCTTTGGGTGTCACCCCCAGTCGGTTAGACTCAGCTCTGTCATATTTTTAGATGCCGTCGCTGTTTCTGATTTTGCAGCAGCCTCGACCACACGTCTGTAAAGCATATTCACTTTCCTGAATGGCAATTATCATTAACATTGATGGATTTAGCGTGCCTCCATCCATTAGCTTTCCTAATTACACTGTCGAGAGATCTGCTGTCGCCAACAATCAAATTAATGAATTTGGCTATTTAGACTCAATTATTGCACCCTCCTCCCTTTGCAACATGCACAATAATCCTTTATACGGAAATATGAGCACAGAGTGACAGAGGGAGCATTCTGCCCCAAGGGGGGGATCCTTTCTGTTCAGCACAGACCAGGCTCACAGTGCCGTGACCTGGAGGGGGGGGCGCAGACGGGTGGGGGACTAAATTCAATGAGGGAAAATAAAACTGACCATAAAAGCTCCTACTGTTAGCAATCTGTCATACCTCATACGTAAGGCCTACTGCACTTTCAACCCTGGCAATGCTCAAATATGTTCAGCTGACTTGTTTTCTATTCCCATGGGCAACTGTGACATGCCTACAGAGCCAAAGAAGAGATGTACATTTTTTTCAGGCATCCTGTTATGCACACTTTGACCTTTTTCCACTCATTAAACTTGCGAAGCAAGACAAATAGGTCACAATAATGCGATTATATAGATGTAAATATATGCCACTACTAAATAAAAGACACAAAGCAAGTAACTTTGCTCTTGGTCATTAGTTTTATGTGGCCTAACACTGCTGCCTTGAAGACAAAACAAAAAAAAGGTTTCATTGTTTTAAGGTTATTATCACTAAAAAATACTTATATTTCTTAAAGGGGCTGATGTGATTTAAAATGCATTCCAACAGTTATTGTGAATCCTTCTCCAAGACAGCAATGCTGACTGCATTATACAGTAAAGTCTTCTTGCTAAACTCAGAAAATATTTATGCTAATAGAAAGTGAACAGAAAAATGTGGATAAATGAGCACATTGAGCTGCTGATTAACCCTGAAATTAACTAAATCAGATTTTTCACATTTTATGATTTTTGAAAAAGTGAAATATTGTGATCAATTGTAGACAGTATTTTTGTAAAAAATCCTATTAAAAAGTGACAAATATTCTAAATAAACCTTTTGAGGGAGTAGAAGTGAAAAATTATTAGCCGTCAGCATGTATTAACATGCGAGGGTGTCAATACAGCATCTATCAGTGCAGTACAAAACTACAAGCGCCCAGTTTAATAATAATGATTATGAGGGGGTGTTTTAAATCAGTGAAAAAACATCAGTCTGCAGTGCTCTGTTGATGTGTAACATTCAAGACTATATGAAAGCTCCATATAATAGCTGCAGTTGTGAGCAGGGTCAAAAATATCCATTAGCCACTTTTTTTTTTACTCCACATGTTTTTGTCATGAATACAGTGAGAATGAGTAAGTACAATTAATTAGAAAACTGCCCATGGCAAAATGGAAATACACATTTTGCACTTTTTCTCTGCTAAGTGAGCCTCGGAAGTGGAATGGCTTTAAACACAGTAGCGCTTAAACATTGAACATTAAACATGAACGTATGCGTTTGCAAATGAAACGACAAACCCCTTGGGTATATTTCTAAGAAAAACTTCACAGATTCAAAGCCACAGTGTAGTATTGGCCATATGATATACATGCATAATATCCACATCTTGACGGAGAACTATTATGCAATATGTCAGTTATATATGTTAAGCATGTTATAAGCATGTTAACACAAGTAAGAAACTCTGTGACACAATTTACAAAGGGCCAAAAATGAAAAGCAGGAAACAGGTATGAAAGTTTAAAAAATACAAAAAGGAAAGAAAGAAAGCAAGCCAGTAAGATCTAAAGGATGAAAAGGCCCATGTGTTTTCTCAAAGAGGGAAGTGAGGAAAGTGAGGGAGGGAAAGAGAAGCACTCCAGCCCATTTCTGGGGCCATTACAGGAGGGAATGGCTCCCATTTGTCCCACCTTGACATTTGAGAGGATCTCTGATTACACAGGAGAGAGGGGCAGGCAGAGGTGAGCGAAGAGAGAGTCCTCCACTGGGGTCTGTGGCATGGCTCAGATGATATGCCGTCGTTACAACAATGAGAAGTCAAGGGTAAAAATAACAGGGCGCTGGGAGAAAAGGGGGCGATGTAGCACAGCAGGGTCGACCCGTATACTGTCTTTTTTTAAGACAGTGTCCTCGCCCTGCTCTTGTCACCTACTCGCCTCCCCCAGGGTACCTACAGGACGACAGGGTATACATGTACACCCTGCAGGGAGGGAGGGAGCAGGGCTGCTTCATCTCAACCAACTGTATAATGAAGACTCGAACAGCCATATCCCTTGGCTTAGTTCATAATGTATGAATTAATAAAATATCTGAATGTGTCACAACCCCTTAACGGGGGTCCAAATACAGGCAGAGAGCTGAAGTCCAAGCATCACCACATTTGGATACAGCTCCATTACATCTGTAGCTGATCAATAGGCATATACTGTCTTTAAAAAAACAACAAAAAAGGGCCAGAAGCCATGTTTATGTATCTGTTAATTAGGTTCATTCTCTATGGACTGTGGACTAATTGTGACTTTTTGACTTTTGACTCCAAAGAGTAAACTTCCGGAAGAGACCACGATCATGACACTAATCAAAGGGGTCCAAGAACAATAATCCATTTATTTTGAATGTGGAACAAGGAGACTATCCATTCATAGTCTGCTTGTTAGGGGATATCCTGTTCATGACTACATGTGTAAGATGCGTATGAAACATGAGGAAAATTGTGAACAACCTCGGGCTAGTGACCTACTGAACTTAACATGGCACCAAAATGAGCCGAGTGAACGCTACATGACTTCACATTTGATGGGCTCATGAGAAATAAACAGCAACAACGTGCACCCACCCAAAAATCGAGCGGCGTACACAAAGGCAATCATCTGTCTGCTCCTGATGCTGTGAGAAGCTCGCGCTGCTCCCCGCCGGGTAATGAGCTGTGTGTGCGAGGAGCATGCCGCATTCAGAGAATGCAAGAGGAGCAGAGGAGGAGAGCTGAGGAGGAAGGGAAGGGAGGAGGGGAGCTGAGGCCGAGGTCAACTAGAGGTAAGGCTTTTGGGTGCTGTTCAAAACTCTCATCTCCACAATGGGCAGGAAGGGAGAAAGAGTGTGGCGTGGGCGGGATGGTGGTGTAGGTGGGTAAAAAGGAAACAGACTGGCGAGGGAGATAGAGAAAGAGTGTGAAGGCATGTTAGGTGAGCGGCTGATAGAGGGAGTCAAACAAAAGAGAGAAATAGTGCAAACGGCTGATAGAGGTGGCTGGCAAACAGGTGCCAACATGAATCCAGCAAAAGGGTCAGCGGTGTGAAGCGTGCTCTCCCTCTCTAAGATTCTTTTACATGGCTCTGCAATGGCGAGGAGGCTTGAAGACAATAACTGCACTGGGAATTATTCAATTAAGCGCATATCCATCCCCTCTGGCGTTCTCCCTCCTTTCTTTTCTCTGCACTCCCTGCAGTCTGTGGAGGTGGTGGGAGGGTTGGGGGGTCAGAGAGCAGTCTGGGCTGAGTGCTCCATGACCCGGTCATCTGGCCTGACATGCAGCCACTTGGCTGAGACCAGGAGGGGGACTGTGAACAGGCCCTGAGAGAGTGTTGTGCATCATCCTCCTGAGTGTATACTGTGCACAAACAGGCAGCAGCAACCACACCTGACCTTAAACCACACAATAACCTTGAGACAAGACAGGCTATTTCGGGTTCTTAACAGGAAGAGGAAAAAGGACGGTGATAAAAATAAATAAGGGAATTGTTTTTACCATAAGCACACGTCTGCTAGCGAGGCCAGTCGATCGGTTGTTGCCAGATTTGAGAAGTTTCCTTTGAATGTGAATCAGCTCTTGGACGCAATAGCCAGCATTTAAAACCACATCCTTCACTTCCTTCTCATGGCTGCATTGTTTTCACTGTGTGCAAAGAACTCAGATTTTCCAATGATGCGGCACTTTGAATGCCAAATGGGCCGTGCTGCGAGGGCCACATGCCAGGCGGTGCATCTCTTCCGTGGTGCCGGGCGCAGGGGCTGAATGCTTGGCATTATGGGGCCGATCTAAGTGCTGATGGCTAGCCACACCATGCCAGGATTTAGAGGGCAAGGTGACTCTTCCTTTTACTGGCCCTATAATCGAACCTTCCTGCCAACTTGGAGGCCGGTTGTCCGGTAGTACCATTTCCCTCTGCTTTCTGGTGAAGTCCTCTGGGAGACTGTGTAAGTATGCGTGGAAGAGTGGGGTCCTGCTTGTCACTTATCCCTGTGTAGGCAGGGGTCATCCTGGAAAGGCTGGACAAGCGCCAGCAGAACAGGCTACTAATAACACTTTCAGCACTACCCCACTGTGATAATGCCACAAAGGTTACTGCGAGGCTGAATTTACAGTCCTTTTTGACAATTACTGCCATCTAACAAAAGAAATAAAGCCGTGAGAAAAGAAAAATGCTGTTGGGGCCGCTATGAAAAAGAAAGATCACAGCTAATGTCGCCAATTTAGTGAGGAGAGATCAAGCCAAGAGCAAACAAAGCAAAGGGTTGTGAGTGGCTCTAACTCAATCAGAGAGCAGTGGGGTACCGCCCATCAATCACTGTCTGCTTGCCGCCCCGGCCGAATCGCGCTGAGCTAAGTGGTGGAGAAACACCAGAGAGCCGACAGCCCGCTGTGTGTAACTGAAAATGACCCTGGGGATCTGGGGCAGAGACAGGAGGGCCCTCGGCTTTACTTCCTACCTACCTACCTACCTACCCTCTTTACCCACTACAAACAAACTTTGCTTCACCCAGAGCCCCTCTGGGGACTTGCTTGATTGTTTAAATAAAGAGCCCTGTGGTCGCAGTCCCCCCCCTCTCCCACTTGCCACCCCTCGTTGATCTGTGATGACCAGGCGTTAGGACCGCGGCCACATCAATCAAAATCATGAGCACCATTCAAGGTTAGACCACAGAACGAAACATGTCTGACAAGCCTGGACATGCTGTATTAAAGTGTCCAGAAACTTCAACAAATCAACAGAACAAGCCTCTTCTCTTCCCTGTCCCCTCTGGGACGGCTGGATAAGTAAGACATTGGGAGGTACTCTTTCAAAGTATAATCCAAGATGGACTGCTGCTCAGCCACACACATATTGTGAACTCAAATTATTCCCTGTTCACTTACCCACCCTATCGCTTCTCGCTGCTTTCCATACAGCCTCATAAACTCAGAAATCAGCATTTGATGGAAAGAAAAGAAGCCGTGAGATGAAAACCTGTTGCTAATTATATTATATGAGGCGGGGGGGGGGGGGGGGGCAGCACTTATTGCCAACTGTCCTTTGGAAACAGAAACACATAATTGAATCATAGCCTCATGTTTAATGCTTTTCATCGGCGCTACAAGGAAAATGAGTATGCATTTTCTTACAATCAATAGATTTGTATCCAGATAGAGAGCTGAGATTACCAAATTGTGTGTAATCACAAGTCTCCCCATACGACTCCTTTTCTCGCAATCTGCTTTGGACGAAAAGTAAAAGAGCATACAACTGTCATCTCTAAGCTGTGTGGGCCTTGGGCTCCATTCCACAAGAAACTTCCATATAGGGAAGCTTGTATTGGTTTGAGGCTGGAAAGAAAAAGAAGAATGAGGGAAAAAAAAAGAATTTACCAGCCGGGTGCCAGAAACAGCTTAGTGACACTCAATCCCTGGCAAACATGAGTCGCTAACTCCCACATCGAGATGAAAAACAAAACATGCAGACACGTGAGACTTTATGATGCTTTTGTGCTGCCACAGATATGTGACCGAGGCTCGAAATCCAGTGGGTTATTTATGAGCGCTGGCCTTGTCTCTTCTCTTTCTCTCTTCCTTTCCCTCCCTCGTTCCTCCTTTTCCTACTCTTCCGCTGTGAAGTAGACCTCCCACCCGCTGTGAGGTAGAGTGGCTCGCCTCCCGGTTGTGGTCAGGTTGTGCATGAATCAAAGTGGTGACAGAGCAGCGGGGAGGATGGCAGATGCCACGGCCGGAAAGCTTTTCAATCAGGCTGCCCTTCCAAGCCGCGGCCAAGGTGAAACACTTCACCAGCGGATGAAAAAAAAAAAAAAAAGACCCTCAACCCTACGGTCACTCACACACACACACTCATGTATTGCATACATGCAAGCACACATGTGCACATGCCTACTCTAATCCTGCTCATTATCCAGGGAGTAACCCTTTATGTTTAAAAGAGATGAAGAACAGGGAAGAGAGTAATGAAAATGAAAATCAACAGCTTTCTGATGCAACATCTCAGTCTGCTGCCGCGTCTCCCCTGCCCTCTGGTTAATTAACAAGGTGAACACTTAACATTTATCAGCACTGTGGCTTTCACTCGCTTTGAATGTCTCACTTTCCTCATTAACGGGTACATTTTGCAGGTAGCAAATGGGACGGTGTATTGTAAATAGAAATTTAAGATGCAGAGTGCTCATCTCTCGAAGTTTTACCCTGCTGACAAAATAAGGTTTGGTGTAATTGCCGTGAAGTACAAACAGGATATATTCAAAGTGGATTGCTCTTTGATATGCTGCTGACAAGCTAGTTTTTCAAGGTACACTGTTTCAATGTAATTTCAGGTGTAATTTGATTTCCATTGTTATGAACTGTGGGAGTCTATTGCTGTGGAAAATACCAGGTGCATAATTTCAGCTGCTTTTGTCAAACCTGGTAGTTAAAAGAAGCAGCGTCGCCCTACGCACTCTTTATTTTGCTGCTCCTATTTTGTGGAGCCGCTTTGAACTCCGCCGGCACGGATGCCTCTCTCACATGCACTTTGAAAAGAAGCATACATCCACAACAGAAATAAATGTTCGCTAACAGGCCATAAGTATCTCCAACAATCCATGTCACCGCAGAGCCCCGTCCTCTCGGCCCCGCAGGTCACAGTGTTCCCGTTCTTTCTTTAAGCCCCCACCGCCACAAGCCTGTTAAGAGGAGGTTCCTGTTGCATTCCTGAGTTATTTATTTTCCCCCATGACAACGGCTGATAAACAGCCACGCAGCCCACTTCTCCTTATTTGCCAATGGTTGCTTTGCAGATGAGCGTGAGAGAGCGTTGAGGGGGCAGAGGGAGCCGTTTTCAGACCTGGTAAGGAGTTATTGCTCGGCGCTCCCCAGCTGTGAAGCTCCACCGCTCTTTATTGTGGAGGTGCTGCAGAAATTAGGTGACCAAGAGGATATTTTCCCGAAAGCCCCCTCTCTTCTCCACTCTCACTTCCTGGAAACAGGTGGCACTCTTTGTTGGGCGCTATAGTCGAATGAGTGGAGTTAGCGGGATTCCACATGACAAAGAAAGAGCCATCTATAGATCCAGGGGAGGGTAATACCCCGCGCCCCCCCTTCCCAGAGCTCATGTTAGTCATCCCTGGAGTCCAGGCCTGGTCAAGAATGCCAGGAGGGGCAGGATGTCTTTTGTGGAGGGTGCACAACCGAGAATGTTTGCCTTCCCAGCAGGCCCGGCAGCTCCACAGGGGCAGCTCAGCAGGAGTGGAAGGGGCAGAGGGGCAGAAAAGGAGAGGGCTACAATTAAGAAGAGGAAAAGAGTGCTTTTCCAAGCTTTGAGTTACAGGCACCTGGAGACAGGGGGCGGGGGGGGGGGCGGGGGACTTTTGAAGCGTGGTGAGGCGGGAGGCGTTCACTGACTTTCCCCTCGATCTCCACCACAAAGGGCTGCTTGAGAAGGAATTCCTCAAATTTCTCCGCTGCCTAGTACCATCCTGCCATACATCTAATCTGAACCCCCCTCCGCCTGCTGCCCTGACTGTCACACTGGAATTTTCTGTGGGGTCCAGAAAAATACCATCCAGACAGAGAGAAAAGCAAAGAAATGATGGAGGGCAGAGAAAGAGGAGACAGTCTCTTTCTCCTTTGTTTTTAATCCCACTATCCTGCTCCTCTAAAACAAAGAACGCAGCCTTGACCGGCTGGCTGGCTGGCTGTGGGGGATTTCAGTGTGCTGAAGAAGTAACTGCTTTTTGGTCTGGTCAGCAAATGCGATACCATCAATGATTCATGATGTTGTCAGGAGAACATCACATGTTCAGAAAGTTGGTTCTCTTCTTCGAGTCAGCATGTGAGGAGGAGATGGAGAGAACAGCCAGCAGCTCAGGATAAAAGTTTAAGCAAGTTCAAGACTGGAAGCTCAAACTTTGTCAGATTTCTACACAGAAAATCGTACTTGAGCAGTAAGAACTATCATCTGTCTTACAAATTAGATAAATTGCCCTTGAATCTGCCTCACGCAAAAACCTGTCTGTCACTTGTTAGGATTCAGATCCACTGAAACCTCCATTTTTTTCCCTCAGATGGCAGAGCTGCTGCAGTCGGACGAGCCTGACAACCCTTATCAGATCACACAGAAACAGAGAATGCACACACGGGGAGAGAGCGGGGCAGAAGCATATCTATTTACCTCAGTTTTTCACTTGAGCTTAGCTTGCTCATTCCGCCGATTTTCAGAGCGAATTGACTTCAAATATTTGACTTGATGCGGACTGCGCCTTTGCCTCAAAACTTCATTATTAGCTGTGAGAGCGGCGAGGGCGGCCCCTGAAACTCCACTCTGTGAAAGTCTACAACAGTGCGTGAAAGGTAAACACGTTCTGCATTCAGAATCACTGGGCTCACTTAGTCTCCTTATCTCTGTGATGAAGTGTTTTCCTCCTCCGGCTCTCAGGATACAGGCCTCTGCACTTCCCCAAACAAACCTGTCAAGGGTAGCACACACGTGCAACAACACCGCCAGACTCCACTCAGTAAAGGCTGTTTTTATTTTTACGAGCACCACTTTGAGTGCTTCTTGTTTGGTTTGCTGATAACGGCCATGTTGGGGAACATGTGGTGCATGTGTGTTCCATTTGCCCACTAATTAGATTGCAAGGCAGTGCACTGAAGCATGCATTGTAGCCCCCCGCCCCCCCCCCAACCTCCTCCGCCTCCACCCTCTCTGCCAGTCCATCAGATAAGGAAGCCATTCTGGCTCTCATCAGTTTCCATTATGTAAGGGCTGATTTGGTGAGTGGGGCTGCGACAGGGAGTCTGATGGGTCCAACACGAATCACACCCAACTACTGTCTGCAGATACATAAGTAACTATTCCCCCTCCCCTAATCGAGTTACCTATGACATGCCTTGTCAGCGATTAGCACAATAATCCATGCTCATGTTACACAGTGCCATAATCTGAAATTAAGAAGGAAAAAATGGATTTCACTTCATGCCTTGTCTTTGCTGGCTAAAGCCCTGATGAAGCCTCACAGGGTGGAATAGATTGTGAAGTGGAACTAAAGTCCCATGAAAACCACTCCATTAAAAACATTAAAAATGAAACAGTACACCAAGTTAAAAATAGGAAAAGACTGTAGGTCAGGGCGACCCCGTTTCCCAGCGCAATCTCTGCGTGGCCCACATGAATCAGAGACTTACTTAAGTTTCACAGCCGTCTGGCGGTGTCATTTGTTAGCATATCCTGTAGACAAGCGGTTTATAACCTTCTGACCACACTGCTGGTTTTGCGCAGGCTGTGTCTGCTCCAACTGGAATGAAATGGGGATGCAAATGCAAACACATCCGTGACACAAATCTGCTAACAAATTTATGAACAGCCAATGAACTGGCATTCTCCAATCTGCGAATCCGGCATCTAAATCAAAGTGCTGAGCTAATTTGCAAATGATACATCCATGGCTCACTAAACTCCGAGCCCGCCCTCTTTTTAACCTGGAAAAACGCTGCCTTCCTTGAGCCTGCAAAGACTAAAATGGTATTACTGCGTGTGTTTAGACACAGGAAATTCATTCCTGACTAATTTGATTAGCACAGGCATTGTTACTGCTTACCCCCCTCTTCCTGTCCACACTCCCTCTTCCTAACTGAGATCTTGGCGGGTTTAAAAGTCCCTCTGGTGCTGAAATTGGACCCAAAAGGGGTGACAAGGAGCATCCGGCCTTTAAAAGACAGCGGCATTCGGCCTGCCATAAATCTCTGACAGCAGTAAAGAAAGGTTAAAGTGGGATTGAAATCTGGGATTAAGAAAGACCAAACCCTGCAAACATGTATGGGGGCCATTGGAGGAACACAAAGGAGGCGTCGGGCCTGGGCTTTGGGTGGAACGGGGATACAGTAACAGGATCCAGCAAAGCCCTGTACTCTCCCAAGCCCTGCAGCGTAAACAAACAGCTGAGACAGAGCAGGGCAGAGGCACCGACACACACATAAAAATCCACCCCCCCCACACACACACACACAGAGGCAATCAGAGCGAGGCAGTCTGCCCAGGCAAGGCTCACCTCAGGGCAGCCACACTGACATAGGCTCATCACATTACTGTCTGTCTCCGGTTTCATCGGCTTAAACTATCTATCTGACAACAGGTTAGCTGCTTAGCCTTTTGTTGGATGCGACAGCTCGCGGCTCACAAGTCAAATAAGGATCAGTAACTAACTGTCACAGAGAGATCCAACTTAAAAAGGTAATTTCATCCATTTTTTTTGTTGAAATCTAATTGAAAACAGCCCAGATGAGTCAGACAGCTCCACTTGTTTCTGACTGCCTGATTTACACAAACTGGGCCTTGTTTTTTAATGCAACCAAATCTAGGAAATTCTCACTTATTTGGAGATTAATGGGATTTTAAGAGGAAATACGAAAGTAAACGGCTTATTAAGATGGACATCTTTTCTCGCAGCGTGTAAAGTAACCACAATTAACGGCCCTCTGGAGAGTTTTTGGGACCCGTGTGCTCTCTCTCTCTCAGTGCCCTCTGCAAAAGCACGGTAATTCAAATCAATATTAAACTCCTCTGACTTCACTCCACAAGGACGAGGAGCGAGGACATTCCAAAACCAAATGGCAGGAGTGAGACACTCCTGCTGCCCTGTGTGGTGCCAGAGCAGGACTGCATTAACACAGTCTCAGTGAGCCTGCAGACACTAGATGGAGCACTTTCATGTGCAATATGCATAAGGGAGAAGGGGGGTGGGGGTGAGTGTCACACACAGGGGCGCAGTACACTCACAGGAACACACGAACACAGGCTATCAAATCTGAATAAGCATAAATCTATAGGCGTGTGTGTGTTTGTTCAAACAGCTTCTGCACAGCCTCTCTTAGTGCAGAGGCTCCCAAAGTGAGGTCTGGGGGGCCGGTGGGCACCTTAAAAAGCACCCCAGACTGTTTCATTTCACTAATGCTGTTATTTCATCCCCCATTTTTTTTTTTTGTTTTTGCAGAATGAAAGAATTAAGATTATTTTCATTGAGGTTTCACTCTATCCCCCTTTACTCTCAACTGACTTTAGATCAGATTGGGGCCCCGGGGACAGAATCAGATTGAAGGAGCTTTTTGGGACCAGAAAGGAAAACATCTGTTTTTCATAGACAAGATCACAAACTCGCAGTGTACTTACTTGCACTCCCGGTCCTCCAGATCGAAATGCGGATTGAAGTTGATGAGGATCCGCTGGTGAGGACCAGGCGCCGATATCACCCACACGCATCTCTGAGAAGGGGGATAAGACATGGGGTATCCGGGCGAGGTGAGGTAGTTGGCGGTTGAGATTCTGATGTTGCCTCCACATTTATCTGCAGGGGGAGTGAAAAGAGTTCTTGGAGGACGGGAACACTTGGACTGGACCTCAGCAGTGGACGAGTGCCTCACTTCTAACAGATTTACTGTGCTGTCCCTCACAGCACTGTGGCACAAACTTTTTGTTGAACATTTTGTTGGAGTTCCATGAAGTAGGAGTCCAAAATGCACACATCTATCTATCTATCTCATATCATCATATCTATCTATCTATCTATCTATCTATCTATCTATCTATCTATCTATCTATCTATCTATCTAATGAAGACTATCACAAAACAAAACTTTAGTGAGTTTAACAGGTGAGGACAAAAAGGTGTGTGCCAAGTTTATCTGGAGAAAATGATCTCTAATATAAATATAATACACCACTGTTTTGCTTAAAATGCAGCGTGATAAAGAAACGGTTGCTCACATTAAAATAAGAAACGAAAGAGACAAATTCGGGCCATTTTGCGTGGATGTGTGAGCAAAGCAAATAAAAACTCTGAATGCAGAAGTTTGGTTTTGTGAAAGCAAAAGGGATCTAAAATCTGTTGTTTTAAAACTTCCTCACACGGCGTAAGAATCATTAAAGGAAATAATCCTGCGTTTCTCTGCTCCCCACATCTATCTTTGTTTGCGCTCGTTTCCATCCTTTTTCTTATCAAAGCTCTGACCCTCACACGCACAGGCACCTCGAGAAAAAAACAAATCGATCAAATTGTTGAAACGAGTAATTTAAAAAAAAGGCGTAAAGTGGAAACGAAACCTGTCCTCCGTTAAACAGCACATGGGGGAAGTTGTGTAAGTTGAGGGTCGGAGCTGACTTTGTGAACTTCAAAAACACACAGAGCTCCTTAAGAGAGGGCAGGAGGATCAAAATCATCAAATAAATTTATTTTCACGGGTTACAAGTCTCACCAAAAACTACAATTGCGTAACTGCAAACAAAGAAGTCTTCGGAAATAACTGGATGGTGTCATGGGAGAAAAAAAATGGGAACCAAAAAACTCACCATGTTACTCATTATCATTACAGGAGGGGAGTATTAGAGGGATATCATGAATAAAAGAAATACAATGAGAGAGGAAACTATTAAATAAGGATATTGTAATGCGTATAAAGTCATTATTGAGCAGTAATGTTTAAATCTCTGTGGAAATGTCATAAAGGGGATTTTCCTTAGGTGTTGGCAGGTGAGCGCCTTCAGACTTTGCCAAAAGATCAGCGGAGATCAGAGAGGGCTAATCTAAAAAAAATACTGGGATTAGTAGCTTTGCAGAGTACATAAAGGCCCTATTTATACAGATATCAGATGTCACACTTACCGTTTTTGAAAGCCTTGACCACCAAAAGGATTCCCATGAACAGGAGAAAGACTAATCCACAATGCATCCTTGTTTCCTCGCCACAAAAATAAAATTACACGTACAAAAAAGAAAAAAAAAACTCCGAAATTAAACTCCTCCGATGGGTTTATTTTGTTTTATTTTCTTGAGTAAGTATTCGTCTCTCCTCCTCTGAACTGGGCGAACTAAAGTTGAAATGTCTCTTTTTCTTTTCTTTTCTTTTCTTTTCTTTTCTCTGGGACTGGTCTGAGTGCGGGCTCAGGTCGCTGGCATCCTGTCATTCAGCTTCTGTTTCTTTCCTCTCGCCTGTGCCGGCTGCGCTCCTCTCTCCAGCGCCGACCGTGCCATGTCCTCTCCGCCACAAGACCCCTCAAAACAAAAAAGAAAAAAGAAAAAAGAAAGATAAAGATGTGACCTCCTCGCGTTTCTTACTCCTTCAGGTGATGACAAGGCGGGAGGTAATCCTCGGCTGTTAAAGAAGAAGAGAGAGACAGACAGGAGATGTGAGTGTGTGCTTCAGTATTGCGCGCTGCGGCCGTGCGCTCTGGACACCCAGATCTGTCTAAACGCGCCGTGGCTGATCCAATCAAGACAATGAAGGCATGGGTACACCCCTTTCCCCAAATTGTGACCACTTTGCTTCTATAGGCTCAGGGTGGGGACTCGGAGAGGCTGATGATTGGCTTAATTACAAATAGCCGACCTATATGGGAAATGTCTCTATATGTAAGCGGAGCCGCGCACTGAGCCACAGAGCACCAGCGGTCCGTTAAGTGACATGACTCTCTCCCCTTCTTCCTCCCCCTCTCTCTCTCTCTCTTTTACTCACTCCCTCTTTTCTCCTCCCTCTCTCACAAAAAGGAGGGAGACGTTAATGGGAGATGTAGTAACACACCAGAACTCCCTCCAGGAACATCTCAGGACGTTTCATTTGGGATGTGCCAAATGCGATCTTTGGTGAGAAACGCGCTGCCACGAAACATGACTTTTCAGTCCGGATTATCAGGAATCCCCCGCATTTTCTCCAGCACGTCCTCTCCTCTCCTCCTCCTCTATCTGGGATTCATCATTTTACGTGACACACTGAACCACCTCATCACCAGAAGTTCCCCTTTGTGTCTTCCAGCCCATCTGTCCCTCAAACCCCTGATCTCCTGTGTTAAATGAAACCATATCTGTATTACAGTGCTTATTACAGGCCCATTTTTTTCTTTTCTTTTTTTTTTATTATTCAGGAGCTAAATAATAGAAAGTGTTTGTTGCCTGAGTCTTTGTGGATTTCTTTGACGCACCAGTAGCTGTACCCAGATGTTAAAGCCTGCCCCCACAACAGTGACACCATTAAACTGACACTCTGAAATTTAGGTGAAATCAATTAAAGCGTAAATTATAGTAGCCTGGAGTCATTTACTGGCACACAATAAAAAAATAAAAAAAACAGGAGCGCGGAGCAGGTTTGTGTTCAGCAGGTCGGCACATACAGTCCTACATAAACACAACCCATGATAGAAACATGCGTTTTAATATGCATGTTGTAATGTGTGTGTTTTAAAAACCCATAAAAAAATTTAAAAAAAAAGGACTCCAAAACAGTGGTCACATCTGCCAAATTTGCAAACATGTACGCGGAGTCAAAATTGCGAAGCCTCTCTTATCATTTCAGTGCGCCTTAACGCAGCGTTGTGTGTTTTTTTCAGCCCTGTGCAGACACATGCCAAGTAAAAACAAGCCGCATTCACCTGCGTCTTGAGGACCCGCAAACCCGCAGGCATCCAGCCCTCCTCTGTCCACCTCCAGCATGCGTGGAGCGGAGAGCGCGATCCGATGCTGCTCCCTCCGATTCTGTTAAAAAAATCTTCTCCTGAGCCCCCACAAAAGTGAGTCAAATGATTTTTTTTTCTTTAGTTTTTTTTTTTGCCCACACCCTCCCCAAAACAACCCCCCCCCTTCTTCTTTTCTCGCAGCCGGGGGAGAACCACAGCTCGGTCCGGCTCGGTCCCGGGTCCCCACCGCGCAAAGACGCACAGCCGATGCCCGGAAAGTCACTCTCCCCTCCGCGTACGCACCAGTCTCCTCCCCGCTGATCTCTCCGGGTCTCTCTCTTTCATTCAGCGCTGTCACAAGTGGGCTCCGGCCGCTGTGAGAAGGGAAAAAATAGACAGTCCCCCAAAAAAAATGTCAAAGGGATGGATAGGTTAATGTAGAGAAACAGAAAAGTCCTGCTTGATCTAGTTTAAGTTTTTTTTCCTCTCTCTGTCCGTCTCTCCGTGCGCCGCTCTCTCTCTCTCTCTCTCTCTCGGCTCCTCCGCTGATGCAAATGCGGAGGGTTTGAGTCCCTGCCAGCCCCACACGCCCCTTTACGAGGGATGAGTACGCGGGCGTGCGCGATTGTTTGCGTGCTCGTGTGTGCGTGTGCGTCGATGTGTGTGTGTGTGTCTTTGCAATCGAAATGCAGATTTCACCCAGCTGCCTCTCTCTCTCTCTCTCTCTCTCCTCCTTCTCCTTCTCCTTACCAGCCTGTAGCGTTTATTGGACGCATCAGAAAAAGTCACATCAGACATAAAACGCACGAACCTGACGGCGCCTCGTCTGCGCTTTGTGAGCCATCTTGAATGAGATCCATTTTTTTTTATTCTAAATCACTCACAGAAAAATCTTTATTAGCTTTATCTGCCCTCATAAGGAACTGTGATAGTTTTTATTATATGTTTCATAAAGGTACATGTGTAACTCTCTAGGAGTATGATTATTGAAGTGATTCAGAAAGGGGGTGGGGTGGGGGGACCACCGTCCACTGTGGACCACCATCCACGCCTCAAGTTCCTATAGAATTATCATAAGACCATCACAGAGGTTTTTCATATGAGCTGATGCCCTTTTTTTCTGGGAGCCTATAGGGGCCCAAGGGATTCACTGAGTGCACAGTGTTGTTTCCCTGAACAAAGAAGCTGTTCTGCCTTGGTGTATGGACAATCTGTCTGTCAGTCTGTCTGCCACACACTTCAGCCTATGCCATAAATACACAGGGACTCTTGAATGATAGCATATGTCATTTAGTCTCACTATCACTGACATTTGAGGGGTGAGAAGTGAAACACAAACCAGGAGTGTCCATCCACTGGCACACACAAAAACAGACAAACAGATCAAATTAAAGTCCCTGTGTTTAATATTATTCATGATGAACATTTGTTGGACTTGGCACACATGAAGTATTCAACAGCAGAGGTCTTAGGGAACATCTGGAGATTTCAAAAACAGGACCAACCTTGAAAACTCTTTTGACTCTTTTTGGATCAGGGGCCCTCAAAGTTTTAATTATGAACAACCCTTTTAAATGAGTGCATTCACAAACCCTCATTTGAAGAATATTTATCCCAAGAAATGCCATAATAGTTTTTTTGTTTTTTTTGGGGTTTTTTGCTGCTAACTGGTTATACAACTCGACAGCTCCCTGGAACTTACAGTGGAGAGAGCAAAACTTCCTGTCAAAACATCCATTCACATTTTCTCCTATTGTGCAACTCCTCGGTAAGGGGAACAGAAAGTAAAACAGAATTCAGCACAGCTCTTCCCGTGGCTGATAGTTCCCCTCTCCGAGCATTGTCACCGGGCCTTAAGGGTTAAGCCAGGCACACGCTGCATGACTTCTCTGCTGTTTTAGCTCAATTGACTGCAATAACTGGAGGTTTCCAGCTGCAGGTCTCTGTGGTTGGGAGCCGTCCGTCCTGTAGGGGGCATCAGAGCTGGTGAGCCGCTCAGACAGAGGCACCTACTGCTCCTCAGGCTCACCTTACTGTAACACCTCTGAGGCTGCACAGCTGGGCTTTCAAACAATTGGGCTGATTAAAGGTTTTTGCAGACTCAGTCGCCATATTGAGTTAACACGTTAGGCAGACTTTGCATGCATCAGCATTAACAGCTATTTCTCATTCTTATTTGTGGCAGTGTTGAAATCAACTGTGTTTTGATGATACACAGTGATACAATTGTTCTAAGAAATAACGAGCAAATCATTGTGTTGCCCTGTGAGGTACGCAAGCAGCCCTGTGTCAATTCCAGAGGTTGACATGCTTTATGCACAGTGTATTGAGATGTCCCCTTTTTGAAAAGTTTTTTTGTGGCACAAAAGAGCAAGATAAGCCTACAATCCCTGCACATTATTATTATTTTTTTTATTCCTAGAGAGAGAGGGAGAGGGAGACAGAAGATCGAGTGGCTTTATTCCCATCCCAGCCTTGGTAATTCTCTGTCTTGCTGATAACACAAATGTTAAAATGGTGCCGGGCATCTCTATCAAAGGCAGCACTAACTAGCCTTTCGTGTCTCCAGGATAACACAGGAACAATGGCTTAGAGTCATTTCACAAGGGTGCCTGCCTGCGCCGTATCTAAAATGAGGGGGGGATTGTGGATGAACAATAAAAGAGCCATTTAAAGGATTTGCTTCTTCATATATATCCGCACTAATCTTTAGTACAGCCCTGATGAATAATTAGCTCTGATACAAAAGCAGACATTTTATGGCTCCTGGGAGCAGTAGACTTGATTTCATTAGCCTGGCCTGAGAGTGAGAGAACATGTACAGGTTCAAACCACTTGGCATATAGTCAGTGTGAACATTTTACCTTCACTGTTGATTGAAAAATCTGTCTTTGGAGTTATCTGGCAAGAACTGAGACATGATTGAACACTTTTTGTGCTCTTGTGGGTTAGAGGTTACACACAGGTTGACACAATACAGGAAAAAAAATCTGAATATATGAATCTGTACAGGGCACAAGGGCTCAATGAATATTCTGATGAGTTAATCATATGTTATGTCTTTAACTGACAGATCTCTACACAACTGAACACCTACAGGAGCTTGTGCACCAACATGTTCAACAACCAGCAAAAAAACAGAGGAACAATGGTGTCACCAAACAGCTCCCATAGCCACGGATACAATCGACAGTTGCTAACAGCTAGCTGAGGAAAGACACCTGGTCCAAACAAATGCATTTCCTTCTTGATATCTGGGCAGATAGAAGCCTATTGAGACCCTTTTCAGGACCTTATTCCAGGGTTTACTTTCCTGTCCCAGACACATTTAACCAATGAGCAGAGAGAATGGTCTCAAGTCATTTTTAGTGATGCATTTTGGTTCGCTTGATGTTCACTTGAAAACATAACTAAGGAGGAAATGCAACAAGTCTACCAACTAATCTGACTTGAACCATACATCATGCTATAATTATGATTTTGCCCTAAAGCTATAGCTCCCATCATCACTAACTGATCACTATCCTAGTTACTCTTACAGGCCTGTAAAGTTCATAACAGCACCCATAGGAGTTTACTGGTGATGAGAATCAAACCAGCTAGCAGCCTCAAGAGAATCAGATGGGCCACCCATTCAGAGATTTTGTCCATTTTCCGATTGCAGCTGCACAGCAGGGCCTGATATTTTCAGCCCTACTGCCCCAAATGACTGGGTGCAGGATGCCAGTCGTGATGTCATATCATCCAACGTATGTTGTGCTGAGCTCAGTCAGACACCGGGCCTCGCTTGCTGCTGTCATATGGACCATTTAATCTCTTGGATTTATACACTAAAACCCCAACCTTTGATATGAGCTACACCATATCCATCTTGGCAGTGTTTCCTGTGTAAAAAGTCCTCTGACTGTCACAGAGTGCATCAGGGACATCTCTGCGGTGCGTACTCTGGACTTCAGCATGAGATGACAAATATGGGTTTTCCTCCACTGGCAGGAATATTTAAATGCATGTTCCTGTTCCACTGCATTACAAAGTGGATTAGAGGTGCAGACCATGAACTTTTTAAAAGACCTTGTTACCTACTAATCATGCTGCGTTCCAGCCTCTCCTCCATGGCAGCCGCAGTGAAAGACAGCTACAGGCTGAAAGGTTACGGTGCATGTGAATAAGGGCTATATGGCTCTAACACTACAGAGCCTGCCGTACCTGTTTCACAATTTCTGCAGCTGTTGATAATTACTTGCCAAAGAATGTCTCACGCACTCTCGAACAGGCTTGCTGGTACCAGCGACACACCTTCGAGCTCTGTCAATGTGTTGTAATCGAGGCTTTTTCTTGCTTGCAGGAATGTGAAATGCACATGTGCGTGTTTGTGTGAGACGGGAGGTGGGGAGGCAACAAAAGAGAGAGGTGAACGGAGTTGAAAACAAAGCGGAGAGAGACAAAACAGAAGCCAGGGTGAGCTGGCTTACACTCACTTTCTGAGGCTCTGGGTGCAGACATGGGAAACAGAGGGAACCCTGAAAAATCCCTGCACCGCCAGCTCCTTGAAGGGCTGGGTGATGGTGTTTGGAGCAAGGGGGGACGGGCTCAGTCAGATCAAGGTCTGGAGTAATTGCTACAAAGGCAGCGTTTCTCCTCTGAGGCGTTTGGGCGAGGTGAAACCAAGTGTGAACGGAATTAGCAGAGGGCTGAATAAAGCGCTTCTGAAGTTTAGAGACATTATGGTAATAGAGAGAGAACAGCGAACCTGAAACATTTTCAGGGATATTCCTCATTCAAACGGAGGGGCAGGGGGAAACACAGAGGAAGAGGAGGAGGAGGAGGAGGAGGGTGGGGTAGAGGTAACAGAACAAAAACATAAAGAAATGGCTTCATTAGAAATAGAAACATTTACAGTGACATTTAGTGAAGCGGGGATGTAGGAATAAATATGCATAATGTTGTCGGGAAGCATCGAGAGCTTCTCAGGGGCAGAAGGAGGGTGAGAGTGATGGCTCCTGAATTAATGATGAGGGAGCCTACTGTCTGTCTCTGGGTGTGCATGTGGGTCTGCATGAGTGTCTGCACATGTGACAGCATTTAACTGCAAATGGGTGTGTGTGCGTGTGTGTGAACTTAGGACACACACACACACACGCACACACATGCACACACACACACACATCCAAGTCACTCTTGCAGCACCCCAATTTCACATCATCACTGATGGAAATTACCCAATCCTCGATACCTAATCAAGCAAACATTTTTTGGAGACACACAGATTCGCGATTGTCTGTGATGCTTAATTACATTTCTGGAAAGCCAGGGAGCAAACCGCCTGGCAAATTCCAATTTTTGGTGGAGATATATATTTTTTCTTCTTTTCGGATGGGTTAATGCTCTATTCTCCACTTGTTTTTTTCGTCTCCAGTTCGGAGACTGAGATGATGAATATTGTGCTGCTCATCATCAAACGAACAGGGAGAAGCCCCAGAGATCAGGGCAAATGGAGGGGAGGGAGGGAGGTGTAGAGCGGGAGGGAGCTGTCAGGGAGAAATGCTATGTAGGTCAATGAAGAATTGCACTGGGATATTGCCTCCTCAGCTCACAGTCTGGGAAGCTGATTTGATTTCCGGTGAATCCATCCGACTTGAATTATGAGAGATTACCCTCCCTAAAATCACCTTGGTGACTGCTGTAGGAACCCTCTGCTCTCAGGGGGATCTATACATAGAGATCTATACAGTATATTGGCTAATATATATACTTAAAGCCAGACCAAGTTCTCCAAAGAAACCTGAGTCATACAGTTTCTATGCGGTGTGGAGGGAGCCATCCTTCACTTACACATGACTTAAACTCCTACTGTGTGTATAGCAAATCAAAAGTCTTTAAAACATGTCCTTTCTGTAGTATCTATGCAAGACAACTAATGTGTGTCAAGGTTAGAGAAAGACTGGTTCTGGATTTAAAAAAAAAAACATGTCTGTGATGGAACACAAACTCATGAATGTCTGATGGAGTGTGTGCCCAGCCTCAGCTCTACATCTCTTCTTGGCGATTCTCTGCATAAAGAACAGGCTACTTCCTGTAAATCATGAGGTGTGCAATAATTCAATACGAACATAACTCCTAAAGATATTGGGAAGGTCTTTTTGAATTTTGGGGAACCAAAACTCTTTGACAAGAAGAACAATGGTGAGTTCAAAGGGTAACTCTACGTGGGAGTCCACATTAAAAGTGAGTCATAGGTAGTGAGTAACTGTCTGCCTACTGTGAGAGCAGAAAGCTCATAGTGAAAGTGGGGGTCTTGATTAATCAATCAAGACACTGATCTCACACTATGAGAAATTACGCTTCACTACATGGCAGAAAAAATGGTAAAAAAAAACTCAGGGGGGTCCCATGGTGATTCACATCGCTTGCGTGTGTCTCACAGTCTGTGTGGATTGCTAACAGAACAGAGATAAGATAAGATAAGATAAGATCCTTTATTGATCCCACGGTGGGGAAATTTCACTGTATGTAACTGTTTCTTTTTTATACATTGGAGGGAGATAATTGGGAGAACAGGTGGATGATGTCATTCAACAAGGGCCTAAAATGTCCTCCCAGAGAAAGATAAAAAATACATAAAAAACAATGACTATGAGTAAACAGCAATTATCAGCTAAAATGTCACCCTTCTAATATTATGTATGAAAAAAACCCATGAATTATTCTTTTTGAATTGCTTTTATTCTCTCTCAATTAACAAGGTTGAAACCGAGCACTTTTTCAAAATTGCTTCACGAGTGAGCCCTGTAACTCATCAGGACTTTTTGTTGTAACTTTCACACTGTAAGAGTTTAATGGTGTCATTTAAAATGACACCATTAAACTGCACAGTCTTAACCCCAGAACTCTCCTTCTTTGTGAGCGATGAGGGTGGAGGTGGTGGAATTTATTCAGCCATTGTTCACATTTTTAAAGCTCTCACTTCAAGCTGTTTATGTGGTTTATGTTTCCCTGTGAAGTGCTGATCCATTACTGTCTGTGGAGGGATCAAGTGTTCTTGTCAGTTACCCTAACCTCACCCTAGTTGAATCGGATGTTGTACCGCTTCTCACTTAGTGTTGATGGGCAGATTAGATGGATTTTTACATAAAAATCTACAGCAACTTCAAAGCTTTTATTGGAATTGATAATAGCTATCATAATCTGAAGGCAAACTACCACCACTATTTCTTTGGTCAAATAAAAGGCACTGTTAGGTGAAATAAACCCCCCCCTGTCTGCCCTGCTTTGTTCAGTTAGTAATTGCCACAACAGGTGGTAAACCTAGCTGCCCCTCTGGCCCTCCAGCCTCACAGGGGGGGTTAAAGACACACTGAACAAGGTTAGAAATGGAGCCTGACACAGCAGCACAGTAAGCACAAAGCCCAGTGTCCCAGTAATTAAGAAGAGGAAATCCCAACAATGGCAGCCTGGCCTGTGATGGTAAAGATTATCTGAAACAGTGAGATGGGTTGCGGAGGAACATGAGACGCTGGCCTTTGTACATGAGTGTGTGTGTGCTGCTGGAGGGGTGGGAGGTGCCTTATCACTCTTGTCATGTGTGCTTGTGTGAGTGGACGTGGAGCACTCATAGGGTGCGAGTGCTGTCACGCTGATATAAATATTTTTCACTTGGCTATTTTAACATCTCGGTGTCTCTCTTTTGCATTTCTGCCTTTGTCACAAGGTCTGACTGCTGCCATGAAGCCGCAGCTGACGAAACATTTCATCATGTGACAGAACTTGTGATTTAGTTTTGGATTGTTTATAGAAGACGTGGATGTGTCAGACGACAGGATGTGACAGGATGAGGCTGATGTTTGATTCAGAGTTTGTACTAAGAAGACAGCTCATTTAAATCTATTTGTGTCGCAGAGAGGATGTGACACACACATGCTGGTATCCATGTTAAATGGCCCTCTCTTTCAAAGTTGAATGGGATTTTTTAATCAAACACAAAGGTACAAAATTTAATTGCCACAAAAATGTAATCGGAGTAAAGATTTACCTTTCACTACGACTGAAATTCCTCCAGCAGCAAACTGATGAACATTTCACATCACGTGCCGCTCAGGGATATATCAGCATCCTCAGGCCGTGCTTGGGAAAGACTTCTTGAAATTAATTTTTCTAAATGAATCTGGCTTTCACCCTAAAAAGCTAATAGGCTCTCCAGTCTCCTCGGCACAGCTAAATGGGATTTTAAGGTGCAGCAATAGTGAGAGGGATATTGTTCAGTTATGGATAACGTTTCTTCCTTTGTGTCGGTTTGTAATTACATTTTTCAGAGACACTCACCTGTAGGCTGTGACATATTTTTGTCTTTAAAATGAGCATGATGTCTTTGTGGGCCAGTGGGTCCAGTGCCACCCAGCGAGGCACAATGAATCAGCCCAATGGCAGCCTAAATTAAACATATTTGTTGCCAGACTCAGTGATGAATGGTGCACCGGTCCCAGTACAGCGGTCTGACTCCATGTGCCAACACCGTACCAAAGCTGGCTTGAGAGCAGCTTTGGTACTTGGAGGTGATACCCTGTCTTAATCAGCCCTCTTCACAGTGGAAGAAGTACTATTCAGATAATTTACTTAAGTAAAAGTACCAAAATAATACTGTAAAACTACTCCACTACAAACAAAAGTCCATGACAAATAAGAAGAACAGAATTTGACAGTAAAATATACTTAAATTATAAAGGTAAAATAATACTAGTTCCTTCCCCGTGACTTATATACAGTGTATTCTCTCTGACATTATTAGATTAATTAACACTGACGCATCAACATGTAAGTAGTTTTTTTTTCTGTTGTAGCAGGTGGATCTAGTTTGATGTACTTTATATACAGTTAACTAATTTGGTCCAGTAGTTCCCAACAGGGGGGCTGGGCTGCTCGAAAGGACCACAAGTAAAATCAGGAAATGATTCATGGGAGAGGGAAGAAGAAAAAACAAGCTTGTGATACAAAAATCTGTTTTTAGTTCAGAGTGGAAATGATTCTTTGCTGAAACTTTGAGCAGCTCACAGACATCTGAAATGTGACAACTACACACTGCAACATATGCAAATTAGTAACTCATAACTATGGCTGTCAGACAAAGTGGAGTAAAACAGGCAATATGTTTGAAATCCAGTGGAGTAGAACTATAAAGTAAAATTAAATGAAAATACAGTCTTGAGTATAAATCTAAACTTATACTTGAAGCAGGTCTGGCCATAAATATCTACAACGTAGGTGTGATTTATAGTTCAGCGTTAGATTTTACCTGTTGGTATCACCACGGCAACACTAGATGGATGTATTGAAAATGATCTGGCCGTACTGCCCTGTAATTACACTTCCCACAGTCACTGCACTGTTTTTACATTCTTGCACTTAATTCATGTGATTCATGGTGTTTCATTGGTAGAGACCGTGACTGGTTACGGTGTGTAGAAGGCTTGCAACGGACATGCTAGATGTGTGTTGCTGAAAAGGAGAAGACAACTGAGCTATTTTTTTTGTCGACTTGCTTCATGCTTTACTCTCAACAATCTCAACAGAAACGTGTGAGAGAAAACACAACCAGCCCATGCTGACTTATCACAGCTCTTGTGGCTCCCATATGGTACTGCTGTAGATGCTTTTTTTTATTATTACAGACATTTAAGGTGTGTTCACTTTCATTTTACCTACAAATAAAGGAGTTTAGATAATCTGTTGTTCCTCGCCCCTTCTGAGTACTGCAGTTATGTTGCTTCCATATTCTAGCAATTTGATGAATACCATGTTATAATAACTGATTTAAACTATGAAAATAACACCCGAGTTATAACAAACCATAATTATCCTTTAAGGAGACTCCCCATCTTGACATCAGGCTCACATACACTCACATACAGTACACGTCACTGTACCTAAAGCTGCTGTGTGCAGTGCCTCGAAGCTACACTGCTCCTTCCTGCCAGCTCACGGTGACCCCTGAAGTTCTCTCCCTCCTCTGTCAATATCTGGAGTTGTTATCCTGACTGCAAAGTGCCGCCATCACCGCAGGAACAAACTAACTCCATTTCACCATGTCAGAGTGCAGCCCTCAGAGAAACCAACCTGTCCACTGAGACAAATAGAGACGGACAGCGAGAGAAAGAGATGCAGCAGGACAGAGACTAAAAGGGGGAAGAGGCAGGCATAGACAAATAGTGGCAGGGCGAGAAAGAGAGAGGGCTAGAAATATTTGGAGTCGGGTGCAGCAAAAGGGACAGTGAGTGAGAAATGTACACACATCAAGAGTGAGAAATGGAACTGTATGTAAAGAGAGAGACGGAGGGAGAGATTGTGCTCAGCAGACAACGGAGGAAAAGAAAGAGTGGGAGAGGGAGAGAGAAACAGAGAGATTTGGAGTTGAATGCAGGCAGAAAGAGAAGGAAAGAGAAATGGAGGTTGACAGGGATAGAGAAAAATGTAATTGGATGCAGACAGAGAAACAGAGCAGGGGAGTCAAGTTGAGAGAACGAGAAAGTGAACTGAGTATACGGTAATCACATCATCCTAAACTGTAAAAGATGCACATCAATTAAACAAAACTGTGCCACGCAATGTTCAGTGCTATTCAAATCACACCAGGAAAATATATGAAAGAATAAAGCTGGTGATGTTCTATATTTTCCTTCATGTCGACAAATCCCATGGAAACAAAGAATTGATCCTACAAACAAATATTGAGTATCCACAGCCTGATATATCTTATTTCTCTGTGCTGGTAAGCTCCATTACAGTCCAGAAAACTATTAAAAACACATTGAGTCACACAGTTGTGCTAGGTGACAGGTTCCTTTATTAACAAGGGTTTTTGAAGTTTTTCCTGACCCACTTCGAGGGTCTAAGGACAGAGGGTGTCACAACAGTGTAAGGACAGAGGGTGTCACTACTGTAAAGTCCTCCAGATTGTAAAGCCCTCTGCAAAGTAAACGATGTTTTGTGATTTTGGGCTTTATATAAATAAATAAATTTGAAAGATGAATTTGAACAATAAACCTACTGTGGTATACTTCCACTCAGTCCAACATACATTGCCCTGCTGCTGTAAATACAGTAGAGCAACATGTGTATGTTAATCTGCTGCTGAAAATACTCCCCACTGCTGCACCGTTTCTTCCTGCTGAACATTTGTTCAGTTTTATTTTAGGAAATGATTCAGCAGTTTTAAAAAAATGAAACTATACTCTATATTTGTGACCTGATCCTTAAAGATTTATGTCTTCAGTGAGAATGGTTTAACCCCCTGCTGAACATGACAGGGTTAGGGTTAGAAATTATGATCCTATACTTCTAACTTGCAACTGCAGATACACTGGGAAAGAAACATACCCAACACATTTCACTTGTTTTGCCTGCACTATCCGCTCACAGCAACTGTGATTTCTGTTTTTATGGTCGTGTTCAGCACTCAAAACACTTGGTTTGAGAAAGACTGTGGTATTCTTTTAAAGAAGCTGAAAAAGTCAACACTGACTCAAAGCACGACACAAGACCAGTTTTCAGTATTTAACTGAAACCATGATTGTTCCCTTACTCTAACCAAAGTGCTTTTGTTGCCCAAACTTAACCACATGCTAGTGTTAAAGTCCTTTGTTTTGTATGTCTACGTTCACCCAAATCATCTCCCTATGCATTTACTCTCGTACAAGAATGTAGCACTTCCTTGACTGAAATAACACTGCCATTAAACATTTTTAACAGACAGTATCTTTTAAAAATATAAATATTATTATTATGTTAGGCAAAAGGATAGTATTGTTTATGAACTTAATTTCTAAGAGACAGGGTTGGGTGGGGAGGTTGTAAAGTATTGAAATGATAATGTGATGTAGTGTACTAATGTAGCTGACAATAATGAATAATATACAGTGCCATGAATATGTATTTGCCCCCTTCCTGATTTCTGTGTTTTTTGCATATTTATCACTCACGGAGGTTTCAGATCATCAAACCAATTTTAATATCACACAGAGACAACCCAAGGAAATACAAGAATGTAGTTTTTAAATGTTGATTCCATGTATTAAGGCACAAAAAAAATCAAAACGTATCTGGCCCTATGTGAAAAAGTAATTGCCCCCCTTGCTAAAACTCAAAGTAACTGTGATTAACAACAGTTTTTGGGAAAGCTGAGTTCAATTCTACAAGCCACACCCAAACCTGATTGCCACCACCTGGGTTCAAATCAAGAAATCACTTAAATTGGATCTGTTAGACAAAGTGAAGTAGGCTACAAGATCTCAAGAACATGCCACGATCCAAAGAAATTCCAGAAGAATTAAGAAAAAAAGTAATCGAGATCCATCAGTCTGGAAAAGGCTACAAAGCCATTTCCAAGGCTGTGGGGATCCAGCGAACCACTGTCAGAGCCATTATCCACAAATGGAGAAAGCTGGGAACAGTGGCAAACCTTCCCAGGAGTGGTCGACCACCTAAAATTACTCCAAGAGTGCGACGGCGGCTAATCCAGGAGGTTACAAAAGACCCTCAAAAAACATCAAAGGAACTGCAGGCCTCGCTGGCCTCAGTTAAGGTCAGTGTGCATGACTCCACCATAAGAAAGGTACTGGCCAAAGGTGGCATCCATGGCAGAGTACCCAGGCGAAAACCACTGCTGTCAAAAAAGAACACAAAGGACCGTCTCACATTTGCCAAAAGGTATCTCGATTATCCTCAAGACTTTTGGAGAAACATTTTGTGGACTGATGAGTCAAAAATTGACCTTTTTGGAAGATGCACAGCCCGCTACATCTGGCGCAAAAATGGCACAGCATTTGACAAAAAGAACATTATGCCCACAGTAAAGCATGGTGGTGGCAGTGTGATAGTCTGGGGTTGCTTTGCTGCCTCAGGACCAGGACAACTTACTGTGATTGATGGCATAATGAATTCTGGTGTTTACCAGAAAATTCTGAAGGACAATGTCAGGCCATCAGTTCGTGCCCTCAAGCTCAAGCGCTCTTGGATCATGCAGCAGGACAACGATCCAAAGCACACCAGCAAGTCCACCTCTGAATGGCTCAAGAAAAACAAAATGAAGGTTTTGGAGTGGCCAAGTCAAAGTCCAGATTTAAATCCAATTGAAATGCTGTGGTCTGACCTTAAGCGCGCGGTTCATGCAAGACGACCCTCCAATATGGCTGACTTGAAAAGATTTTGCAAAGAGGAGTGGGCCAAAATCCCTCCACAGCGTTGTGAAAGACTCATCACAAATTATCGCAAACGTTTGATTTCAGTTATCGCTGCCAAAGGTGGCCCAACTCCCTATTAGGTTCAGGGGGCAATTACTTTTTCACATAGTGTTAGATAAGTTTTGTTTTTTTTTGTGCCTTAATAAATGGAATCAACATTTCAAAACTGCATTTTGTATTTCCTTGGGTTGTCTCTGTGTGATACTAAAATTGGTTTGATGATCTGAAACCTCTGTGAGTGATAAATATGCAAAAAACACAGAAATCAGGAAGGGGGCAAATACATATTCATGGCACTGTAGATGAATGACAGCCTTTTTCTTTACTATTAAAAAACACAATATAGGGGAGAACATTATAAAACTTAACAAAAAAAGCTCAGTGACTGTTGTGGAATAAAAAGTTACTACCTGGATTTAAACCATAAGAAAATCTAACTATTAATGATAAAAAGTGGACTGTGTGGGTGAAAGCAAAGTTTGTTTCAGCACGTTAGAAGTAAAGAAATAATGATTTATTTTTTCTGTTCATTCTCCAGTAGAGTGTGCTTACATGCTCTTGTTATCCCCATTTAATTTTTCCTATTTACACTGAAAATATGTCACAAAAACTACACACACACACACACTCACACACACGTATATATGTGTGTATACATACATACATAAATGTATATATATGTGTGTGTCTGTGTGTATAGGAAGTAAATAAAAAAGAAGCACACAGTGAAAAAACAACCTGCTCCACAGCTTCAATAGATTTAGTGGCTTTTTAAACAGAAAAGACTGTTATTGAAAACAAAATCTTCTCCCTGGTGAACAGCAGCTTTCAGAGCACTGAGCCTGGAGAAGTATATGTTTGTTGGTACAGGCGGTTACTAAGTAGCACCACTATGGTCTTTTCACTTCTTCTGACATGAGTCCCAAGATAGCGAGAGGGTTAAAAACACAAATACAGTCCTACGTCAAAAATTACGTTTTGTTATTAGACTTTGGGATTTGAAGTATCAAGTCTAACATTTTTCACCAGTTTAAATGATTCACATTTTTTATGACAAGAGATTTAGAGGAAATAAACACACACAGAGCCATACACAGCCACACTACTCCGTTTTAATTTGCTATAAAGACTCATGAAATCATCCCGCTAGAGGAAGCCAGCCGGTTTTTGGACAGCGGACAAAAGCGACAGCTCACCACAGCTCCTCCAGTCATATTTTATGGTTAATTATAAAGCATTTGATGAGAGTGGCTGTTTTTAAAAGGCCAAATAGATTGGACGGCTGCAAAGCTACACTGCTCACAGACTAGACATATGGCTGGGTGTAATCGCCACAAGGTTTCAGCAAATGCTTTAAAAAACGGGGGCCTGGCATGAAAACACAACAACACACTTGTTCCCAACATGTTGCATTCTTGTTAACTGTTACTTTAATTTGCAATCATTTCAGGCTTTGTTGATTTTTCAGATGCACCCCCCCCTCCACTTCAGCTCCACTGATATGAATCAAATGCCAGACTGAGCCACTATTCTGTGTCTGGTTTGCAATCGTGTGGCAGCTTAGATGTTGGTTTATCAGCTCCCCTGTTTCTGCAAGACTAACAGTCATACCAGCAGCAGACTGAGACTGACATTGTGATGTTGTTGACCTTCTCTGACCCCATTTGTTTCACTGCTGGCATCTGATATAGAGATATGCCCCTGTCTGTTTTATCAGTCCTGGTCTGTGACTCTGCCTCTGCCTGCACTTTCAGAGGCTCAAAATGGGCCCTTGAGTCCAACCACACGCATGCAAACACATATATACACCCAGCATGACACATGCAGACAGAGGTTATCGTGCCTCGACATGCTGGTAGTAATCAGTGTCACATCACATTGTGCACAACACATCCAACAGCCCTCCAAATGAGGCTCATAAAATGAAGTGTTCTTCTCAGCTATATGGCTTCTTGTCTGTTCTTCCCCTCTTTTTTACCATTACGCCGCCCCCATCATCCTGTCAAGCTGAGGAAGTGCGCCTAAGCAGACACTTAATTTGTCTTGTTTTGTCATTAGCTCTGTGGCCATGGAGCAACCCACAAATACATGCCCCCCTATTGATTTTATGTCGGCCGCTGCACGGCGGTGATGCACGGATCGGCCGCCCTTATTTTGGTTTTAAAACAACTGACGGGACGTCGCATTGAAATGTGTGTCACACATTGACAGGATGCAATGGGCAGCGGGGTGACAAGTAGGACTGATGGCATTTGATATAGTGTTCCTTCACTGCTCTGAAAAGTCAACACATACGGCAGGCTCGCTGTCTGCGGGGATGAACTGATGGGGCTGCCTCCGCGTGTGAAGGGCATGAAATCCACCGCTCCTGTTTCCCATCTGAAATATTTCTTGACTGTTAAAGCTGAAGTCGGGAACCCTTATAGAAATAATTGCTAAAGCTGTCAAGATGTCCTGACAGTAGAACATAACACAGATAATCTTGGAAAAATCACAGATCAGGCTCCTATTGCTCCACATACTGCTCCTAATTAGCAAGAATCCACTGTGCCCGAATTGAAACAACCAATCAGAGACAGGAGTGTGAATCACTGCTTGTGCATTCACTGTGGGAAGCTCCCCTCCACCACACATGCTCTCACTCAGTCAAGCTCCTGAGTGGGCGGAGGCGATGGCGGACAAACAACCACCGAACAACCAAGCATTGACAGAGCCACCCATCCCTCTTTGTCATCGACATTTTACACTACAAAGACCAACACAAAGAAGAGTCAAACAGAAGAAGACTAATGAAGAAAAGCAAGGAGGCCAGGCTGGAGCGCAGTGGAGAGAGAGGGGGAGAGACTTTTAAGATGTTAGTGATCGCATTTTCAAGTTCACTCTCTTCTTAATCCAGACTTGAGCTGTTTAAAGGTGAACAGAACAGGTAACATCTCACCACAAGGTCCGTTAATAAGCTGAAATGGTGCTGCAGCTTTCAATCATGCATGTCTTTACAAGGTGGACTTGTCATGAAATTGTAGATATTCAAACTTCCTTTTTTTGTAACACATTAAGGACATCTTATCCATGTTGGTGTGAAAGCTGACACTGATCCCATGACAACTGCAGTCCATCTAAAGAGGAGGATCCTGCAATATGACAGAAAGCTCCATAATTGATACTCATTATTGTAAGTATTGGAAGTAAGTAGTTGATTTATGGAGCCAAAATCTAAAATGAAATGACCTTTGTGATGGATTGTTTATGAAAGAAGTCTTATCCAAACTGTCTTACCTTGAAAATAACTGATTGAAAGATGGACAATATCTATTCCAAGAAGTGGCTGAAAGAAACTAAAATAAAGAACTAACTATTTAAGATAAAAGGACTAAATGAGAAAATAAGTTACACAAGCTGTTTTCCCCGAAACTCTTGTGTGGCAGAGTTGAACTGTTTTAACTAAGAGTCGGCAGATGTGATTTGTCACAATGAATCGATTTGCTGTTGCACTGGACTGAACACTGACAAGGTGACTGACTGCTTTGTTGTGAACCAAAAGTACATGCAGATCTTTCTTCTGTGACTAATGAGAGCACATTTTTAACGATTGATTTTACGTGACTGAGCTATCAGTAGCTGAAATAATGTATTTTTTTGTTAAGTCCATTTATTATTCATCATCACATTCACCACTCTCTGTTTCCTAATTGTGTAAGTTTAAAAGTGCATAGTTGCACAGAGCTGTTTAACTGAGTTTGGTGATGTATGGATCTTGATACAGTCAGGAAGTGATGCAGAAATAGATAATCAGCTGTCAGCTCACTGAAGCATACACATCCATATGGATGATAGATAATGTTGGATTCCAATAAAAACACCATCATCTCTTTTTATAGCAGTATAATTCACATTACAGTCCATGTTATTATTTTCATTATTATTGCTGTTGTCTCTATACTTTCTGATGTATTTGCTTAGGAAAAAATACAGTTGCATCCTCTGTTACTAAACTACAAATGCTGTGCTCAGATAAATGAATTATACCAAAGGGAAAACAAACCAGTCCAATTGAACTGGGCAAAATAAAGCAGGTTTATGAACACAGACAACTCTATGTAGCAGCAGTGGGGGTTTGTGGTTCCTCTTGCAGCAACAATGCTCCTGTGCGCAAAACCAGGGTCACAAATAAATATTTTCCCCAATTTGGTGTGGAAGAACTGACCTGCACAGAGCTCTGACCTCGGTCCCATCCAGTAAGTTTGGGATGACTGCACGTCGTCAGTCAGTCAGTCAGTCAGTCAGTCAGTCAGTGTGCCATTATTAGAGAGCGGCAAAGTCTGCATAGGGAGGAGATCGGGGTGGATGGATGGCTCAAAACCACTGCTCCTTTCTCATTTCCAGCTGTGAATATGCTGTTTTCTGAGAGCGCGATCATGATCATTCCCATACCTTAACTACATGATTATTATTGTAACCATGACGACAAACCCTGAAACCACAATCTTTTCCTCACCCAAATGGAGCTATTTTTAAGCGTTGTCACATCTTAAAACAGATATTTTTTTCAGCAGTGAAAGTGGAAGGAAGTGAGGGCCCTAGGCTTTTTGCGTTTAATTTGGAGGACTTGTTGCTGTTGTCCATCACTGGGTATTCTCACCGCATTGAAAAAGTCAGTAATCTAAACTACTGGTTGCCTTAGACACCAAGGTGTCCACAAATTCAAACTAAAAATACAGTTTAAATTCACCCTAATTGCTCCCCACTTTCATTCTAAAACTTTCCATATACTTTCTATAACAAGTTTGATGTTTATTTTGTGTGAGAAGGTGTTCTCTGCCTCTTCACATGTCTTTGTCATACTCAGTTTCCTGGCAACTGAAGGGCACGGTGATGAGAACAGCGGAGCATAATACAGGGCTGGCATAGCTGCAGCAGGAACTTGACAAGTTTAATGAAGACAGGCAGGGAAACAAAGAAGAGAGGGAAAAAAAGGGAAACAGA
Organism: Scortum barcoo; assembly: GCA_023238725.1. Classification (NCBI taxonomy): domain Eukaryota; kingdom Metazoa; phylum Chordata; class Actinopteri; order Centrarchiformes; family Terapontidae; genus Scortum; species Scortum barcoo. The sequence goes on from CM041551.1 coordinate 4,655,699, forward strand.
AGCCAGCCATGACTGTAGGTCAAACTTATGAGGAGAGAGCTGAAGAGCAGCACAGCAGCTCACAGATGGCTTCCAAGTCTCCCACAAATTTGAGCGAGACCAAAGCCTGGCCTTGATATATGTGGTAATAAAGTTATTAGGGGCCTTGTAGGCAATTCGCTTCAGGGGGTGAGCCGGCTAAATGACCTCACTTAGATATGATGCTGCTTTGGAAATGACTCTGACAATCTGCCACGGTGAACCCACCACTCTCCCAAAGCTCCTCTGATACCAATACATGTGGTATGTTTTTCTTGGCTCGGCTACACGACGCAATGCTTGGAATTTATTTGGGTTTTGACTGTGGGTGACATTTTTTTGTTCCTTGGAGAGGGCAGTTTGAAGCTCAGCTGAGCAGGCCAGGTGGGTTTTGAGCGTTTACCGCGAAAATTGGATTATTTAATAAGACGTTTGTGGAAACTGCAGCTTTTATTGCTTTTTAAATTGAGGACTGAAAGGGGTTAGGGTTAATAAAATCAGTTGCACGATTTCAGGGTTGATGTACCCACAAAAGGTAATGTTTATTGTGAGGAAGACATTGTTAATTTTACAAAACCCTTTGAACATAAACATGTTAGCCCTCCTATAAAAGTATGAGGGTAACATGTCAGACCAAAGGCGGACAAGAAAGGCTAAACCTAACAGCACGGATTGAGGTTCATCCTTCTCAAGCACAGGTTCACCACATGAGAGCTGTATTTAGTCATTTGCCAAGGAAATCCTCTCTGCAAACATGAAAACACAGCTCTCCTGTTTCACCAAACTCTCAAGACAAGAGGGGAGAAACAGACTTAAATAAATAAAGAGGAGTGCACCGGTTTGAAGTTTGAAAAGTACAAGTTTGCCTGAGCCTCATGGTGGCAACTGTAAATACTATTATGGTCCATTATAAGAGCAGCAAAGTCTGTCATTTGCGCTGTTCGCTCGCAAAAGGAGAGGCCGATAACTAGCTGTATGTTAGTGTGCCGGTGCTCCTCTCCATAAATTAGCAGGGATTGCAGCAGCTCGCAACTTCAAAGAAAAACATCTAATTGATGAAACAACATCACCACAAATTCCATTTTATAGCTCTTCATCTTCTTTAGATCTTCATCAAACGCAATGGATTCATTACTGAGGTAGCAATGACTGTAACTGTTCATCAGAACTGCCTCTGCAAAACAAGACAACAGTCATGATCATCATTTTTCATCAGCGGGTCACTTTGGATTTTTGCAGGGTTCAGTGGAACAAGAAGGAGCAGTGAGCTGTTAGATGAGGCGCTGCAGGCGACAGACTGCTCACGACAGGCTGCTCACCTCCAACTCGAGCTAACCAACCCATTGTACTGTCGTGTGGAAAACTACTCATGTGTTTTGCATGAAATCAGATTGCTGTGGCTCATGGGATGATGGGCGATTATTGACCAAAATTGTAGCTGCTTAAGGAGTGTTTGCTGCTCACAGAATTCTGGGAGCTGTGGTGTTAAAGTGAACTTGCACATACAAGAAGTAACCGTGTGTGTTCAGCCAGGCCTGAAATCTCATTATTTACAACTACAAAGTTGAGATTTAAAGTTCAAAACCCTTAAAAGTGAAATTTGAACATTTAAAATTTGATGACTGGCCTACGTACATCTTCTGATGGAGATCATGTGATATGACAGAAAGCCTCAGAGTGGCTACTGAGTGGAACTTGTGGTGGGATTGTTATCTCAGTATTGGGTCAAGGTAAGATGTGAACTTTGAACCCCCAGAATACCCTAGTTTAAAGTAGATGTCGCATGTCCACAGTGGAGGTCTGGAGTTTGAAAGAAGTGGGCTTTTAGGAGGCAGGGAAGGTCTAATAAAATACACTGTCCAGTTGCATGATGGGAAATGTAGGATCCAGAAACAAGGGACTAAAACTAAAAGTAAGGATATCTTGGCTTAAGATACCAAACTGGGATACCTCTTAAAAATATGCGTTACCCACTAAAACAATTTTGACAAGTGTAAATGAATTCATTTTCAGGCAGTGAGAATGGAAACTTACCAGATAACTCCTGTTTTCTAGAGAAAATCTGCAAATGTTAAAGAGTTTCAGAAACAACATCTCATTTTTTGTAGTTTCTCACTGTGCCAGTGCTGCTTTTAACAGTTTACACTGAATTATCATGTGTTGACATATTTACATTGCATAGAACTCCACTTATGTGAAGCTCACGTTTGAAGCTCCGTAGAGGGGTGTGAAGCGAATGTTTAGGATCTGATACGATAAGTACGATCAAATCCTCACACATCCACTAACAAAGATTCCCACAGTTTCCCACATGCTCATTTTGAAGTATTTCTGAATGAAGCTGTTCATGCTGTCGACACATTCTGCACGTCCCCAGACTCCCTGTTTATCAGAGAGGATAGATGTGGAATGTGTGTTTATGGGTGTGTGTGTGTGTGTGTGTGTGTTGAGCGCACATCAGAAGGGAGCTGCTGGAGCTTTTGTCTGAGTTAATTACTAAAACAGCATCAAACAACGGAACAGAAAAGCTCTCCATGGATAGCCTCAGCTGGCTGGACAGTTTGTCACAGCTTCAAAACCACCTCCCACCACTGTGATAAGGTGTGTGTGTATGTGTGTGTGTGTGTGTGCAGGTGTATGCATGTTTGTGAGTTGGATGGCAAAAGAGCCTGTCTGTTTGTCTGTGTTTGCCTGATGTGAGGTAGAGTGTGTTGTCGTGCCGGGTGTCCCACAACAGTTTTGACAGCGAGCAGATAAAGAAAAGTGTCTGTGTGAGTCATTTTAGCTGCAAACAGACCAGTGTGGACACATTGCAGGTTTGGTGAAATATTGCCATGGCAGCAGTGGAGGCACACTTCCAAAGGTAAGCCACTGGGGCCCTCAGGCTTTGTGCAGTCTTGACTTTACTTTGCTGAGGTTCAGTGATAACTCGGCTCCCAAATCATGCCAATCCGGTCACTTTAAAGGGCAATGTCAAACAAATCTCATCTAGCTATGCAGATAGTTTCTGTTTTATTAAAAGTGTCAAGATGTCAGTCACCAGAACAGTGGAAGAGAAATGGTCTTTGCTTTAAATAGTTTTCAATGGAACTAACAGAACTTTTTTACTGATGTATACAGGTCTGTGGAGGTTTCCATATTCTGAATCTCTTTTAATCCAGAATGCTTCTTAAAGTTTCAAGTCAAATTCACAAAACCATCTCCAAATTGTTAATTTCCACTTGATGAATACCACCTATATACATCTGTAGGTGCAGCAGGTTAAAAGGCATTAAAAATCAGCAGTAAATGCAACTACAGGGAGTCGCTGATTTTCCCTCACTTCTGAATATCAGAGGAAATCAGTGTATATATTGAAGAACAGAGTAAAACTCACATTAAATTCACCTCAGGGCACTACCTGTTGAAAAGGTAAAATTGATTATATTTAACTGTCCATTTGGAACTCTGATTAATAATTAGATTATTACCTACAACCAAAATGGCCACCTCAATAGCTAGTAAAGGTTGAAGTTCTGAATAGTAGAGGTCAGGAGTGTTCACTCTCATGCAACATTAACAAGACCAGTATCTACATTCAAAAGATTAAAAAAACAATATGTAATCAAAAGTCCTTAACTAAAACAAAATAGCAAAGTAGTGTGTGTGACATGTAAAGTGTGTACCGGACAGAATATCTGGTAAGAGTACTTGTTTTTTACTTCGTACCACCAGATTTTTTCATTTTCAGACTCATCATCTTCAGCCGGAACTGGCGGTGACTCAAGTGGTATTCTTAGCTTATTTCGCTTACATTTAAATCTAATTTCATGTGGCACTTGAAGAACCTGTTTTTTTATGAGTAATATGTGAGGTATAGACCCAGTGTCTCTCAAAAGACATGCTGCTTATTAATTTTCAAATGTCATTTTTCAATAGTTTGAACAGCAAAAATTAAATTTCTTGTCAGAAGTAACTGCAAAGCTAAACATGGCAAGGGATATGAGAGCAAATCATTTTTTGGGGTGTATATTGGACAAACTGAAACTTTAAATAATTCACAAATACGTTGCAGGTTGCATTGCAGTGTGTGGAATTACTGTCAAATAATCACACAGTGTGACAAAAAAGATCTTACAATGCTCTGAAATGTGAAGTTGTGAAAGTGCTTGTGTCTGTGAGTTTTCAGCAAAGTCTCTGCATGTGGATGTTTTGAGTGCTTAAGATTAACAGCTATCAGTTTGGGAATACTATTCTTCTCACACTATTGTTGAATATTTCCTACCCTCTTCAGGTAGAATTATATCTTCAGCTCCCTTTATTAAAATCCTTATTTCAATATCTTATTTTCCTATTGGAGTCACGTCTCGGGCCTAGTGAATGACACAATAACTTGATATCTTATTCAATTGAAATGCCATGGAGCAATAACGATTTGCTACAGCAAACAGCTTGCAAATAAAGCTTGTCTCCCTGAGCGGTAATAAAAAGCCTCATGTGGAAGAGGTTATATTAGGACTGTGAGAAATCAAATAGATAGGATCTGGAGTGCTCGATTTTACTCAGACCTCCGAAAAGAGAGTTAGGTTGCCTTGTGGGGAAGGGCAAATATTGAAACATTGCACTCAAACTAAGTCAGGGGAGTTGAGCAAAATGCTGAAATGTCAGCAGGTCACAGGCACACATAAACTGCTTACTACCTGTCTGAAGCCACATATTTGGCCTCAGCGACTGCATTTAGTCAATCTTGAGTCAGCAGCACATTTACATGCACTCAGATAACCAGGGTTGCTGTGGGCTTTCTGCAGTGACTTAATTTCTGTTAAAGCATTAGAAACCTGGTCTGCAATGTTGGTTAACCAATTTCCCCATTAAGTTTTCTTCATGTGTATTTGTAACCAGGTTTTTGACTCGGTTTTAGCAATAGTGGGGTGACTTCAGACAGGGAACAGTGGCGTGAGGGACACATCATTATACACACTCATACATCCTCATCAAACTAACTTCATTTGAAGTCCAACTAAAACTGAAAAGGACAATAAGCAGCTTTCAAGAATAGAAGTCCAGACACGTTTCCACAGCAGTCACTTCAAATTCTTCTCAAACAACAACATCAAAGAAAAAAGACCCTTCAGGATACAGTGTCTTGGATTCCTAATACGCTTCAAGGAGAGGTTCAGATTTTTAGTATGCTGTAGGACTCACATTTCCATATATAAACTGAGACAGTTACTGTTCACTGTAACTCCTCTCCATAATGTCCATTAAGTGATTTGTTCCCTGCAGGATTATACTGTGAGAAAGGTCATCATTCCTTAAATCTAAGTCAGCAGGTTGAGTTAGTCAAATCAAGTAAGAATCCACAAAATCCATAAGTCCATTAGCAGTTCATTCAAAAACAGAACAAATTTAGTGTGCCCAGTGACTGGTTAGGGTACAGTTTTTTAATGTGAAGACAGCACTCAAACCCTGCCTAGAATTGGTATACAGTGTGGATTTGGAATGAAGCAGCAATTAAGTACAAGAAAGACCCTAATTTTGAAAGAGACCCACTTGATCTGACTTACTGCTCAAGCCTCATCATCTTTGAAATGCATTGAACAAAGACCCTAACCCTAACCCTCCATTTCAAGCACTAGATTTGCACTACGAAGGGCTTTCTTCATGGCCAGTATGGACAGGAAGAATTATTACAGTGATCAGTAACTGTTTCAATGTAAATACAGGCTTGTGAGTTTTGTATTTTGCAAACCTACTCTTTAAAATAAGTAAGACATGGTTCCAAAATAAGGTCAGTGGTATTAAAGAAATGTCATTCATGAGTTTTATTTTTTAATAAACTGTTTTCTTGTTTGCATGTAAATGTAGTGAGTGTGCTCTCCACCTGATTATAAACTGTGCTGTTGTGAAGTTGTGCAGGGGTCAAAGACAAACTGCCCAGTCTCTGGTAAAAACAGCACTGAACAAGCATTTTGTTTTGCCCTGTGATTTACGCAGGAGTAGAATGTATGGTTTTACCTGCTTACACTGACACGGGTGATGAGATCCATGCTCACGGAGGTCAACAACTACAAAAGCTGCTTTATTATGTTGAGTGTTAACCTTTAACCAGGGGCAGCTTTGAGGTTTGTGCACATACAAAGGCTAACAAGGTCACACAAGCTTGCCATCCCGTCCGCATGCCTGCAGGGTCCGGACTCCATTATAAAATGGAGATAACCTTCTTAAACAACAGAGGTCCTGGGACTCAGGGCCAAATGAGTCACCGATTATCTCTGTTTACAAAGGTCAGTGTCGTTATAGCCCTGGACGCTGAGTGTCCGCCAGCTTATCTGTCACCTGGCCTCGATGGCCAAACAGGCTCCTGTGTGAAGAGGTAAGAGTGGAGCTGTCAGAGGTTCTGGAGATAGCAAACAAGTCGGGGTCAGAGCTCATCAAACTCCAGGGTGTGGGCTAGTTAGCAGAAATAGTCCGTGTGTGTTTGTGAGGGAAGAAGAGAAAAGTATGTGAGTGTGGGAGAGAGGTAGAGGAGAGGAGGGAAGCCCCTCTAAGCCCCCAGGACATAATTAGACTTCCCCATTTCAACTAGTGTAACATGGTGGTGAGTCTCAACTCCAGGGCCCTGCTAACTCTTTTGATTAGGAGGCCAGGGTTATGGTGGAGCACTCCCCTCATCTCTCCCAACCGTGCGCTTTGTAGCAGAACAGGTACGTGAAATGTTATTAGGGAAGAGGACATAGACAGTGCATAGAATTCTAATAATGTTAAGTGAATAAAGGCTGATTTCTAAAACCTCTTGTGAAACATTTTCTTGTCAGCAGTGGAACTTTCAACCGGGCCTGCTAATAAATGCTATTATCATGATTAGACTCTGTGTGTGTGTCTGTGTATTACCCTCTGTGTGCAATAGAAGGGTAAGTGATTGTCTATGATGCCAACTCTTAAGTGCGCAAAACACATTTGCAGCATAATTATGCACAACTAGCTGCTGAATTGCCATGTCATTTTTGCCTCTGAATTCTACTGTCTTGGCTCTCACACTCTCTCTCTCTGGCTCACACACACACACACACTCACACAGGTGATGTCCCTTATCAATCAAGTGGGCAGGAATGAAGAGGCATCCAGAGGGCGGTTGTAATCTTCGCTGCGCCATCACCATTGAGTATGCATATTCTATCATGTGGCGGGGGAAGACAAAATGATCAACTCCGGCTGTTAGACAGACAGACAGTCACCCTTTTTTGTCATGTCAGACATTCTTTCACATATGCACATGAGCAAAACAGGCATGCAGGCAGGCAATCACACACTCACACACATCCTGAGGGCTGCTGTAGGGTGAAATAAACAAAGCGCACAAATGAATAAGTGCACACACAGGCTGTAAATAAAAGGAGGAAGGAAACAGCAAAAATTAAAGGGTGAGTTCAACTTTTTGTGCAGCAGTTGGTACGTTTTAAAGTGATAGTAATCTTTCTTTGTTTAACCTTTGCTTCAGCTTGAAAAACTGAGCAATGTGCCCCTTCAGCCTTCACGCTCTTTCAACTGTGGGGAGTCTGTGGAGAAAGTTAGGAAACTGCCTGGTTAAGGGCACCTTAAAGGATAAGGCTGATGTTGTTTTATATTCTTCTTATTATCAACAAATCCCATAAGAACATCAAATTTAATATTCTTTATGTCAGGATCAGACTAATATTACTTCTGTCTTTTGAGATGTTGACATTTTAGGAGATCATAGAGTCATAAGCTGTTGTTTTCATTTCGCCATTGGACGGGGCAGACTACCCCGACCAATCATAGCTTGCTACTGTACACAGGTGATCTGAGGAGGTTCCAGTTGATGACTTTTCTGTTTCAAACAGAACCAACAACAATTATTCCACTTTTGCTTCACCTTGTTTCAAGTTTAGCACAAAAATTCTTTGTGCTCCAATGGAACAACTTCATGGAACATGTCCTAAAGGCTGTCAAACTAAAAGGCACAAAGCATGACACCATACGCCATCCCAGATTCTGGATTGGTGGTCTTCCACAATGACTCATCGTGACACAAGGCACACCCAATGCTCTTTATAATTTCTGACAAACCACGTCTGTTTGGTTGGGCCATTATCGGTCATTATCGTCTGATCCCTACACTGATCATGGCTCAGTAATTTCTGACTCCCCTACCCTGGCTATGTAATTCAGCCCCAAGCTAATTTTAAAGGGGAACTGATTTTACACATTAAAGTCCATTTAGAGGAGTTTATGAGTACAACTAATTGCCCATGTGAAAAAACTTGCATAAAGTATTTTGTGTCTCCAGAGGGAGCTATGTGAAGTCTGATAACCGCATCTGAAGTGGTCTGAAGACAGCAAGTTTGAAATAAAAAAAACCCCTGAGGGTGTGGAGTGAGAAAGAAGTGAGCTTACCAGACCTCTGTCGCTCATCGTCTCTGCTTGGGGTTAACGGCTCATTTCTACATTTTTGTTGCATATCGCTTGTTGTAGCATACAACTAGCATAAGACACCTGAACCTCTAACTGAACTGTAATCTGCTCACGTTGCCCTCTGGGTCTTGTAGGAGCCAAGTAATAACAAGGAAGAAAAATAAGTGGAATTAAAGAGACAGTGTCTTTGGTTCTGCTGCTTCAATCAATATATCATTTTTCTTAAAGTGTTAATCATGAGTCAGACAATATTATAGTTCAATGCTCTAACAGTGGAGAACTCTTAAGAAAAAGACTTCTATACTCGCTATAAAAAAAAAGAAAAAAGTTTCTAAACCTGGAGTAAATACTGCATTTTTTGGGGACTTCTTTGAGGTGAAAATTAATTAAGAATTGGTGCACGAGTGAGTATTTCTGGCAGCAGGAAGGTGTATGTGGGATTGAGTCTGTAAACAACTGAAGCAACCATCCAATGCAATGATGTGGCTCATTGATGTGTTTTTAATAGTTTTTTGGACAACAATGGCGCTCTATGGCACAGAGGAATAGGGTATATCTGGCTTTTGTACACACACAATACTTCTTTGTAGAATTCAAACATTGTATTGGATTTCTGACAATAAGAAAAAAGTATTGCAACAGTATATCTGAAGGAAATTTCTACTCATTCATTCTCCGCTCTAGATTGTCTGAATATTTGAATTGACAAACAGCATGCCACTCAAAGCACTTCTGTGTTGTTGTGAAATGTTTCATTAAAGAACATGGAAGTCAAATTGTCTCTCTCTTTCTCCCTCTCCCTTTTTTTCCCTATCACTCCCTCTTCCCTGATAGCTCTGCGCAGACCACAGTTTAATGAGGCTATTTCATTTGCTGGAGCCCCTATGCAAAACAAATGTGTCGTTTTAATCAACACTGGATGGTTGATTGCAGCCTCGTCGTGAAAACTTCGCCTCCTCCATTTGCATCATGCTTGCTGTCACTGTGACCTTGCCGTGCCCCGTCTCCGGGATTCACCCCTTCATCGGCCCAATCAGCCCACCCACTTGTGTGATATCATTCCAGGACAGTGTTGGGGATATTGATGTCAGGTGCCTGTCATGCCCACTCGCATTGCTCCAGCATCAGTAATGCTTTTGATGGGGAGACGAGAAAAAGCAAAAAAAATGTCTTCTCAGTTTGGATGCTTGCAGAGACACGAGGGGGAAAGGGAGGCAACCATGAATCTTTGAGGTGCTGGCTGATGGGCTTCAAACTGCATAACATTTGCCTGAGCGTAATGTAACACACGACGCTGAGAGGAATAGGATCTGTCGGCCGGGTTCCCCGAGATGTGTTGATGCGCCACTCTCACGCCGACCTCCTGCTGCTGCTGAAAATATCAGGCATCTTTTGCTCCCTTCGCTACTTAATGCCTCACACGCTTTCTCTCCATTTCTTGTCCACTTTTGTTATAATCCCCCCCATTCTTTATTCCTTGTCTTCCTTTCATGTGCTCTTTATTCTGATATTTCAAGGAAATTCCCTCTTTTTACTAATTCCCTCTCCTCTGGTTGAAGGGATAATGTGCATGGGAGGCAGGGACACGCAGCCTCCCTCTGTCTTTCTCGTTGGCTTTTTTTAATGCTGTCTGTCTGCTTGACTCCTTCCTCTCTCTCAGACGGGGGACTTGTGGTGATGAAGATGCTCATTTCTCTCTCCCCCGGAGGGCCAGATTGCAGTGTTGTGCCATTAACCAGAAGTTGCGCTCATGCCTTGGCAGCTTATTAACATATTTCATCTGCGTGCGCCGCTCTCCCCTCGCAATTCAATCGCGCTTCTTATTTTTCTTGTAGTAATGTGTTAGCTATAAGTTACAATAACTTATTTTGGTAATTCGAGTGCAATAATCACTGTTTCCCATTTGGAACAGAGGCAAGTGTTTTAGAATATAATTACACTGTGGGAAAAAAAAGAAGCCAAAGCCCCCTCTGAATTATGGTGCTCTCTGTAATATTTTGGGAGACAAAGAGGAGACAGAGGTGGCCACATACATGCACAGAGGGAAAAGAAATAGTTGGCCCCACACTGACAAACTGTATAACCACGCAAAATCTGTCAAACCCGCGTGTGAAAGTGACAGAATCTGGGAAGAGAAACTGCAGAGGGAGTGAGAGAGGAGGTTTTTTCCCCTCAGTGGCAGCAAATCCACACCAGCGTCTCTGAGTCGTTAACAGTGTATTTCAGGGGCTGTACATGCATTGGTACACAAAAACACGCGCATATGTAGTCATTAAAATGCACCTGCCTCCACTCTGCCCCCTCTCCCTGTTGCCCTCTTTTGTCTGCTTCCTTTATTCAATGCTAATGATCCGCAGCAATCTTCGGTCAACCTGAAGAAGCAGGAATGTTGCATGGCGCAACAGGGAGGGGAGTTAACTCCAGCAGCAGGGAAGGCCTGCAGGAGGGCAGAGGACCCAAAGCTCTTTACGAAGCACCACACTGGATTAAACTTTGACCCGGATCGCAGAGCTCTGGAAGCTCTAAGCTCTTAGCTGCAGATCGAGGAGGTGCACATAGTTGTTTAATGACAGAGTAAAGGCCGAAGTGTCAACTCTCAGCTGGACTCAGTAGTTTACCACCAGGGAGTGAGGACGGCACCTTGTTAAACATGACTCTTAGCGAGTAGCTCTGGTAATTATAGGAGGTGTTTATTTAGTGCTCACATCATTATTTTTCTCTGTTTTGGTTTGCTTCATTATAAAAAGAATTTCTGTAGCAACTCAGCAAAGAACCAAACTGTTTTCCAAGTGATCTGAACAGTAGCAGCACTTGAGAAATAAACAAACTATACTGATAATGTTTGCTTTTATTACGTCCAACTGACTACTCACGTGGAAACATCGGAGATGATACATTTATTTCACTCCATTAATGGGCACCAGTGAGCTCCTTGCAAGCTTGTCATCAGTGGCTCTCAACGATGGAGCTAATTATTTCTCATCATATCCAGCAGGTAGTAATTAGGCCTTTGTTACTCGCTATCATACTGTTGATACAATAGACAGCTCTCAGGCTGCAATTGTTCTCTGCAATTGTGCAGAGGTAAAGGAGATTATGCATTTTAATAGGTGAGAATTAAAATAAACCAGCAAGAGGAGAGACCACCCTCTTTGTGTTTACTGCTGATGTTTATTCATGGAATATAATTTAAAGTATAATATCATGATTCAAAGTGACTCATTCATCGTGCTCAATCAAGTGTTCTTGACTGATGCTGATGATCAAAATGGAAACCCAAATTGACTGCTGTCTCAGTTGATATACGGCAGAGGCAAAACAAAGAGCAAATTGCCTATTTAAGAGATCAAGCTATAAAAAGCTGATTGCTGAGTGTGTTTTCTGCAGATGTTGTTTGTCATACAGTGGGATGAAAGGGATTCTAAGTGATAGGCTAGCTGATTTTGAAGAACACAACACTTAGAAGACTCTTAGCTGATTGCTGTTACACCCACAATCACCCACTGGCAAGGACCTATGCACAAACACAATTTTATTTATGATAACTTTTTTTCAACTAATTTTACTCAAAATATGATCGTGATGGGACAAGTGCCCACAACAGAAAAACATCCGCATTGTGCAAATGCATGACCCATGTTCATGGGTTCATAGGTCATAATAGTTTAGCATTTTGGGAAAACTCATCACTCATCAGGTAACTAAATATGGAACTTTTTGGCCTTTTTGCTAACATGTGGTGTCTCTATTCAAAGATGGTCTCTGTCACTGGATGTAAATGGCCTAATCAATCATTGATCCCTTCCTAGGCAATGTCTTGGTTCAGCTCAGGAAATATAAATGTGCCATGGCTCAAGAACATTAGCTGTTCGTGTACTTTATAAGAACTTGTTGAACAGGACATAGAAATAAGACAACTTAGAGGACAACGTGTATCATTTCTTATTGATAGTATGATTTGTATGATTTGTTCAAGAGTGACTTTAAATCCTTATTAAACCCTTTCATTACACTATTCACATTTTGTCTCTTATTCTTGTGCTACCCCAGTGTAGGCGTTCTTTGGAAATTCCAGCAGTGCACATGGATAACGCTGACCTCCTAAAAAATGTAAGACATGTCCGGTGTAAGGGGGAGTGTACGTGGAGAATATGAATGAGTGCATGAGTGTGGTTATCTGGTGGTCAGTGGTTAGTCTCTGACAGTCTTTCACATAACTCATAATGGAGTTAAAGGTAAAGGGAAAGAATGTGTCACTCACTGTGTCTGTTTCTTGTGGGATTTAATGCGTTCAGTATTTCAAGCCCTGCAAATACCAATAATAAGCACCACATTTTACATGGACACAGACCAGCTCCTAAACCTCACCTGATTAAAGTGATTTCAACTTCAGCCAAAATACACAGGTGTTTTTAGTAATGACATAGAAAATACAGCCATAAGAAAAATAGGTAAAGATCCACTGCTATAAGCAAAAGCCACCTTCCCATAATGCTCTTATTAACTTCTTTACTGAGTTAGATTTATCTAGATAAATCTAGTCTTGCTGTCTTTTTGTCACTGTGAGGTTTCCAGGAAACCGGTGGAGACTCCAGGAAGTTACTACGTCTAAGAAATAGCACAGCACGTACTGTAAACCCCCATACTCCAACGACTTGGCAGTTTTACACTTTTTTTTATGGACTGAACATATGAGAAATAATTCATTTGTGGGCTTTAAAAGTGTTATTAAGTGAATTTTGTTATATTTTAACAGCTGTAGCTTTTCCTCCTGCTTTCAGTCTGCATGCCAACCTAAGCTAACTAGCTGTTGGCTTCATATTTTACAAAGGTTTCAATCTCATCGCTCAGCCAAAAAATCTAATTAACTTGAAATGTCTCCAGAATATAAAACAATTTCTTTAAAAATCATTTGATTAACAAAATTTTCTGGGTTTAATTCTCCATCAACTGTCAATTAATTTGCCACAATCCACACGAATGATGGCTTAAACAAAATGATTCATGTGTCCTGTCTAAGACGTCAGGTGCACTGTCGGCCCATTGCTATCTTGGGGCCATAAGATGAGAACACCATCACTGCTACCATCTCCCTCTCCTGCTTCACCTCAGGGAGATGTGTTGGATTGCTGCTGCTCTCATAGACCATTTAAATAGTAATTTACCAAGTGAAGGCTCACCTGAAGTGAATGGGAGATAACACTGGTTTAATTCATGCTATGCACACCTATTATTAATCAAAAGACTAAATCCAACCCCTTTGTGCTTTACATTGTGCCCAGATTATGCCCCGTTTAAGCAGCAAAAGTGGAGTTGGACTGGTACCTAATGTACTTGTGCCATGTACTCGTGCTATAGATAATTTAATAGGGCACTTACTTACAAATAGGTAATTTGTCTGTTCTTCGATAATGGTAATGTATGTCAGAGCAATGGTGATATTTTATAAAGTATATTAAATAGATTAAGTTTGACAGGGAACCACCAGTTCCCTGAAAGATCGAAGATGTATAAGTAAATGGGTGTAAAGAAAAGACTACCTTCCGCTCTTGGTACTGGACCTGCAATCTATATTCAGTTTTTGCTCCTCACTTCTCATTAAGAATAGCAGTGTTTATTAAGTTCCACCAGACACAAACACACAAATCACATCTGATAGGATAACAACTTGGCCCACTTGCAAAAATGTTGCCCTTCACTGTGTCCACAATGTAATAGCTTAACACTTAATAAACTACCCATGGGGGTGGGAGAGGTTGGCAGCAGCGGGGTGCGCTCTGCGTCAGTGTGATTCATGAAGCCTCTTGACTACACCTTTGGTATTTGTTTGTTTCCTTCAGATTTTTTTGTTAAGAGGCTTTATTAAGAGAGCAATAAATGACATGAAGAGTACTGAACACAGGAAAACTGCCAGCACTGCCTGCATCACACAGTGTATGTTCCTGAAGTTTCTCCATTATTCCACTTTTTTTTCCTCCATCAGACATTTCCAAAAATGAAGGACACAACGTTTTAACCTTGATGGGTTTTAGATTAAACTGTGAATAAACCATTTTATCACACTCACATACAGATATCAACTTTTCAAACACCTCCCTCTCAGGCGCCTCGACCTGATCTGACTTTGAACGACCCCTTGATCTGCAAAATCAGTAAATTGCCCTGACTGTTCCGCTGAAATTTACCAAGAGACATTTTTTCTCCGATTCAAGAGCTCAGAAGCACAGATGCCGCTGGCGTGATGAATCAAGTGGTGTGTTTGTGCCGTGAATGCTCCTCTTGAGCTCTCCTCGTGCATCGCTATTGTCCTCTCCATGCTGATGCTATCAAACATAACAAATGCGTCCCCTTGTTGTATTTTCTTAGGGGCTTTCATCTGTGCTTGCCTTTATCTGGGAGGGAGAGGCCGGGGAGTGCTATGACATTTATCGCCGTGTTGGTATGTGAGCAAGTGTGTGCGTGCATATGGTCCCTTTATCTTTATCTTTGAAGCGCGGGTAAGATACACAGGGTGTTAGAGCAGCAGAAAGATGAAGATAGTAATGTGCGCTGGAACGCCGGCCTCTCACAGGGTTTCCTGCTGAGCCTGGCGGGGGAGGCTTCTGCATCTGTATGTGTGTGTGTGGTGAAGCTATTCAGTGGCTTTATGATGCCCATCCAGTCCAGTGTGAGAGGGAAAAGCATTCTGTGATAAAAAGTAAAAAGCACAAGAATTTAGTTCCCGAGCTGAAAAAAGAACAGTGACTCAACAAGAGCTTAGATCACCCTCCAGCGCACGGACATTCACACGTTTATGATAACAGAAGACAGACAGGACTTCTGGAAGTGTTTAGGGCTTCGCAGATAAGAGCCACTGTGGTTTGCAAAAACGTGCTATCTGGCACGGTTTCGCCGCTCGAAAACAGTGCAAGGCAGCAAGCTTCCTGCTCGCGAAGGAAAACTTTTTCTGTGAGGGATGCTGCGCCTCACTGACACACATTTATCATTTTGTCTCCCTGCTCACCCCTTAAACAACTCCAGCATTTACATAGCCCAACAACATCTGTCTTCATGTCAACCTCTTCCCTGCAACCCTACAACACACTGCCGAGTATAACAGACAGTGGAGGTTTACAGTCTGGCTTTAAATTAGTTTGTTTAGAAGTTTTGATGTGGCTGGGAGACTTCTAAGCAAATGTCTTTTACTAAAGCATAGCAGTGAGTAACAGAAGTGGTACATTACGTGATCAGTTTTCAAAAGAACCCTAAGAAGTTGAATTATTAGTATCTTTTTTAAAACTCAGCAGCCACAAACTGAATTATTTTAGCTTTTCTACACAGATGTCATGCATTCTTATTTACAAAAGTTTCATTTAGTTTTTCAACTTCAATCACCCCGATGTTCAGTGGCATGGGGTGATGGATTCAGTAGCAGCTTGAGTCAAATCTTAGGCAGCACCTCCTTTCAAAAAGTGGCGATTTAGATGGGCGCAGATTATGACCGCGCTGATGCATTGTCCATGTCAAAAGAAATGTCAACAAGCAAACCAACAAATAACAGCTGCTCGTTTCACATCTGAGTTTATGAAATGAAAGACAGAAAAAATTAGGAACGGAGTGAAAGTGCTGCCTGTCCATAAGAAGGAGGCGTTCATATTGATGGGCTTTACTGAAAGGTGGCTAAAGCGCTAATGTCCACTGAAATGTCATCAGTCAGATCAGCGCCTTCATCTTCTGCTCCCTGCTGCTTCGACCGGGAGATTTCTTTCAGCCCAACATTGACTGACAGAGGAAGGATTGATGAGGGTTTCCACGTGAGCTTGCCTGCCTTGGCGACACATCTATTCCTCTTCAACAGTTTGCTCTGAGCAGACAAGACAAAGTGACTGGTTGCCTGGCTGCACGTTCCCGCGGCATTCCTCTTTGTCTCAAACAGGCAAAGTGACAATCTGTTGAAGCGCACATCACTTATTCTGAACATCCCCGTTTGTTCTGCGTGAGCCAAGCGACTAGCTCCCTGTCGTGTATGTGAATTGATTCTGAACAACGGCAGTGTGCTGGCCCTTCTGTGTCCCATGGGTTTGGTCCCGGGCAGCAGATAAGTCACTGTTGGCGAAAGGGAGGTGAGGAGGTGGGAGCGGGAGCTGTGAAGCCAGTCAGAAGGCCTCAGCGGAGAGCCGTGTCTTGCAGGCGGGCAGGTGGGCGTGGTGAGTGACTGGCACTTGCTCCAGAGGCACCAGATGGCCAGTTGGGGGCCCATGCCAGCGGGGTGAGGGGACCCTATGTCACTCTGTGCATCTGCAGCCTGTGTCAGGATTCTGGCACAGGTGCGATGTTCGGCCAGCCGTCGCCCCTCAGCAGCCTGCAGTCATGAGGATGAAAATTCAAGTTGGGCAAGGGATGAGTCGAAATACAGCCACGCACCTGATGCTGTGTTGACGTGCAGGGAATCAGTGGCACTCGTCCAAATAGGATCTGAGAGTATGGATAGGAGCTCGGGCGCAATTGACTTTGGCATCTGGACAGCTTACCTAGGTGAAGTAAAAGTTAGAGCTCATCAAAAAGTTCAGTTTAATTATAGACCCGGCCAGGTGAGTTGGAGTGCCAAAGAAGTTATATTTTGAACATTCAGCACCAGGGAGCACGGCTGAACTTCCATGTCTGAGTCCTTTATAATCCCAGAGACGTGATATGTGTGGTTTGATCAGCTTGGTTGATCCATATCGCACATTTTACATTTCAAGATCAGCTGTTGAAATTGTGAAATTTTAAGTTTAAAAAGCTTCTTTTATATTTCCTTAAAGCAGGCATTTGAAACATCATAAATGCTATACCACATCTTGACGGTGTTCTCCTTAAAATGAGTTGAACTGCAAATTAGTCCATATTTTCATCAAGAACCTTACAATGGAAGGAAGACAAGAGAACAAGAGGACGTAACAAGATGAAGTTTCTTAGTTTCTGTGGTGTTTTTTATTACCACAGTGGTGACAGAATAGTTTCTCCATCAATGCATCTCAATCTATTATAGTTCTGTTTGGTGGTGTACAGTGAAGCTTCTTTTGGACTCAGACGGCTTTGTGGCTACATACAGCACTGACTTCACTGCTCTTCTTGTTCACTCTTCTTCTTCATTTTTGGGCTTTATGGGTGAGAGGATGCCTGTAATGTTGATGTGTAGCATGGAATTAAACTTGGTCTATAGTAGAAGAAGCAGAAGCAGGAACTACAACTTTTTCACCTACACAAAACACTTTGAGAGCCATAGATATAGATATGCCATAGATATGTGGCATTCTATATTATAACACTAAAATCAGACACAGTGGTCTTGTATGGCCTGTTGACCTCTACTGATCAACCATACACCCTGAGTCCACCCTCAGGGGCGCGTCATAAAGCAGAGCTGAGCACGACATCAATACAAAGGTGATGCTCCCCTCTCTCTCCAAGGACTGCTGCTGTGATAGAAGAAACGGCATCTACCCGAGGAATGTGGACAGAGTCGGACAAGCCTGCAAGTTCTTTCTCTCTTTGTTGTGTGGCCTTTTCAACCCACCACCGAGTCCTGCGGGCGACTGGCTGGCTGAGACTAACCAGCTCAAAGACAGCGCCACTGATCAATATTTGAGCAGCTCGGCGCTGCCTGAGCTCCCCGTCCATGTCATCGGGGTCCCCATTCCTCTCGCTGGGACAAGTGCCAGGACATGCCGGGCTATTTGAGGCCAGATTACTGAGGTGATCCAGTACTAGCAGCTAGGACATCCTTTGATCCATTATAGATGAACGAGGGAATTTGCTGGCAACTTGTAAGCGTGTAATTGAAGGAACAAGGTGACCACACTGGAGCACAAAGAACAACACGAGTACATGTTGAACATATGCAGAACACACAGACATGCATTCACATGCTAAACCATCGGAGCTCACAGTCACACACAAACCACTAATCTAGTGTCTTATCTTATGTACGTCAAACAACAAAACAGGTTGGCCACTCAGGACCCACCACATGAAGAGGTGGGTGGATGACAGAAAGTGACACTTCTTTCATCATGTGCTGTTTAAGGCAAAGAAATATACAGCTGTTTAAGCAGAATCGTGGGTTCTTGCAAAGAAGTGTGCGGCAGTGTGCTTTGTGTGTTTGAGAGCTCAGCCACCTACGCAAACGCTCAAATTACAAATGTGATCCAGAAGAACTATCATTGCAGTGAGGGACAGAAGGAGCTTCAGCCTTTGATCACTGCGGAGCTGGATGCCGCGAATAGCTAGTCTTTAAAACCAACATTTGCCAGTAGAAAATAGGTTGAGACAGTTTCTTAAAACTTTTACAAGGGCCCCAAAAACACAAAGACATGTTTTCCAACCTAAAATTAGACTTTGGATTTCTTTCACATTCTTCTTATTGACTAACTATAGCCCAGACATTCATTTTCCTGATAATTTATACAGTAAATCTGTATTTTTTGCTTCCTATCAAATCAAGCATTACTTTGATCAGTGTCTAATTACATGAGAGAGAGAAGAATTGTGTTGCCTGATAAATACTTTAGAATACATTATCAGTTGGATGTATGCAGAGTGCTGATTTATTTTGTTGCTCTCGTAATGCTCTGTTAATTAGAAGAGGGGAGGGATGTTTAATTAATGCTGGTGGGGAGGATTAAGGACATGGGGGCAACAGCTTTCAACTTGTCAATTAGAAACGCGGACGTAAAACAACATGAGCCAGATAACTGACAGATACACCGTCTGAACACAAACAGGATGCTAACAAGGCTCCGCAACCCAGATTGTTATTACTGCTGCTGGTATCCAGTCAGGTTGAAAGTGGGGTTTTGTTTTCATATTTTGCCGTCATAATTCACATAAAGCTTCTCACACCTCTGCCATACCAATTTTGTGTTTTCACGGAGGAAGAAGTAGACTTCAAGGAAAAATAGAGACATCTCCAACGTATTTCAGAATGTGGCCCCAAAATTGCTTTTCATCACAGTTTTATATTCTGTACCTCGATGCCATGACATGGCAGAAACACCCCGCACTACCCATACAAAAGAGGCTTTTCAATTTATTTATTTTATTTTATTTTTTTTTTCTTGAAGAAAGCATCACAGCCCTCTTTCCCACCTATCACTGCTCTCAATGTGTACACGCAGGCAGGACACAAATGATCACAGATTTGAATATTTGCTCTGTAAACTCCTGGTCTCCTGTCTTGCTTCTCCAAGTCTCCCTCAACCTTCTGACACGAAACTGTAGATTTATTTCATTCACTGTTTCCTTGGCAACTCTCTCTGAGAGACCAGCAAGGTTTCAGCAGGAGACAGAGTGCGGCAGTGGAGTCATTATTTACTGCAGGGCTCAAGCTCTGATATTCTCTGACATGCTTTACAGCGTCACCCCCTTTCTCCCATGCCTATTTCCACCCCTCACATCAGGATGTACATAATTACAGTCTCCATGGCAATGCTGTTGGTTGGGTTACTGACTGGAAATTTTGAAAATCAACAATTATATGTTGTGAAAAAAAGGACTTTTCCCTTATCGTTTGTTGTTTGTGGCAGGTGGAAAATGCATGATAATGTCTAAAAGTTACATGTTTCATAGAGCTCGTTGAGGTTAATTTGCAAACATGCGCTTCAAGGCTAATTAGAAGAGTTATTCTACGTGCTAATCACTGTTTGTTGGTTCAACGTCCTCACAATGAGGCAAGGCAGGCGGCAAGGCCACCTTTTACTGGGTGATAAATCTAAATTTGAAACGTGTGAAATTCAATAAGCCTGGGTCTTAATTGCCGCCCATGTTCACTTTCTCCATTCATCCATGACCATAAACTGAACAAGACTGCTCTGAGCGGCTGTAGCATGCATGGAGAAACAAATGGAGTTCACCTTGTCCCAAACCCATACATCATCAGCTGTCAAGACCAGGGCTAATATTAGTTCAGATTCATTGGTAAACATTTTGTGAACTTTGTTTTACAATTACATACTTCATGGAAGTTGTACAAACAAAGTAGATTTAACATTTGAGACTAACTGGTATAGTTTTTCATTTAAAAAATAACAAAAAAATTCAGTTTTTAAAGAATAAATCCATTTTTAAAACTGTCAGCCCAATTTTGCTCAAATTTACCCATCCATTTTTTCACTGGTAGCTTATAGTAACAGAAATATGAAAGAAAAGCAAGAAATATAAAACTTACTATTATACTTTTCATCCAACTTTAAGGCTTGTATATGAATGACTTACCATCTAAAGATGGTAATGTTGGTCTATCGCTCAGTCCAACACTTTGGTCCAGACTGAAATATCTCCATAACTATTGGATGGATTTCAATGGAGTTTAACATTCATGGTACCCACAGGATGAAACCACTGACTTTTGTGATCTCTTAGCATGCTAAAATGCTAAAAATAAGAAGGTGAACAAGGTAAACATTGCAGCAGGAAACAACAACATGTTAGCATTTTCCATCAGCATGACCATGGTAGCTACCTGACATTGACCTTTCAAAACACAGCTGCACCTTTACAACCTCACAGAGCTGCTGCCATAGCTGTAGATGTGTTTTCCTATGATTCTATTTGTTTAGTTAACACTTGAATTTCCCCACTTTTCAATAAACCATTATAGTGGCTTGTGTTATATAAGCTGATCTTACTCTATTTGGACAAAAATATGTGGTCACACATTAAAAGGATGGTTTGGGCTCTGCTGTTCCATTAAAGGCATTTCTTCTTACCACAACATACACTGACATTTACATTTGGGAAGATCCATTCCTACTTCAGGATGATAATGCTCCTGTACAAAAAGACGGTGCATAAATAAAACAGCTTGGTGTCAAAGAGCTTGACTCACCTGCACAGAGCCCAGACCTTAATCTAAAATCATGCAAGCTGGGCCTTTTCACCCAACTTTAGTGGTCAAGCTCACTCATGCTCTTGTTGCTGAATACGAGCAAATCCCTGCAGCCAGGTTTCATCAACTTGTAAAGAACTTTCCCAAAGGAGCGGGAGCTGTTATAACAGCAAATTAGTTCCAGTGTTTTATTAAAGAGATTATATCTTTTCTGATCCTATCTTTAAATGCTACATTTGCCAGGGTGTTATTTTCATAATGAAAAAGTATATATTTTACAACACAGTATGTGGCACACAGTTATCATGTAGCATGAAGTATACACTTTTTTATGTCACTTCTAATTTGATTTTATTAAGCGTTGTGCTCACAAACCAAGTATCAAGTAAACAGGGACACAATTGAGCTTGAAAATGATCAGTTTTTAGCACTAAAAGCAATCCTGACAGGCTCCGCATCACCCCTGCCTCTTCTCTGCCTTGCTGGCTGTTAATGACCGGTTCTGAAGCATCACTTTTCTCCACAAATGGAACACCTTGAAACAAAGAGTTGTGCCTGTCAAAGCAATGTGATTCCAAACACCCACCAAGCCTTGACAGACACGCAGGTGTTACTGGAGCCCTTCTCCTTGACTGACCTTCAGGGTAGCCTCGCACCAAACACCGTCTTTGTCTCTGAAATGGCAGCAATTAGCGGCTGGAGCCAAGTGGAGGGGTTATTCTGAACGTGCAAGGGGGCAAACAGAGCGAGGAAGGAGTGCATGGGGAGGGAGGAGACCTGAGTGAGCCACAGGGGCCCGGAGTGGGAGGCAGAGAGAGGGGGAGCCAGAAGGTCAGGGATAATTAGAAGCCTTTGTGGTCCTCTCAAGGGGCTCAGGAGGAAGCCCACAGATGGGCCCTCAGTTCCCAGACACCTTGGAGAGGGTAATACATGCACACCTACTGTACATACACACACACACACACACACACACACTCACATACTGTACACCCAAGGGATGCTGTAGTGAAAGCAGGTGACAGAGGGCACAGGTGTATTTAGAAGACAGAAAGAAGGGCCGACAGGAAAAATTGAAGGCTGGAGGCTGACTGAACCTCATATTTTGCCTGATTATTACCAAGTCTGTTTTCTGTAATTCATAAATGGATACAATGACAGCTAATTCAGCATTTTGCCAAAGGGACGCTGTTTACAAAACTGTTGTCACGTTCTGGCAGACAGCTTTCTTATTCACAGCACACGATCCTTGTAATGTCACACAGTTGGGCTGGCTGAACTTTTTCACTGTGGAATGTGCTGCTACCAGTGTTTGACTTCTAGCTTCAAATGTCAATTATGTCACCCGGGTTCACATCCGGCCTTAAGCTTTCCTTTCTCTGTGACCTGGTGAAAAATCAATTAAAGTCACCGTGGCTTGCTGGGCCTCAGGTATAGAAAATGGGAAGTAGCTGTGATGCTGGTAATTAATGGCCTGACATTTGTGTCCGGACTTCATGCAAATCCACTGCTGGGGTATTTAACAGTGAATTGAGGCAGATCATTTCAGACGGACAACAACGTTCTTGTCCACAGGCTGGTCAAAAAGCAGTATGACATATACATAGACGCATCCACATAGAGAGTGTTGAATAGAATGACATTCATTCTCCTGAAGCCAGTAGCACCCATCAGTTAAGGCCTTGACAAGCACTCCAGTGGGCCTCACAAGGCTGTCTGGAAGCTAACCTGCTGATATAAGCACATCTGTCACCGCCGGTTGTCTGTCAGTCAGGTAACATCTCCATTAGGGGTGTTTATGGCAGACCTTACCGTCACTGTCATCTGATTAATGTAAAAAGCACTCGCTATCGCCACACGTCTGTCTGCCTTTCAGCTGGCATTTATAATTTACCTTTTTTCCTATGCAGGTTTGTTTATTCTGACCGTTTTTGCTGAGGTGAAATCATTTCTGAAAGAGCGCGACACGGAGAGGGATCCACCATACAAATGCCCTTACTGTTTTATATTCTCTTGCTGCCAGTGCCATAACAGCTTCTAGTGTTTAGGAGGCGGTGTAGTGAGTGATGTAAATGGTAAACAAATGTATTATGGCAGAGGGTCAACGTTCGACTGCAGCGCTGACAGCTGAGGCAGTGGGAAGAAATTACTTCTGATTGATATTTTGCCTCTTGTCAGCAGAGCAATTTCGACCTGAACAGACGGACAGGATTGAAAGTTTCCCCTGCAGAGATACTGTGTTTTGCTTGACTGCTATGTAAATAACTTGTGTGTGTAACATTTTAATGAAGGTTTGGGGGGGAGGAGTACTAAATGGATGTCTTGGCTAAACTGCACGGGTCACCTGTGGTAAATCTTTGCATGATAGATTGTGTGTAATTGCTAAGCTTTGTTTAATCTGAAGCTTAGTGTTTGGCATGCTAATTCAGCATCATGCATGGCATGTAAATATCAGCTAAATGTCACATTCATTAGGGATGTAGAACCGTCTGGATGTGGGACAGCCTTTCTCTCTGTCTGTGCAGTGGATGCAGATGAATGAACATGCTACTGCCTGGAGGCCTGTGGTGGAGGGGGGGTGAGGGGAGACGGGGATCCCCAATCTGGGGTCGTCCTCGGAGACTTGTCTTCTGTATGTGAGTATGTGTGTGTGTGTGTCCATACAGAGATGTACAAATGTGTGTGTGCTGCATCAAATCCATTATGTTGACAGTTTTTTTCTCTCCCTTTTCCTCAGCCTTGTGCCGCTAATGAACAATGGCTTGATTGTTGACTGCAGTGTGAAATGTCAGCTGTCTGTTTGTATGTATGTGACATGTCTTTTTGACAGGAGCGTTTTCCTCCATCATTTCACATTCATTTCCCACTCCTCATTTGTTATTGCAAAGGTGTTTATATGCTCTCAATGCAGCAGCTCTCCCCAGCAGGAACCATTAAGAAAACTCATAGATCATTCCCATTTCTCATGCTGGGCTGCTGACATGCACAGCATTTGGCCCAATTATTCCTGTTTCTATTGTAATGATGGATTACATATGTGCATATTTATATTTTTCAAATGCCCTTTGCACATTGGAGAGGATAATTCTCATTGTCCATCACTAAATGTCTGTCTGCTTTATTTAAACTGAATTAACTTCCCTGTGCTCTGGTGAATAGCAAAATCTAAGTTTGGCTTAATTCAATACTGTGAACTTTTTCAGTATTGATAGCCGTGCATAGAAGGTCAACCAGATGGCCAACATCTTCCTACTTCCTGTTCCCATCATCATCCATCCCAGGGTCCTCTAAGCTCTCTCCAGTGAGGAAGAAGCTCCCTGTGGTGTCATGTTGATTGTGATTGGCAAAGCTGCAGCTTTGGCCTTTTCCCCTCCAGGCAACACCATGGAGAAATGTAGGGAGTGTGTGTGTGTTTGGCAATAATCAGGAGGTGGGGGTGTGGATGTGGGTGCTGCCCTGATAATTAGCTAAATAGCATTCTACTGGTGGACCACACCATCTGTCCAAAGGGGTGGGGCACAGAAAAAGTCTCACACATTTTTAATGAGGCTTAATATTCACACAGAGCAATAATAGGACTGCACAGCATGACTCAAACGCAAAAATGTATTAGTATGCACTGTACTTAGTCTGCTACTGTCTATTTCATTAACTCTTCTTTCTAGAATATCCCATTTCTCACTTTTCCACTGGTTTATTCTTAAATATCAGCAGATACACAACATGTAGGCCTTCCTACATATAGTAGGAAGGGAATAAGTTTAAATGGGGTAACTTGGTGATGTTTATTCCATACAATTTTGGGCCTTCCCCAAATATCTGCCTCAATGTTGGAAGCAGTCCACTGGATAAAATATCATATTCAAGCATAAAAAATCCCTTAAATGGAACCGTGGGTTAAACCATAGTTTAATGGATGTCCACACATATTTGTCCAAAGAGTGTAAGATATGACAACACAAGACAGGATAATGCTTTATTAAGTGGGAATATTCAAGTGTCAACAGTATGAGAAAAATGGGGAAAAAAACTAGACTCTATTGCCATGCTAGCGGCTCTGTGAATTGTGCTGAGTTAAATGCTAAAGTCAGCATGCTACCATGCTCACAGTCACAATGCTAACTATTTATCCATCATAAACCCAAGTATTGGATTAATCAGAATTTTGACCTGACGATGTCACTAGATTAAATGTCAGGGGATTGTTAAGATATTAGAAATGATGGATGTCTGGACAAACATTTTACACAAAAACTCATGGTAACACTTGAGGGAAAGTCAGCTAAAGTCATCAGAATCAATCCCTTGGGAACCATGGACTAATCAACAGAATGACTTATCAACTTATCATGGCTGACAATCAAACCAATAAAGTCAACACAAACCTTTTAAATATCCCACACTGGTTTCTTCTACCAAATCTGATTGCCCTTCTCTCCATGATTGATAACCTTTTATTTTAGATTCTGCAGCCTGTCCCCAACGCTTTGTTTCAAAATATCATTGAGAGAATAACAGTACCATCCCAGGGAGCTTTAAGACTTAATTTTCCTTAACTGTAACCTAAAATTTACACCACTGATACTATTGCCCATGAGGTATGCTGTACAGCAGGTATTGTTAGCCATTTCAACTCTTCTTTATCCAAACATGCACACACATTAAATGCTGGGTGCCAGTGCTGTAATGACTATGGCACATCCATAATTTCTGAGCATCTGCTGCCCAGGCTGCAGGGCAGCTGACCTGTGTGCCTCTGGCTGTGCATGTCAGATCTCCAACAGTAAAAAATAATTACAGCTGCCAGTTGGGCACAACCTGGGTGTTCATCACCATTAGAACCAAATACAAAGCCATTATCAGGTAGAAAATACCAAATGGAACCTGTATGATATCTAACTATATAACTATACCATGGGATGGTAAGGAGGAGCCTAATTGAACTGGTGAGAGGAAATATAAGGAACAATGTTTGATGGTCTCTAACACTTGAGAAGCTGATGCTAATGATGCCCGTTGTATACAAAAATGATGAGGTCGCCTATTCTTTTCTCAATACCTCGTTCAGTACCTTAGCTGATTTATTGAGTTTATTGTTACAATAACGCAACTTTTGCCCTCTATGAGGTTCCACACTGTGACTGGTGATTGTGATCGGTGGGAACTTCTGATGAGGTGAAAGCAATTGAACAGAGAGCCTGGAGCAGAAGAAAATGCTGGCACCATGCAGCTAGAAATAGAAGAATAAGCCAAACTCACATAAACCACTGTGTCAACAAAAACTTAAACCAATTTAGTAAATAACTGGAGGCGAGGGGGATGGACTGGTTGGAGCCATGACGGGCAAGGCGGCAGCATCAGTTTCCAGAAGTATTTTAAAAAGTTAAAAAGACTTTGCTTTATTTTTGTTTTCAGTATGGAATATTATTGTATTATTGCAGCTTGTGGCCACCTAAATATGTTACATGTTTATATTTAGTACAGTATTTAAAGAACAGAGAACAAAGTGTCTGCAATCATACATCATACAAAACACACTTTATGTTTGGATGGCACGCTGGCAGCAGCACTTTCTCTACTTGTAGATTGTCTCTTTAAGCACATGAGGCAGCATATTGATCGAGTACATTGAGGTAGGTCACGGGCCAGCCATTAGTGAACACAGGCTCAAGCAGAACATGAGAAAATGGGTGGGTGAACATAAGCTACTAGCTTTTTAATAACAAACCAGTGCGCTTTCAT
Organism: Scortum barcoo; assembly: GCA_023238725.1. Lineage (NCBI taxonomy): Eukaryota > Metazoa > Chordata > Actinopteri > Centrarchiformes > Terapontidae > Scortum > Scortum barcoo. Next base: position 4,682,718 of record CM041551.1, read on the forward strand.
TTTTAACCACTCCTGGAGGGGCGTTGTCGATTGATTTCATTCTTCAGCTAGAAATATTGATAGGCTTCATGCTCCTTGTTGTGGAAAATCAATGACAGGAGTCACGAAAAGCATAAGGAGGGATGGAAAAAAGAGAAAAAGATGGAGAGAAGGATGGAAAGAGAAGGCTTGTTATATACAGCAACCAATGGTGTTACACTGGACGGTATTACAATAGTGTGATTTTCTGACAGAATGGCTAAATGCACAGGAAAGAAAAGGACAGGGAAGGAAAGGACAGAAGGACAGTAGTTGAAAGGAAAGGCCATGGAAAGGAGAGGGAATGAGAGGAATGGAACAAAAAGAAAATAAATGAAGAAAGAGAAGAGGAAAGGAAGCAAAATGAGAGGAGATAATAGGGAAGAAAAAGAGAACATGGGAGAGAACATGAAATAAAGGGGCAGAAAAGATCAGGAAAGGATCAAAGAAAGAAGAGAGAAAAAAATGATGCAGAGAAGACAAAGGGAAGAAAATATAGAGATAAAGGAAAAAGGGAGAGGAGGGAAAGATTCAAGAGAAGGAGATGAAAGAAAACAGGAAGTTGGGAGAAATGCATAGGAAAGGATAGACATAAACAGAAAGAACTAAGATAAAGAGAGGAGAGAAAAGAAGAGGAAAGCATTGGATAAAAAGAGAGAAAGGGTAGAGGAGGAAAGGAAAGGAAAGAAAGAGGGAGGACACAAAAGGTGAAGGGAAAGAATTGGAATATATGACAAGGACACTTGAAAACATCACTAGGGAGTAGGAAACACAAAGAGCATGGTCTGACAGACTGATTATTTGAGAGTGACCCCTCAGGCTCCAAAGACCGAGGTCCACTGCCTGTTGTTCTCCCCACAGACGGAGCTCCACGGCTCTGATGACACAGCCAGCCGAGGCCCGGGACTGAAGAGGCCTGTGGAGCAACGACAGGCCACGCCAGAGCTAATTACCCCTCAGAGACATGAAGAGAATCACTCAGCTGTGTCACACACACACACACACACACACACACACACACACAAACTGAGAGCACAGATTAATCCTATTCCCTCATGTCTCTGGTGACAGTGACTTTTTAATGAATCAAGAGATGTTTTTAAAGCATCTTGTGTCTTTCACTCTCCCTTCTCAATTTCATTTGAAAGTAAAATCTCCATTTTTCCCTGGGTCAATCAATGACAAAAGCTTATTTGGATTGACCCAAGTGGTTTTTGTGCAGTTTGTGCAGTTGTTCGAATTCCAACATTTTGATGCACCAACGCATTTCATCGTCTCATTTGTATGCCTGCTATGCCAATGTTTGTCTGATTTGATATCTGCGAGAGAACTGAAGCTATCAGTGCAGTGGCTGGTAATGGCACCTGCTCAGACTCTGCTAAATAATTGGACTGACACTTTTCCACTCCAATTTGTTGAACACTCCTTCAGACTGAGAGATGACAGACGTTGGCCGTGATAAGTGTCGCATTGTCAGATGCTGCTCGTATAAGAACGCACCCACATGAATGATGCAGACTATTGCAACTGACAGTCGTCCTAAAGTCTCAGCACAGCTGACTCAAGACAGTTTCAAAGTCAGAGGGACTGCACTGGGTGTCCACAGTTCCAGAAGTAAAAGCCATATCAGTTTTCTGCATAGACAATGGTATGTGAGGAGCAGCAACACTCCCAAGGCTTTGATGGGAAAAGTCTCCGGGCGAGCTACCAGTACTCACAGGAGCAAATGCATTTGAAAATGTCTGGATTTTTGATAAATTGTCAAAGTTACAAAAAGTCCACCAGAACTCTTCTATCAGAAACCTGATAAAACATTCAGCAGTTCAAAAGTTCATTTGTGAGTTTCTGGGTCACTTTTTGATGAATTTAGAAACTTGTGTAGTAACTTTTTTTCTAAATTTGCTCCAGCTATGATTTGTAGCTGTTCCATTTCAATAGTGACTAGACCGTTCACCATACCTAAAATCAAAAAGGTGAAAACAAACTTCTGTCAAAATCATTTACAATATAATGCAATATATTTACATTCCGTCATTTATGTGTCAAATTTTCTCAATATTAAACTTCTGCACTATTTACATTTGTTTTTACATTTCTCAAATATTCCCTCAGTTAATTAAAAGTAGTGTAAATGGAATGACATTTGCTAACAAACCTTCAATACAATATTTCCAATTTAATTAGATACAAAAATGATGGCTATGTGACTGCACCATGACAATGATAGATCTAAGGTCTAAGTCTATAATCACTTTACTAGTCACTATAGAGTAAACTATTGAGTCTTTATTGTATAATGAAATGTCAATAAGATAATAAGGGATTTTAGACACAGCTGAACTGTGTGCAGTCATTTTCTTATTAGAAAGTTCAGCTGAATCTCTGTGCCTTTTAATTAAAAACATCACAGTACAAGAAAACAATCCTCACAAAGTGCACTAGATGGTTTGTCAGTGGCAAAATTGTTGGTGTGACATAAGGAAGTTATGGATCTCAGGGGAATGTGCCTGAATGATGAGGCACAGTGTGTGTCATCATGCTTTCTCCTGAGGCTCCCGTGGGTGTCCTTCCCCAAAGGCAACACTCTCCCTGATGAGCCAGCACCAGAACAATAACTAAATACCAGCCGGTTGAGACAGTAGAGGCTTTAATGTGTCAATGTGTTAAATGTGTGAACCTGCCTTTCTTATCAGTCAGTGTTGACTTTTCACCGTCTACTTTTCTGGAGGTTTTTTCCTCTTGTCTCAAATTCCCTGTTGTGTATGATATTACTATTCATCTGCTATTTCAGTGCTGGAAATGTCAATGACATGCAGCAGCAGCTAGAGTGAGGACTTCACATACTGTAGCATTATACAGCTCAAAACTGGCACATCACTGGACATATGACAAATTTAATCTCGCATCTACTCTGAGCTAGACACATATTTAGATGTGTTTGTGTATGCAGGGGGAGGTGGGACGCTAGAGGTTTCTCCTTGATTTATAGTCTTGCAGAAAGTAAAATTATGGGGGGATTTGCTGGACCCCCTTTGATCTCTCCCTCCTGCAACCCCCATAACCCCTACTCGCAGCTCTATTTTCTCCAAATGTCTGCTCTAAACAGTGTCATTTCAGGAGCAAACAACACTTGAGTGTTCAATTCCAAGCCAAGTGTGTGTGTGTGTGTGTTTGTCACCGTGTCTGTGTGCTGAGTTTTGTGTGCATCAGCTACTATCCCGTGCCCCGGTGGGCCATCTATCTGAGGCGGCCACACCACGGGAGATAATGTGCCCCCCTTTCCCTCCCAGCTGCCCGCCAGGACCACAGAGGTGTGAATGAATTCTTGTCTTTATTTCATTTAACACTCGGGCCCTCAGTGGAGGTACGATTATGAAAAGGGGTGACAAGGAAAAATAAAGAAGGTGACACAACGTGGGAATGATACCTCCTCGTCCGTCAGAAAAGGGGAGAGTGCAGTAAATGGCTAACACTTGCCATCACTAGCAATTTTTAGGCTCACCTACAAATGGTTTGTAGGCAGGCATTTTGCACCTTCCACTTTTCCCTCCCCTCCTCTATGCACGCATGACCACCTCCATATTTCATTATTCCGCAAATGAAGCCAAGCCTGATCAAGCCTGCTGCGAGAGACACTTAATTTTACATTTGGCCTTTTTTTTAATAGCATACCTGAGTCCTGAAGCTCGGAATCTTAATTGGAAAACTAAAATATGATGTACGTGCGCATTCAGGGGCCGTCCAATCATGGCTAATGAGACCCTTGTAATCCAGATAGCCTTGAAAAGATTTGAGAGCAGCGAGGGTTTAGGGTCAATTCCAGCCCCCTGATACCATCCCAGCACCTGTGTGTGGTTGCGGTCTTCTGCAATTACACCCCTTGCCCAGTCATTTCTCTCCCAGCACTTTTATTGCATCTGCTGCCCAAGACAAACAGCAATAAAACCAAGGTAACCATGGATACATGAGGGCCACATTTTTTTTTCTTCCTTGCCAATGCTATTGAAACATCCCTCTTTTGAATTTAAGTGGTGGGAGTCTCTTATTTCTCTCTGGTTCCTCAAGGTTATGAATGATGTGTGGGAAGGAAACAATGCTGCACGAGCTTTCATGAAAAAAAAAAAGAAAAAAAGAGAGGAGAAGCCACCAAGGTGACGTTAGCGAAGTTAAGGAGGAAAACAGAGGATTATAAGCCTTGACTTTTAACAGAATGGTGAGCAGTAGAAATGGCGAAGCAGCAACAATGATCACAGCAACGTCTCAGCCTTCCCATGCAAGTTAAACATCGGTGTAATCACAAGAGTAAGAAACGTTAACAGCCGCGTTTCAGTCTGCCACCCTGATTGACTGAACGTCTAATCTCTTGACGGAGCTAATGAACACATCAGCTAATTAGAAGCACGGGGAGTGTGTTTCACATTGGCACACACACATACACACACACAGCCATAAAAGACACACACGCCATCCCCCCTCAATTCTCCAGAACACGAGCAGCTATCTGTCTTTGTTTTGTCTTTGTATCTCCTCTCCCTTCTGTTGTAGAGCCTGCAGACCTGGGTATAGGTAATCATGTATTTTTTCTTGTTGCTGTTGTCCTCCTCGCTCACAGTAATTGTCAAAATGGCAGGTTGGTGTAGAGAATCGGGCTTGTCGGTGCCCAAGCAGCGAGGGATTGAATCCCATGTCTAAAAAGGTGATTTGATACTTTGGAGTCAAGGTTTTCTCAGACACCTCACGCAAGCACAGAGAGGTGAAAGATAAGTGAGAGGAGAGACTGGAGGAAGCAAGGAGAAGAGCAGGGGATGAGGGAACAACTGTGTGGGCAAGGAGAAAAAGAGACAAAGATAAAAGGTGAGTGGAGGCAAGGAGAGTTAAGAGAGGACAGGTGAGAGGAAATAAGCAAAAAAAGATGGTTTACAGCCAGCGAGCCTGAGAGGAGGAGGATGACGAGGGTCAGAGTCTATGATTGTCCCTGAGAAGGAACATGACAGTGGCTGTAATAGATTCTCCTCACACCTTCCTTGAGGTGACTTGCCCGTGGGAGAAGGCCTCATCACTAATGACAGGTGAGAACGCATAGGAGGAGGTCTTCGGAGGCTTATCATATGCTGGGAAGCGTCTTCGCCGTGCCCTCTGGCACTGCGAAGCTCTGACAAAGATAAATCTTATTTTGCTTGTCTTTGTCTGTGTTTGGGTTTTGAAGCGATCTATCAAAAATGACGACACATTAAAGCAGTGACAACTTTTATGGTAATGGCAGAGGTGCCATTGGGAACCATCCCCTTTTCCTTCCCGTATAATGTCCTGCGCTTTTATTCCCTCGCAAAAGAAAAGGCGTTATTAAGTGAGCCGTAATCCGACAAGCTACAATGAACTGAAGTGTATTTTTTCCTCTCCTCTGTTTGTGCTGTAGCCTGGAGAGTTGGAACAGCAAGAGATTTCATTATCCTATTGTATCGCCAATGCGGCTAGCAACGGAGTCACCAGGCAACGAGGCACCACGCTCCCTTTTCTGGGTCTTGTTCTAAAGAGTCAAAGTGTTTGCTTCACACTTTCGCAGCAACAGTTTCTGTACACACACACATACATACACACACACATACTCACACTCCTCCAAATCCCCCCTTTCAGTCTCTAAATCAGCCCTAATCCTTTTGGGTCTGACCAAAGTCCTCCAAACAAACATAATGGACAATAATCAGCTCTGCAGCAGTCAGTGTATTGGCTTGTTTTGTCATGCTCAGATGACCAAACACAATAGTACTGTTTTCTTAATAAAAGAGGAGGTTATTAATCTGATGATCTCCAGTCCCTGTGTGCCATATAAACCCCCCGCCCCACTCACAGCTCTTTATTTGTCTTACGCTCATTTTGTCTCTGCTTGGATGTGGATCTGTGTGTTGTGGGTTGAGACATGCTTTTGCAATCAGGCGAGAGTGGTGAGGAGTGAGTAATCACTGCATTATTAACAATGCATTGCCAAATTAAGAGCCGTACATGTTGGATTGAGACATGACAGTTACTGAGGACATTTAAAGGACAATTCCAGGGTCTTAGTCAACTTGGAGTCCTATGTTCATAGTTTCTCCAGGCAAACTTTATTATCAGTCATTACACCGTAGTCACCAGAGTAATTGCTGAAATGTGGCAACACAGCAGTATTGCTACAACAGAGTCAGACACAAAATCTATAGTGAGCTGACTTGATGTTGGATGTTGGTAACAATCCCTGATAGCACAAGGATATTGTGCAAGCAGAACTACGCTATATGGCAGGTCAAAGTCAAACTTGAACACCGGCAGTGACAGATGTCTAAACAGACCATTTGGATAATACAAATGCTTCATGGTTCACCTTTGCTTTCTCATTTTTTCCTTCCTAAATAAACTAATTTGACTGACTGTGTCACCACTTTCAACTCTGTCATCAAGTTTGCTTAAGACAGCTGTGGTGAGCCTGATCACGCATAACAATGAAAAGGCCTACCTAAAGAAAATAGAGGGACTAACCCCTGGAGTCAGGAGAATAACCTTTTCCTGAATTTTAGCAAAACCAAGGAACTGATGGTGGACTTTGGGATAAGGCAGGGGATGAACTATGCCCCTCTTAAAGGGTCCTCCATGGAAAGGATAGACAACTTCAAATACCTCAGTGTCCACATCACAGAGGGCTTGACCTGGACACTGCATGCTGACTCTGCAATGAGAAAGGCAAGGCACAGACTGTTTTGCCTCAGACATTTGAGGAAATTCCAGACATCATCTCAGATACTTTGGAATTTCTACTCCCACCTTCGAGAGGGACCTGACTGGGAACATCACTTCCTGGTATGGGAACATAAGACCACAAGTGTCCACAAAGTGTTTTGTTGAGCTGAATGTATCATAGCTTGTGCTCTACCCTGCATAAAAAACATCTACATCATCTACATCAGGCGGTGTACAACTAAAGCTTGGAGAATCATTAAGGATCCTAACCGCCTGGACAATGGCCTTTTCACCCTGCTGCAGTCGAGAAGATGATGCCAGATACATCATGGTGGCACTGAGAGTCTCAAGAAGAGCTTCTAACCTCAGGTAACTAGGATCCTAAATGAAGCCTCTGCCTAAGAATATTTTTAATCACTTATTTTTCAAGGTTACTACTGTAATCAACATTATTATCTATTACTTCATTTATTCTTTTTAAATTCTTTATTTTTAGTTAATTTTACATTTATATGTGACAATAAACCTGAATCTAAATCTGACTGGACTAACCTTGCGGTTTGAGTCAAGCCTTTCTCATCTTTTGCTCATTCTTGCTCCATCAGACTACTTTTTAGCTATATCATCATAATTCAAAGACATAATGGCCAATGGTTTCCATGTCTTTCCTGTTATTTATTTTTATACCCCAATTTCTCCTCTTTGTCCTTGGGTTTTTTTGCAAAAACTGGGCCCCTACGGTGGTAAGCCAGCAGAGTGCAGGCCAAACAATAAAAGGCTCATCCAATTCAGTCTGGCATGTGGCCCTGCCTTTCCGAATGGAGAAGGTAACAGCACCTGGTATCTCTCGTGCCTCCATTACGCACTGCCAAGATTAGAGAAGATTGCTCTGCCAGAACAATAATGTGGACATCCACCATGAGCGTCCATCACCCCACAGCCCATCCCCCCTTTCACGCATTGCTCTTTCTCTTTCAACCATTCACCCTAGTCAGTCAGTATGTGTTCATAGATCCTCCCTTCTCCCTGACTGTCCTTTATGGAATAAGTCATCCCAGGTCTTTATCTCTCTTGTACTCTCTGGTTCCTCTCCTACAGTATTGGCTTTCCTTATCATGGCTGAACCAATTGCTTGCCCCTACATGCTCTACCCCTTTCCCAACCTGACCAGCCCCCAACCCTTTGTTCCCCTTCCATTATCAAGAGTCTGAAAATCTTACCTTCATGCGATTGTTCCATGTAAGATGGCCCCAGACTAGATATTTATTTAGAATTCTCCACAGGATTTAACCCGGTGTAGCATCATCACAGCACTGGATGCATTTGCTTACTAGGCTGTTTTGGGGATTTATTACATATCTAAATTAAATGTTTTTACATTCTGTTATTCATTTTATGACATAGCGTGGCAAAGGGAAGGTTTGCATTAGAATGGCTTTGCTTGCCAGATATAAAAAGACATTTTTGCCTACCTATGAAAAAGTACACTCTACAATCAGTACACTCTGCTCTCAGTCCTTCATTCATTTTGTGACAGAGTGATGAACGTGACAATGCTCGCACAGGCTCGCTTTGCTGGATCACAGAAGATCACGGAAAATGAGGACATTACTGAGTTTTTCTTGGACACAGCTATATATTGTCTTCACCAATCACCATTCAGGTATCCCTTAAACCCTGTCGCGATGCAGCGTTCTTACATTTCTGAGGAGGTGCACATCAGTTCTCAAAGCCACCGCATGTAGTCAACAGACCACCCTGATGCATAAGCATGAATCTAACGTAAACTGCAAAAATACCAGAGGTGCCTACACAGGCAAGATTAGGTCAGCAGCATCATGGCCATTAGTTCTATGTCCAGACCCTCTTTCCTTGATGTCCATACCTTCAAGACCACCCACAGACTCACTCACCCACTCACTAGCACTTCCCCCCAGTTTATCCATCATGCCTTGGATAAGATGTTGCTGGGCAGATTAGTTGGTAGGCTGCAAGGCATGACTTGAGCCAGTTTGGTTTACTGTGCAGCCACCGAGGTGTAATGCAGGGTGACACTCACGCATGGGAAGACGATGTCATGTTTTATCACTCGGCTCTGTACCGCTATCAACTGAGGGATTTCATTAAGCACTGCTCTTTGTAGTGTATCTTTCTTTTAGCATGCTATGGCAGGATACGGTTTTCATATTTCATGGCAAGAGAAGAAAAATGGTTAAAAAAAACCTTGCTCATTCACAAAGAAAAATATTGTGCATTCATGTATAGGGATACCTATGTGACAGTTGCATAGACATGTACAAGCTCAATATAAATCCACACTCAGGCCTTGAATAATATCTAATGTATCTAAACCCTAAGTACTAGGCTGTCCACCACATTGGGTCATTATATTAACAGTAAAATGCAGCGGAGGCGATAATGTGGTGCAAATTACAGCACACTTGGTTTCCTTCACTGCCACTAATGGCTGTGAGTACAGTCTTTTCATTGCACAGTAAAGTTTAATAGCATTATTAAATGGGGCGACATATATCACCGCATGCATGTGATGTAAGAGTCGATCTATTTGCATGGGCAAAGTAAACAATGTGTTTAATGGATTATTGGCAGCCAGGAGTATAATCAACAGGTCTGTCAATGAAACAAGAGGTCCTGCATTGTATCACTAATAGGTTCAATGCTAGCAATCACTAATTAGAACACACAGATGCCAGGGAATACTGTCAGGGGAGCAGACACTGATTGTGTAATAAGAAATCTAGACAGGCAATTCTTATCACTGAATCAGAAAAAGATTAATGGTGAAACAACCCAGTGTTATTCAAAAGAATAATTAAATCATCTATGAAATATTAATGAAAAAATACTGATTTGACCAGATCTATTTGCTGCAAGGCACAGAAATACACCCCACTTTAATCCCAGGATCAGAAAGTTCTGCAGTCTGGAAGAGATATTGAACCAAATCCTTTAAAGGCCAGAGATTGAGAGATTTCATCAGCTAAAAGGACAGTGTGAGTTCCTGTAGAAAATAGAAACAGCATGATGACTCAAAGGACGACTCAACGCCTCAGATGAGACACAAAGGTTCAGAGACAGTTCACTCACTGACACCCAATAATCAATGTGCTTTAGCTTGACAGCATCAGATGAGTTTCTGGGACACTGCACATAAGACCCACACTGTCAATAAAAACAACTTTACTTTGTCCACACAAGTTCTGTCATAGGTCAATAAAGAACAGTGCGTCAAAGGTTTCATTTTGATTGACTCTTTCAGATAATCCTGTGAGAGTGCATCCTGTGTTGAGTCTCATGAGTGCAGGGGTTCCGCTTTGTTGCAAGATTTCACCCTGGTACAAAATAAATAGGCTATTCCTCATAAAAATGCATTTGTAATCAAGTTGTCAAGGCAATGTTTTAGGTTTTTATTTGTTCCATCTTTGCACAAAATGGATATTTGTGAGCAATTTGCCCCTCCTCATATTTTTTGGACGTTTTCTAATCTTGTTCTAGGAGGAGTTAGTTAGGAGGGCGCAGATAGCAAATGAAGCATTAACACAACTTGTCAGTATAAATGTAGCTCATTGTCAATGGATAGCGATCCTGAATTCTCTATATTTTTCCAATGACAAATACAAAAGTAGGAGGGAGGAAAAAAAGGTAGCCTGTCTTTTGCATTTTATTGCCACATACTGAAAAGCAGTGCAGGGCTTCATAACCAAACACTCAGCTGACTTTATCCCACCTTTCATACACAGGAACCTCAGCACACAATAGCAGCAATGTTGCTGCTTTATAGTGAAACTGACAATTGTATCCTGAAGGCTCCTCTGTGGCTTAGAAATATTCCATTATGTATCAGCTGCGTATCACCCACGTACAATATTACACACACACAGACACACAGAGAGATACACACATTGCAGGGACTACTGTAGGTTTTCATACATTTGACCTTGACTTCAAAAACCATCGTGTGTGTGTGTGTGTGCTGACAGTGCTGCCTGTCAGTGAGTGACTTGACTGTTGGGTTGTGTTTTTACAAGCTTCACAGATTTACATGCTCAGCAGCCGGGAGACTTAAAGACAAGAGAGAGGGGGTGGTATTGAGGGGAGGGGTGGGTGAGTTACCTATCATTTGATGCTGCCTCTCTTGCATAATCCCACGCTTTCCAATGGAGGGAAAATGCTGATGAAGCCACGGAGCAGAACAATTGAAGACAGAGAGAGAAAGAGAGAGAGGGAGAAAGACGAGTGACTGCCCTCTTCTATGGTATATCAATGCAAACTCCTGACAAGGCAAGCCTCCCCTTCTTCACCAAGTTTGTGTTTTCCAGGCCTGCATTTTGACTGGATCAGCATTCTAATGAAAGACTGCAGAGCCCCAAAGCTCCGTTTGATTCCCCCAAGAAACAGTCAGCAATTGTCTCTTTTGTTAATATGCAACTTCTGCCGCGCACCTGTTGAGAAACATGAATTATGTTCTCGCCCTTACAGAGCAGGAAAGTTAGTTCTTCACCTCCATCAAACTAGTTTTAAAACATGAAAGAGAACAACTTAAAATTCAAATAAAATTTGGCCAAAGATTAGAAAACTAGGCTGTCGGTAACTCCCACTGAACTCATTCATCTTAAGCTTTCCTCCCTTCATATCTTTTTTTCTGCTTCCCTTCATCCTCGGGGCCCTGCTTGAGTACCAGAATCCTTTGGATCAGGTACAGAGTCATCCGGAGCATGCAATGTACTTCAGGCTAGCCCTGTTACACCCAGACTTAACCTGGAAAACATTATCATCTCAAACCTGCACAACTTCAAAACTGTTCACCCTGGTCTGCATGTATCGAAACAGCTTCAGGCTCTCACATACTTTATATGTACGCGTGTGTGTGCATGAAAGCATTTTTCCATTTGCAAATTACTTCTGTGGAAGTGGGTGCTGACCAGCCGGTACCTTATGTTTGTCAGGGCCTTGGCTTGTTACACAAAGAACAGCAGGAAACCCTGGCAAGTGTTTGCTGTTTTACATTATCAAACAACAATAGGGAGCCAAAATTCTTGTTGGTATTTCCTACCAGTTATTTACACACTGCAACAAGCGCACACACATCAGGATGCGATTCAAAGGGAGGTGTGATGGTGCATATTTTTATCTCTGCTCCATTCGCTTCCTTGTTACCACTGAAATTGGAAGCAGTGTGAATGGACCACAAGGAAAACTAAAGCAGCCAGATTTGTTTATCCTCATATGCTGAACAGGTCAGGATGACTTGCCTGCTCACCATAACCTGTTCAACTGGCCTATGATTTTGTTATGTTCAACGAAAACAAAGCCAAGCAATTGCTTTTTTTCTGCTTCTAGTAGTCTCATAAAAGAAACATGGCACTTGTACATGCGCTAACCCTGGCCATTACCAGCCACGACCATTCAACCCATGCTGCAAATGGTTGTCCACAGCAAAGCATGAAAAGATAAAGGAATTGTTTTATTTCATCACATGCTAGAATGGGGAGCTATTTCTCACAAACTGTAGTAGAGCCTGCTGCTCTCCATCAACATCAACAGCAAGGAAGACTTCTTTGGCATTAGTTAAAATTTAACTCTTGTATGGTTGTGAAAGCTTTTGGTGAACAGTAATAGGACTAATAGCTGGAAGTCCAAAGAGAACCATAGGTGTGAAACTCAACTCCTAACCAAAGACATTCAGTTACAAGCAAGAGTACTGAGAGCTGAACATAGTGTGAGACCCTCTTGTCACCAGCACAGCCACATGTGATGTAGATCATCAGGGCACAGGCCACGGCTGTGAGGGGACGTCTCATGAAGCTGTGAGCATACTTCTTCAGAACCACTTGTCAGATGGTCGAGTAGCTTCGGACTTTCTGAAACAGACAATCTGACATTCACACCCGCTTCGTGTTTGACCGTCTCTCTCTAGCTCCATATTTCCTTTACTTACACCACTGCCACTTTCATGTGAACAACCAAGTGCAACACCAAAAATATCTTCCAGGAGAGATCGTTTTAAAATGTGTGTTATTAAGCAACTTTGCCCAAGAGATCATTTATTAACAAAGACACAATTTTTCATGAATGAATTTCAGCAAATATCAATACAATGACTCTACACTCCCTCAAGAACTCTTTTTCCTCTCTTTCCTCTACAAAGCACAGTCTCACTGGTAGCCACCAGCACTTTTAGCTGAATCTGCAAATCTGACTGTGCTCATCACTGCATTAAATATGCAGTGAGAAACATCCACTGGGACTTGTACGGTCTACCTAATGATATGATTAAACAAACTAGGGCAGAGAACGCTGCCGCCTGTCTATTTAGAAGTTCAGCTAGCAGCCCATGAAATCAAACTTCTGTGTACTCACCAGTCTGTGAACCACTTGGCAAGATACTGACATATTGAAGGATGAGACAGTGCCCTGATAAGTGAAGCTGACATTTGTTTGAACATTTGCCCATTGCCTCCCAATAGCTGAATTAAACACTAACTGGGAATCGACTCAAGGCAGCCCATAAACGGAGACGACCGGCTCCCCACCTGTTCCCTCAATGAATTCATGTGTACTTTCAAAAGAATGCAAATCAAAGGTGTCTCCCAAGAATAATAATGTTATCAAAGGATGAAGAAAATGCAGAAGCTGAAGGGAACTGGAAGAAATTGTTGTTTGTGGTTCTTGTGGCATGAAACACGTGGAGAGAAACAGAATGATTGCAGTGCAGATCGGACCTTTCTCCTGTATTTTCCTTCAGATGAAAGACCCGCGCCTGTTTTTATCACAAACACACACACACACATTTGGCTTTGCACTCTACCTTCACAGCCTGTGCATCAAACATTCCTCTGCTTTGCTGTAATGTCTTTCACGCCATTTTTCCTCTCTTCCTTTCATTTTCTCCCCCCTTTCCTTTCATTCCATCTTTCTGCATGCCAGGGAAATGAAAACAGAGGTGGAACCCGGTGATTGAATTGTTCTTTATTCTCGCTGTCTTCCCGTGTAAATATGGAGCCGTCAAGTGTAAACTGAATTCTGCAGCTGGTCGTCACAGAGCGCCCGCATTGGAGATGTGGGGTACCGTTGGGATGCCACACAATCCCACACTCGTTCCTGTCACATTTTCCTGCCATTCAAATCCAAACACACCTCTTCTAAGCAGCCCTGAACAGCAACAGGATCTCATAAAAAGAAAAAAAAGAAGAAATGAAATACCCTCCATTTGGTATTGTGATTTCTTTTTACAGCTTTCAACCTGTTGACTGAAACCGGCGTCTGTGGAATGTGGGTGATGTTTCAACACCATTATTATTCATTCTTTTGTTTGTTTCTGGGTTCTTGGGTTTTTTTTCATGTTATAGACTGGTTCAAACATAGATCTAGGTTAAATGCTGAAAGACGTAATCAGCACCGCATATGTTAATTACAGATATGAAGATAGCAAACAGCTCCTTCATAATGACCTCCCCTGGGCCTCTGCATGGTTATCCAGCAGTGTGCTAATGGGGTTACTCCCTGTCCTCTGTGGATTTCCTACCACCATCAATGAAGCCACAAAAGCATTATCAGAGTAAACACTGAACATCTGCATATTCATCACTGCAAACATGACCTAAAATAGTACTATTAAAACTGTGAGATGAAAGTTTTAAGATCCTTGAAAAAAAAATCCTTGAAGAGTCTTGAAGACAATTCTGGACACGTAATGGTGTAATGTCATTAACCAGAAATTCTGCTTTCATACAACCTGGGCTTTGTTTTTGTAGTCTGGACCATCGTTCTAATTGATAATAATTATATAAACTCACCACCTTAATTGCTGAGATGTAGGCGCATGGAAACTAAAATTATGAGGCAAGAATCAAAAGCAATCAGGTGAAGTTGAGCCAAACTTATCAGGAAGAGTAGTGAAGTTATTACCCAAACTGTTTGTTGTAAGCATCCACCCCATTTCACAGAACATGCTCTTGGCTAAACATTGACATATCATTTTTTTCTGTGCGAGAACAGCTATATTGTTTTTTGTTTTTTTTTGCCAAGACTTGAGCAATTATTTTGGTTAGTACTTTGTTATCTATCATAATTAATATGATAAAGCATGGTCACAACCATAACCATTACATATCCAGCAAACAGTCCTGTTTCCAATATTCACTCTCATTTCGGCTCTGCTTTGCTCTCCACCAGCTCCAGAGAAAAGTGTTACCCTGTGTTACCCCTTTTTAAATCACACATAATAACTTGACCTTTTGTTCATTTTAAAATTTTAATTAGTGCAGGTGGTTTTTGAGGCACAACCATCTCTTCAGGACATTCAGAGGCCCACAGATTCACCTTTCAGCTCCTCACGCATATACACCGACCTCTGTGTTCTTCCTTTTGTCCCCTCTACATGGGGAAAACTATCTTGACAGTGGGAGATAAGCATCAACCAGACACTCAGAAACACAAGAAAGAGGTAAGAGAGGAAGCGAGAGTACGCACACACTTCTGCAGCCACGTCGTGTTTGTACACTGGGGAGGTGGCAGGATCTCATGTTTCACCAGCTCTCGTCGCGTAGCCTTTCCGCTACACCGTCTGCTGCTGTCATCCCTGTATACCCAGTTGTTAAGAGCAGCATGCATTGTGCAGTTGGACGGCTTTGCATCTTTCAGGAGGAGGTTTGTGCTGCTATAAACAAGAGAAAGAGGGGAATAAATCAGACCAACAAAGTCAGGCGTAGGATCAGCTTTTCCCTGGTTAGTTCTTTGTTTCGGGCCTTGTCCTCTCTCTCAGCCTCTCAACTGATGTAACATGACTCCGGTCTGATGTCTATCATGATCCTCATTACACCTCTGTTGTCCTTTTCGAGACCCACATAAGAGATCCTCTGTCTCAGGTGGTCCTTGTCTCCCTCCCTCACCCCCTCCAGTCTTTTGTACTATCTCCCTTTTTCACAGAAAGCCTCTCCTATAAAGATTTGAGGCAGCTCATGTGAATTTAAAAAGGTCAGGCTTCTAGTATTGTCATGATACTAGAATTCTGACTTGTTATCTATAGCACAAATTTAGTATAGCTGGATTGTAATGACATTTGGATGTTCATAGCAGCAGTGATACGAACAATTTATTTAGAGGGAATAGAGCGAATTTCAAATTGTAGCCAGAGTGACCAAAGAGTGACCAAAGATATTGCCACATTGTTTGATTCAGAAGTGACGTCTGGGATGAGTCCTCAAGATGTGAGCCAAAATAAGATGAGAATGAAAGTACCACTTAAATTCAATGACCCACAGGGTTGTAAAGACATGAAAACTACATTTATGACACAACATTAGAAGTGCTCTATGTATCAGAAAAACAAACACAAATGGCATATCTCAGACAACTTAATGCTCAAAGACGTTTTTCAAACTCTTGGAACTTGATGGAATCACTGCAATCCAAGGCGCACTCTTCATGGCAATCAAAGTCCTCTCCCAGACGTTTGAATGGTTTGTGATGATGATTAGTTGACCATGTTGCAGAGCCGAAGAGTGGATGCAGATGTGGCTAATTCCAATGGTGCATGAAATGCTGATTGTGCGGCACAAGGTGCTAGCAGCTAATCAATACAGTTAGCATTGCTAGCCCTCATTTCTTCATTTGAGTGCTCAGCACCTGTGACTGCAGCCTTGCGCTAATTTCAGCTTGATTATCATCAGAGCTCATCTGTTTCCTTGCATTCCAAAAACTCTCTAATTAAAGGACTTGGGTGCTATTAAATCCAAGTATACAGTAGTGTACTGTACACAGCAGGGACAATTATTCAAGTTTGGGATTTTATATGGAAACTTTATAACAAATGTATTATTTAGTAAAAGTCTGAAGTCTTTTGAAACAACAGTATGTAATCACACTGTCAGCTGGAGTTTTATGAAGAGAAATGGACTGGCTGAACTTAATGCAGTAAAAAATATACAAATAATAGAGTAGTTTATGTGAGTCATATCGTCCAGGATGTGTAAGTGTGAACTTTTTCCATCCTCTAAAGCAATTCTAGTCCATGTGATGTGTCGAGGTGATACCTAAGATAAGATAAGATAAGATCTTTTATTGATCCCACAGTGGGGAAATTCCACTGTCACAGCAGCTCAAAAAACAAGTAAAAGAGACATTAAATAGTAGAAGAAAAAACACACAGGACATAAAAAACAGTATTTACAATAAATAGTGAAAATAGTAATAATAATAACAGAAAAAAAAAGAAAGAAACAGAAACAGAAACAGTATTTATATACACAGCCTCACCCAGTTAAATGTGCTGTGGTGAGAAACACCTAGAAACCTGCGGCGGCAACATTGCAAATATTCCATTGCTACAACATGTTGTTCTACACATATTCATGCAAGGTTATGTTTACCATTAATGGCACAGTTATCTGAATTGAATTTGTAAAAGGCAGGAATATCATTTGAATAGCAATATAAGAATCACTATGTCACATACACAGGTCCGTACAGTAATGCATAGCCATCATATGTTGCCTATGTGAGGACAGTGCTTGCGGCTAACATTTCCCAGCCTTTGTTTTTCTCTCTTTTGAAACAGTAGACGAGCCAGAGAATGACTCCATTAATGCAGAACCTATTTCTTCCAAATCAAAAGAAACACCCCACCCATTGTAATGACAACCTCTTTCCTCCTTGCCTCTGGTGATTGTCTTTAACTCATCACAGGAAAGGAGGTCATAAAGGTTGGGGTGTACAGTACAGCGCTGTGTAAGTCGATGTGTGTGGTGATGTTTCCTGTGACTGACAGATCAGAAGTTCCAACTGTATTGTGCAATCTAGCTGGTCAAGTGACTGTCAAAAATTATAAAACCATCATATTATACTTTGGCACTAAGCAGAGGTTGCTGAGAGATGCTGAGTTTCTCTGAGTGGTCTTGGTTCCGCCATGGTATGCCATGTATTTTTCTTTAGTGATAGAGGTGTATAAACAGAGATCTATCTAATGCATATGGAAAATTGATGACTACCTATTACCTAGAGTATTATCTTAAATCAGGGCCACATGACATGAACACGTGCTATTTAATTCTACACTGTATTTTGTCTCTCTCTGTAGATGGTCACCTGTTGTGGGAGTCTGTGCTCAAACCACTGATGGTTAGCCACGGTGGCTGGAGTCCTAATTAAGCCAGTATGGAAATATCGTTAGCCAGTATCATAATGATGCTAATTGTTTGCCTCAACCCAGGAAAAGTGCATCATGGGCTTAATGGGATAATAAGAAGCTCTAATGTCACCCCCAATGGGATAGCACCTACTTATTACACACAAGAAGCTATATTTAGTTGCTACAGGTACTAATATTCATTAAGATACACATATTTTGTTTGCATTTCTTATGTTCCAATGAATTTCTGTGCAGCGTCCAGGCTATTTGTTTATGTGCTTTGCAGTTTGTAGGCTTTATCTAGAGATGAGAGAGAAGAAGAGAGAGGTTCTCAAGGAGGGCAGGACGGGGTTGTCTTTCATATTCTCAGCATGAATCCTGCAGAATGTCATTAGCCACAACAATAGAATTTCTGCTCTATTTGCCAGGCACATTTTTCCATCTGGCCTCTGAAGTGTGCCACCCTCAGTCCGAAGCCTTAAGAAGTGCTGCCGACAAACAACTCTTTCTGCCACAGTTACAAACATGCCCTACCCTCTGCCTGAGGATGTGCTGGGAATACACATTTTCCCATGTCCACCATTCTTATGCAGAAATGGGATAAGGTCTCTATGATGATGAGAGCCCACCCGCCAAGATTGCCATGAATGTCTGTTGTACCACTGTTTTCAAAACACAGACTTCTCAGTTTGAAATGTCTTCCAATGCATTCCAAAATGTGGAAGCATCAGTATTGTGTTTTGTATGGTTGGAGGCACTGGGTCCAACTTGCAGCGCAGTGCTCACCATTAAGAACTAAACAATGCAGTGTATCATTCACACGGAACAGAATGAAGCTTTTTATAGTAACTGGTGAAAAGCTGAAAATACTTTTCCAATTGTATCTGGATTCAACTCACTGTAATCACCTCTCCTTGCTCTCCACCGATTAAACAGCTTTGGGAAAACTGAGATGCAATAATGGATCCAAACAAAACACTTGGCAAACTACTGTAATGGCCCAGTCCTCCCACTGAAAGCCCAGTATGTGGGAACTATTCTAAAACGGGTGGGAGAGCTCTCATCTTTCCTCCCTTCTCTCCTTCCATGGCTTGCTTTGCTTGTTCACTCTGTGTCCTATTAGCGGTCCATGAGAGTGGGAAGAAGGAGGAATGCTTTCTGGCACGGGGGTCCTTTTGTTGTCTCGGTGACTGCCGCTCAGCCATCTCAGAAAAACTCAGGACCCTAGTACATCATCACCTTGGCTCCCCAGGCAGTTGTCGCAAGGCTCTGATCTGATTCTCTGTGGAGCGTCATCCTGTTCCACAAACATAACCCAGACCAAAGTACCACAGTCGCCATTTTCCCCAAGAAAATTTGCTTCCTGGCGATTATCCAGCACCCTGACATTCACCAGAAATGTTCCTGTGCTGTGTGCATGTCCCCACTCATCTGCAGTTATTTAAGTGAAGATTGTTTTTCAGTGTGTTCCCATTGGCTTTGAAGTGCCTGTTCTGTATGCTTTAAATATGTCTGTGTTTTCCCCCAGTACAAAGCCTCCTTCTAATTTCTGCGGCTGTGTGCAATTTTGGCGGACAGCCTTCAGATTTACATAGCGAAGTGGCCCACCTGCTCTGCGTTTGTCAGACAGAGTGAGACGGATACAGTGTCTTTGTTTAAGATTGTAGATTTGATTAGAAGATTACTAATTTATCCTTACAAAGCTTTGGTTACTTGAGTGCTTCATGTTTTTGGATTTATAAAGATCTTGAATTTCTATTCCTTTGCTGATGTAAGTAGATAGCCTTACGTAAATAAAGCTATCTGTAAAAGCTACACTAGACTTCTCTGAATAATGATTCAAGGAAGCACAAGACAAACATTGTAATAAGTTTCCAATAAACATGCTTTAAGTTATGGAACAGTTTCCATTAACTCTGGAATGCACAATTTGCTTCTCCATTCACCGGCTCCAAATGTGAGATCTTTATTCATTGTTTTTCATCACAATCTCTATTAGCATTCCCTGCTGAGAACACACACCAACTCATGCTCACATACATGCGTTTTAACACACACACACACACACACACACACACACACACACACACACCTCTGGCATTATGAAACATTTCCTTGGAGGCTTAGTGACTGAGGAAGTGTCACGTAGATCATTTTCTCATTTCTCCTTTTGATGAAAGCTTGTTTTGAGACCCCCCCCCTCTGAACGCAGAAACCAAATTGACTGCAGTGAATGAAGATGCTCAACAGGAATATCATTGCTGTCAAGACAATATTACATTCTCTGAATTGTTTCTTGGACCATTGTTAAATTCAATTACACTGCAACTGAGTGATCAACATCATCTGCATACAAATATCATCCAGGGATCTAATAAGCAAAGTCGAACTATTTCTCGTTATTAAAGTTTGAGCTTAAATGGCTACAGTTTTCAGATGCAGTCTATTGCCCCCAACTTGGTTTGAATTATATTCAAAGTCAAAGTATCTAAATAATCTCCTCCACTGTGAGCTGACCTATTCTCAATAGCGTGTGGAATCCAATTCAGCCCTGCTTCCCAGATATGTGATGTGACTCCAGTCTGGCAGGGGTGGACAGGAATGAACAGAGTGATAAGGAAGTCCAGACCCAGTTGCCCACTGCTCGTCGCAGAAAGGCAGACGTGTGACAGATCATAAAATTAACAGGCTGCTCTTTTTTTGACATACAGAGCCACTGCACAAACACTGCTGCCCAGAGATAGCAGGCAAGGCAATCACCACGAAAGAGGGGGAAAGAGGGGGGAGAAGAGATGAGGGAGGAGCAGGGTGAAATGATGAGCTGCATATCCTGCTTAAAATTAAGTGATGTTTCCTGAAATTTTACTTCAAGTAGAAAAACGATGAATGTTGCTTTGTGCTTTTTTACATCAAAAATCAAACATAATTTCCACAAACATATGTATTAAGACTGCAACTAGGAGCCTTTACATCAGTTATTTCCAAACAAATGCAAACAGCAGTGGAAAGCAGACACACACACATGGGTCCGCAGACAGTACAGGGGGGCAAATGCTCAAAACTGAACTTGTGTACATGCCCAAAACTACAGATATTTGGTCATAAACCAAAGTACAGGGGAAACTGAAATCTCAACCTGATTATAGTGCTAGATCACTAAAGTCAGCAGGATTCATCCTCTGAAGACCATGAATCAGTCCATGAATAAGTTTCAAGCGTGCCCTATTAATTAGTTAAGATATTTCCATCTCGACCAAAGTGGTGGACTAACCAACTGACTGAATTGCTGACCAATAGACATTGTGATCCCTGATGCCACACCACATAATGCCGCTAGTGTAATAAATATTACGTACAGCTGCCTGTTACATGTGAAGTAAGTATGAAAATAAATGAGTAGTGATGACTGCTCCGTGTAACTGGACAGCAGGAGTAAGACTTTTAACATTCACTGAGGCAGCAAAGAAGGGTGCAGTTCCCCTGATATAATTTAAAGATATCCATCAGACACGTCTTCTCTCCCTGGCCCTCTGAGCTTCTCTCCAGTATGACCAACAGGCCTCGACTGTGGCCATCTCTGCTCCGGCTGATAACCTCTTACAAAGCAGGGCGATGTTTGGAGCACATTTTCTGCTTGGATGGACCCAATGTTTTTGGAATTCTATTGACTTTGCTGCTGCTGCTGCTGCTGCTGATCTGAGTAAGGGGGAAAGAAATGAAATAAGGTGGCAGTGGGGAGATGTATAAACCTGCTTTCAGTGATGTAAGGTGAGATTGTGAGGACTGGTGAAGCGGGTGGGTTTGGGCTCAAGGGTGTACAAACTTTGCTTGTGCCTTTGCCCCTTACACCGCTGAAATGTCAAATCTGCTCAGTTCAAGTGTTATTATTTTTATCACATACAGAATGGTACAAATCCCACCTGGTTATCTGTCACTTGCCTGCCTCAATCTCATTCAATCATTCTTATCTGAATCCTGAGTTCAAGAACATCCAGTTTTGATATACTGTGTGTCTTTTTCTTAGTCCTTAGCACCTGGTCATACCAGAAAGTAGCATATAAAATTTTATCTGCATATTCTCACAAAATAGGTAGTGATAGAAGCCTAGAGATGTAGGGACTACTCGCATGGCTACTTTAAAATACTAATTTTCTTTTGTACATATATTTTTTTTGCAAATTCTGTATGCTGTATGTGCTGTACAGTATTGTAGCTAGCCTGGATCATGTTTCCCTCATAATGCTTTTTAGGTCAGTGCATCAAATGATGCTGCTGGAAGCTGCAATACTGAGTAAGTCACACAATAGGTCTCTGAATTAGCTATCTTGCTACCTGCTAGCTCAGTCGCTATCAAGACAAGAAGTTCACTCAAGAAGTGTATTTGCACCATTGACTCCTGTCTTGTCATTGTCTACAAACAATGTTTCTTTCATGGAGCAGTTTCCCCAGACATGGTTAAATAAAAGTGAATATGAATGCTGGATGCTGGTGTGGTTGGGCCTTTATATCTTAAAGCTCAACATTTTGACAATAAATTGGTTTTAGCACTGACATTCCCACAAATTGCTGCTCACAATGTCACTGGTGCATTACCTGCATATTATCCAGAAAACATAATCTTCAAAGCACTGATTAATATGTATAACTCCCCAACCTCTCTGAAAGAGAGAGCTGTTCCTCTCACCAGAACCAGCACAACTACAGTACCATGAAGAGAGAATGGTTATGAAATGCCACATTGAATTTGGGCATTATGTTGAGACACTAGAGGTACCAAGCTCTGAGGGATTTATAACGTAATGAAACTCCCCCTCGCCATGGCCTGTCTTATTTGACACCCTCTGTCCATTTTCCCATACTGCCAGGCCACAGGAAGCCAAGTGCTCTGAATGGTCCTCTCTTTCAGATCTAATGTGTGCCCCACGCTGTTGTCAGAATGACTTAGCTGTTACCTGGTTAGAGGTGCTAAACATCACTTAGGCTCTTTCACAGCAGAAGGTGTGTGGGGTGGCTCAGTAAAGCTGCTTCCCGGGCACATGTCATGCTGCTGAAAGAAAGGACTTTCAAAAACTGATGCTTGCTATTTTTGGATGTGAAACAGCACGGACGCACAAACCCACTGCATATGTGCTCCGAAGCATCTGTTTTTCTGTCCTCATCCTTCTTCCTCTTCTTGCCAGACACGCTCTTATACGCTCGCGCTTCGTTTGGAAAGGCTCTTTGCCTGGGCCCACTTCAGCCATGCAACATCCTGACTGATGGCTCCCTCAGCAGCACTCTAAATGACTGTGCCCATAACCATTAGAAAATATGGAACATGAGCACTAAGCTAGCGTTGAGAAACATACACTGTCGATTAATCAGGAAAGGGGCCTTTCCCTCCCTGACGCTAGCTGCTGTATTACATGGGCACAGGGGACAACTCAACACTGAGGAGGCCAATAAAACAGCACATTCTCTTGGGGAACCAAATGCTGCCAGGCCATCCGCCGTCACTGGAGCCTGGTGATGTACTGGGCCATTAAAACCCAGCGACACCCAATACTGGATGCCTGCAGGGGGCCGTGGGTCTGTTCTCATCTCGGCTTTTACAATCTGGCTAATTTCTGGGGAGGATAGCTATGTGCAGGGTTCAATTCTAATGAAGTCAGAAACATTTGCGTGAATAAGCTGGAGAAATGTAATTCTATATCCATATGGGTGTCGCAGGACGCTGCTGTGAGCTAATTGCCGAAGGTAAAATGACATCGATTCAAATTACTTTAGAGAACTCTTTGCAGCTTTCAGTGCGACTCATCGTGCATTGTGATTACCTGTTTGAGAAACAGAAGCTCCATTCAAGAATGCCATTTTCATTTTTTTTCCCTTTCAACAAAAGGAACAAAGCAAAGGAAACTGCTGGGATTGTTTTCAAGTTAACAACATGCCCACCGCCTAACAAGGAGCTTGGGGGAGTAACATGTTAAGTGGAGTTGTGAGCTGGAGTCCTGCACTGTTGTGTTGATGTTTATTGCCCACAAACAGCCAGGCACAGACTCTCTACCTTATCCCGCACATGAAAGCCTGGCCTGATTTCAAAGTTTTCAAAGAGAGCACTGTCTGCAAAACACCTGCGAGATAACACTCAGGGAGGATTAAACTGCCATTTGACTCTCTCTCTCTCTCCCCCTCTGTCTCCCTCTGCCTCTCTCTCTTTTCATGTGTTGATTCTCGAGTAAAGACTGCGACCGTGGCATTCCTGCTGGCTCCAAAGGCCGACTCGCCGATATCATTCACATGTGAGCCCCTCGGATTTGTTTACTTAATCCAATATTTATGCTCTGTGTATGTTAGCGAATGCAAAACAGTTTGTGCCTCCAACAAACAAGACACATGGTCCCCAAATAAATGCATTAAAATACAGGAATGGTTGGAGAAAAAAAAAAGAAATGGGAAAATAAGAGTATTAAAAGAAATTCTGTGAGGAATATTTGCAGCTCACAGTAAAGCATACAGCCAGAGTCGAACCAGGAGGAATTATCACAGCGGGCAAGTTAAATGTTCTCAGCATCGCCACTGTTCATTTTTACGACTGCACGTTGACAATGCACGAGTCTGGCCAGAGCTTATCCAAATTGCAGTAGGAGTGTGTAAAATCACATTAAACAAGCACAAAATTATACCTTGGTAAACATCACATGACCAGATTTGTCTGTCTGCATGTAAAAATATGGAAATGCAACTCAAAATTCAAGAAAGACCAGGATTGAGAGCACAAACTAATGTAGCGGTCGATATGAGGGGGATGCTGTAACTCCTCAAGGAAACACGGCCCATCTGAAATATCTTCCATCCCTTTGATCTCATTGCATTTTCTCCGAGGGAGCTCTGTATCTGATCCCCCCCCCTTGCTCTTGCTATATCCATGCCCAGCCATGATGTTCTCCCAGAGGGGAGTATTGGGATGTCTCCTCTCTGCACCCTCCATATCCAGATGAATTGGTCAAAGGCCTCATCTGCTGCTGATCTACTACAGCCTGCAATTGGCAGCGGTGGCATGCAAAGAAAGAGCAATGCATCAACAAAGGCAAGGAAGAGGACTGTTAGCTGGCAAACATGGGTGTACAGTGCCTTTCCAGAAACAAATATCCAAGATACTTTAGATTGTCCATAGACCTCACTGTAAATCCTATTTGGTATCAAATAAAATTGAAGAAATATTTTAAAAAAACAATGTGTTCTGTTGATTCTTTTTCAAAATGTAATTTTCAAGCACTGTGAGCACCACAAATGAAATTCCATTCACCTTTATGGTATTTGGATGGTGGCAGAAATCTGAGAGAGAGATAGAAACTCTGGGTGAATAAAAGCTTTCTAATTAAACTATCTGCTTGACTGGATAACATTAGAGGTAAATGAGAGGTTACATTTTCTTTTAATTTGGGCGAATCAACCCTTTAAACATCCCTGATCATTACCTTATATAAATACAAAAACAACTCAATCCCTTTAACAGCTCCCCCATTTACTTCCCCATGACCTCAGGCATGATGATATGCACAATGAGGTAGAACATCATGTAGACTTAAGCTAAATGAGTTATGAGGGCATTATTTATCATCAAAGGACTTTCTAATTACTCTTGATAGTTTAACATGTTGAAGAGAACACCAAGAATATGAACTTTAGCTCTTATCGCCAATCTGTAGCTGAGGCAGAATTAAGGATTGGCCCTGCACATAATCACTTGGCACAGGCAATTATAAAAATAATTAGAATATTAATTAGAATTTCTCATTAGTGCGCCCTGTTGTTTTAGGAAACGAGTTTAATGATAGTAAGGCCTCTGGTCTTCATCCTCCCCAGCAGGGGCACAGTTTGCCACTGAGAGCAGGAGTCACGGACCGGGAGAAAGTTACAAAGCATACTGGGAATATTATTAAGAGGAAGAAGAAAGAGAAAACCAAACAGAGATTAGGCGTAGTCAGTGTAAGATCAGGCAAGGAGAGGCTACAATTAGGGAGTGGCATATTTAATTGTGAGCTAAGGGGGTATTTACACAGTTAATGTCTAATCCACATTTGTAAGCACAACATTATGTCTACATCCTACATCCCAGGTTATGTGATGAAGAGACTGCCATCGTATCATCAGGGGTCCATATGAATCAGGGGCAGAACAATGTGGCTCAGTGCTTTTGTGATCTTCCTGTCGCCAACACACGCTTTCAGAGCCCCACTCTAAAGCAAATCTCATTTTGTTTCCACATACTTTCTTTCATTTCGCTCTGTACTCTTGTTATCTAACATAATTCCTTTTAGTCTGAGGCCATTCTGTGTCCCACAAGACATGGTGTTGTAAATTTTCAGTTAGAATAGGATCTTTCAATTAGCCCAGGCCTGTGTTTGTCCAAAGAATGTTAATGCTTCCATCTATTCCCACCACCAGTGGCAGCATGTTGTGTTTCACCCCACAGCAGACAAGCACAGAGGCAAAATGTAGAAGCGGGAGACCTATTCATTTGGTGGGAAGGTTAGTGAATAATCAGCGCAGGCCTGCCATGACACTGGATTGCACTAGAGACTGGGCCAGGTGCTCCGGTTCACAAAGTTATTTATTAACCAAGATCAGCATTCAAATTTATTCTGCTGCCACAGCTGCCATTCCCACGGTCATCTCACAGTTGCCACATAGACACTCTGCGTGTTTATCATCTCTGTCCCTCAGTCTTTATCTCTCACCGTCTCGCTTGTTCTCATTTGTTATTTTTCCTACTCACCCCCCCTCCTGCTCCTCCTCCCCCATTTTCATTTGCACAGATTGAAAGTCCCAAATAAACAAAAGTAGAGAAGTATTGAATTCAAACAACAGTTCTGACACCAGATGAGTTCATGAGATGCCATACATATTAAAATGCTGTGTTGACAGCCACAGTCATGGGACGTGAAGTCCTAGTTTTTCAGCATGTCTTCATACTGATAAATAATTTGCAGCTGAACTTTCAGTTCTACTGTTAATTCATAAATAAGATCCCCGTCACACGTCTCACAATAGGCTTGTAGGCTGTAATAAGGCCAGCTCCATATGCAACACCCCAGAATCCATATGGATAACACATTCACACTTGTCAGATTGAGCCTCTGGAACAGCTTTCAGTAACCTACATACAATAACACACGGCACAATAACATGTCAGGCATCAAAGCAATCCCACTGACTATCCAAGGAAACCCATTTCACTTCAAATCAGCCTGTGCGCAAACATTTTACAAACCCTTCCCTTTGACTCCCTTTGAAAAATATATCATCATGTTTGACAAATAAACCCACATGGATAAACAGGTGCACCCATCCCCTCTGTGTGAGAGCATTGACTGTGGCGATTGCCAATTTGCATGAGTGACTTGAGGTGTCTAAGCAGTGAGGAAATAGAGCACTGCCTATTATAACATGCTATTGATACCACTGCCTTGTGTGCCTCCTCTGAGCGCAAAGAAACGCCTTTCATCTTTTGTCAGGGCACACAATGGTGCTTGTATTGTGGTGTTTTTTTGTTGTTTTTTTTTTTTTGCAGCAGGAAAGCTGAAATGATGAGATGTTCCAATGTGCCATTGTATGTTTTTCCATCAAGTTTTCATATGTAGCTGACAAATGACTACACAGGCCTCCATCGCTGCAAGAGACTTCTCTGGGTGCCGCAATGTCTCTTTTTACATATTCGGGAAACGCACGCTGGTGGAAGAAAGAATGATAATGCTCTTGCCCCGGGGCAGTGTGCTCTGCAGTATCACAGTGCATATCCTGGACTATTCAGAAGCTTCAACTGGGGAGACAAAGAGGCTGCAGCCAAAGGAAGCAGTGTCCAGCTGCCTTCACCACCTCTCCCAGTAAATGCTGGCCGAGACCTTGCCCATGGAAAATGTAATGCAGACAGAGATTACAGAAGAGAAGAGGATGGGGTCTCTGATGTGCCACACACAAACACACACACACTACCTAGTTGTCTACATGTGGATGTGTGCATTTGCTTACATGCAACCTAAAGTCTCCCACAGCTACATACCACAGCTTGACTTTCCTGATATTGAGGAACGTATGCGGAATTTCCAAAGTTTACCAGAGCATGTATGAGCTGCAAACTAGTGGATTCCTGTTTAAAAATCCACTTTGAATTTACATATTTGTTGGAAAATACTGGTTAAATACAAATCAGGTCATATTTTTTTGTTATTCTAGCATTTCTACCTATCATGATGACGTACTGACTAAAGTAAATACTGAGATTAGGGAACACTTGATGTGATCCCTGTGATAAAGCTGCACCAGTATAGAGTAGTTTTCCTTTGTATTCTCCTTCTAAAATGTCAGTCTAACCTTGATAATTGTAATGGTAAAAGCCTGTATGACTGTTCTCATGTGTCTTGCCTGACTTTTAAACAGTCACTGGATTTCCAAATCTCTTAATTGAATCTCTTTAACAAAAGTTGATGCAGTTTTTAAGGGATATTATGGGGAAAAAAATAATCTCAAAGCTTGCCATAAAGACATGGTTGGAGTTGGCCAGTTGAAAGCAAGCTTGGATTTCTATTGTTTGAATAATGGAGTACTTGACCGACCTCATCATATCACTGCACTGTGACCCTATACATTAAGGTGATAATAGGTGAAGTGGAGGCTCTTAGCACCCCTCTCCTTCTCCACCCCTCACCCAGTGGCTCATAAACCACTTCCTCCAGTTTGTAACTGGAAGTAGCTGTCTGCATGTTGACCTTGCCGTGCTCCATTGATTTGGGTACTCGAAGCTCAGGTTGTCTGCATTTATTAAGATCGGAAGCGGATTGGGGGGTTGGTTTGAGTTGACAGGTCTGACACCAGACACCAGGTACCTTCCCCCGATGCTCTCAGGTCTTCTGACACAAGTCTAATAGCCTCTGACAGGATCTCTGAATGGAAAATGTTAATGACCGAGTACGTTAGCGAGATGTTACTAGTGTTAGCCGATATTATCAAAGGGTGTGGGGGCTGGGTGGGAGTCTAGAGGGTGACTGGATATCCAAGGTCTATGATCACTCAGGATGTGGGAGATGGAGCTGAACAAAAGGAAATACAATAGAAGAGAAGAGAAAGAAGAAAATTTGCTTTTGTATATCTACTTGGTATTTGCAGCTAGCAGTTAAATGAATGCATTTACAGTAGTCCTTTTGGATGCATTTTAATGCATAGCAATCAACAATAACACACCAACTCTCAGAGTTTGGATAGTAACACAGTCAGTCAAGCTATTTTTAGAAAGAAATTCTTCGGCCATATGTTAAAATTGTTTTAAGGCATTCAATAAGTCTAGCCACAAATAATGTAGAGGAGTTACATTATAACTTCCTTAAGTGGCAACCTTTGTATGTCTACAATATCCAACCTGTAAATCAGAAGCTCTACCTTGCTAAAAAAAAATGTAATCACAAAATGTGTTTGGGAATTTAAAAACCAGATGAGTCCCTGAATGAAGGGAAATGTGAGTGGCAGTGAGACCAAATGCCAACAAGCACTTTCCCTGGTTTTATGAAAAGATTACAGAATAAGCTGATTTATGACTACTTTGATTTGTCCTTGCTCACCGCCACACTTCATTTAGTCCTGTGCATAATTTCAAGAATTTCCAAATGCCAAAATTACCTCTATGCAATAAGAAAGGGAGGAAATGACTTAAGTGTCTTATTCATTTTTAGCATAATTTCAGTAAAATTGAATTTTGTTCAAATTTGCAGTGAGGACTGAAATTGCACATGCTCTAGGGGTTCTAATCAAAGGGTACACTTCAACACAGCATAGAGTCTGCTCGATGAAGCCTCCAAGTGACCTTAAGAGCCAACTTCATTCAATGCAAGAAATTTCACAGAATGAGATGACATATTCAACACATTCAGGTTAATTTAAATGCATTTTCTAAAAGGTAGCTTCCCACTGAGTAAGTACGGAGTTATTCTTTTGTTCTGATGTGGACTCCATAAGGAGTCCCCTCTCTTACAGGGAAAGAATGCTAGAACTAAGAGCAATCTGTGGGGATATAAATGGTGAAATGAAAGATAGAAAAGCTTGTGGCAGATTTGTGCTGATGGTTTTTGTGTGGTGAGAGGTTTGGTCAGGGCATGTAATGTTGTAATGTGCTGGTCGAACTGCTGCTACTATTTAGACCATATCATGTTAACACCAAATTGAATCCTGCATCTGGTGAAGACTGTCATCATAGCATAACAACAGCATTGGTTGTTTTACTAAAATGGCATTCACAGTAGGTGAACGTAAAGGGTTAAACTGCCATACTGCACCAAAATGTACAGTTGTTGAGGGTATAGGATTACTTTTACAAAGCAAGTAAGAGACTACAGCTTTCCTCCAGAAATCCTCTTTGGTTTTTTTTTAACCATGAGGACAATCTTTCCAAATATTCAACATGTATTTTAACACACCTAAACTAAATCATGCCTTAAACATAGGGGTGACAGAACTGAATGAGATACAAGGACAGTCTTGGAATAAGAGATTAGGGTGGAGACTACTGTTGCTGTTTTGTGTCCTTCTGACAATTTTTTTTAATATAGCCTTTAACCCTAACCATGATCTTGTCCTGACCTTAACCAAGCAGTTTCTGTACTTACGTGTTGATGCTGTCTGGCGAATGCAGTCATCAACAACATATTTTGTTGTTTTTGGTTGTTGTTGTTGGTTTTGAGGACATTTTTGTTGTTTTTGGTCATATAAGAGATTTTAGAAGGCATTGATATTCTACCTGGTTTATTTTGAGTGTGAGAACTTTTTTGTTTTGTTGCTCACTGTTGCTGCTGAGCCTTTGAACTACAACCATAACAGGTGTTCCTTCATGCGGATTGCTTTTGATTTTTCAGAATCAGAATCGGGTTTGTAAGTATGATGACAAATGCAAGGATTTTAGCTCTCGCTTTCAGTATAGTTAAAAACAGTGCAGAGAACTAATTCACAGGATGATCAAGATACTGCTAAACAAAGGTCGAAAGCAAAAAAATATAAGTAAACTTAAACATATAGCTATAATATACAAGCATGAGTTGTCAACAATCTATAGACAGAGACCTGGTTGTTATTGTTATTGACTGTAGAGGGCTGTGGTAAATGAATAAGTTACTTTATTTACTCAAGTGGCTTATTGTGAATTTATTAAAAGTATATGTACAGTATATATAGTCTTCTAAGCCTTGCACATGACACTAAAAGGAATTTATTTACATATTACTGCACAATGTGTGCTTTGCCCTGTAATGTAAATGATACGTATATACAGCGGAATGATTTTGTATTGCAGCTATTTCACAGGAGTCGTAACGAGACTTCACATGGCTGTTTTAACTGTTTATGGGATTGATGATGTGCAAGAAAACTTTAACTTCAACTTCAATGTAAACCATATGTTGTACTGTAAAGGAATCCACTTGAAGACCTGTGGAAATTAGAATCTAACATCTTAAAATTGAAATCATCGTGATACTAATATAATTCAGTGCAAAACTACATTCTGTCCTTGTAAACCAGCCACTCCAACAGCATGTTTTATAGGTATTTACACTTGTAACAAACTCAGGTTAAGGTTCAAATTAAGACAATTATTATACATGCTGTATGCTGTTTCACCTCCTCCCCTCCGGCAGGCGCTACAGAGCTCTGTACGCCAAAACAGGACACAGGAACAGTTTCTTTCCTCAGGCTGTCACTCTGATGAACTTTTAACACCAGTCACACCAGAGTGTCAGGAACAATCCCTGAATCATAAATCATCCATTGACCTCACCAATATACCATTTCTTTAAACAATAAATACATATTTGAATACATTCTGTATATACTGTATACATACTGTATATGCTTTATATAACAACTTCTGTACATAAGATTTTCTGTATATAACGTTATCTGTACATAAGCCACACAAATGCATCATTGCACTCTCTATTGCACTCCATAGTCACACTTTAAGTTATGTTATGTTTATGTTATGTTTCCGTTATGTTATGTTATGTTATGTTATGTTATGTTATATTATGTTATGTTATGTTATGTTATGTTATGTAAATTATGTTTATTTATGTATTGCTATTTTCTTGACCTTCTAAGTACGTTAAAAAAGGAGTCAAATTCCTTGTATGTGTACACATACCTGGCCAGTAAAGCTGATTCTGATTCTGATACATGCCATCTTGCTCCAGTCCATTTGTGCTTCCCAGCTACATCAAGTCTTCCTCTGTAGCATCGTGGGTTGATTTAGTTGTCGTAATTGGCACTAAAAAGGCTTGCTCACTTTCATTCAGAAAGGTTATAGTAGCATGTCAACGTTGGGTATGACTGATTAGTTTGGAATGCATGGGTAGAGAAAGGTGAGTGCTGATCTGCTCATGAGAAAGTGAAGTAATGATCTGTTATGATCTGTCTTTCTCCTTTGGTTCTTTTAGAGTCTTCTGTTCTAAAAGATTACCGCTCACTAAGCCCAAACAGGAAATCCTAAGCAGTACCCTTTCACACGTTCTGTCCTG
The DNA here is from genome assembly GCA_023238725.1 of Scortum barcoo. Classification (NCBI taxonomy): domain Eukaryota; kingdom Metazoa; phylum Chordata; class Actinopteri; order Centrarchiformes; family Terapontidae; genus Scortum; species Scortum barcoo. The sequence goes on from CM041551.1 coordinate 4,715,133, forward strand.
TTGTCCGGTTATGACTCAGACAAAGGCACCTGTTGATTCACACGCTGTCTGAGTTGGCCTTTTGCTTCAACTGCACACTCTGTCACACAAGGCTGTGCAGCTGAAGCTTATGTCAAATCTCAAAATGATATATATATATACTGTAGGTACTGAAGGCAGAAATCCTTAGGGTTTGAAACAGTTTCTGATTTAAAAGTTAAACAAGTAAAGCTCTGCTGTTGCAGAAAGCATACAGGGATTTTTTTTTTTCAAATAAAATGTTTTTGAGATCAGTGTGCAGCTAATCATACACAAGAGTTGCCTGGTTCCATGCACTCATGCTATTTCAGGCATTGAGTGTCCTTTTATCCCTCTACCTCCTAATAGCTAAGCTGTATTGATTTTCCCTCAAAACATCTGTCCTATTAGTATGTTCTCATCAAACCTCTGATGAAGCCTATTTCCAAGATGAGATGGAGCAGACCATGCAGCCATAACAACAGAACCCCATTAATGTAACCCTGAAAAGGTAACTACAAGTAGATGGAAAAGGATGGAGGGAGTGAAAAGGGACCACAGGGTAAAATGGAAATAACTATGAAATAGAAGGAGTTCAAATCATAACCAATGTTACCTCTAGGTTGAGAGTGGTTCCACCATGAATCAGTCTTAATTTGGCTGGAGTCTGTACCAAGGCAGAATGGGCACCATATTACCAAGGTAACTAATTTCTCTGAGCTTCAAACAGCTTAGGGAGGGTATAACATGAGGAGAGGTGGGGAGGTGAGATGAAGCTGGTGGAGATAAGTAATTGCTGATCACAATTGTATGGTCCAAGCTTGGACAGCCTCCATAATTGGGCCAGGTATATGTTTCTTAAAGGTACAAGCGGCTATTGTTCTTTTTGTTATGTTCCTTGTTTTCATTATTTACAATTCAGTCCAATCCAATAAGTATAGTGAGACAGTGAAAATCACTCTTTTCGAACAAATATCTAAATCCATTCAGAGGTTTGATAGCAGACATGGCCATGACCAACTCCATGTGTGCCTTTGTTCTTCATTTTCAGGATAAAAGTGAGAAATCTATGAAATAATAACTATGATTGTGCACCATTCTCAGCACTTTGGGCAATTTAGCTTTTTTAAAAAGGCGCATGTGGACTGGACAATAGGTTGGATACTGGAGTCCGGAAGAAATTACAAAGCTCTTGTACTTCTAACAATTGCTCTGTTCAATCGTTTTAAGCATTTTTCCCATGTCCTTTATGTTCTTTCTTGACACTGTTCACCTCTTAGAGGTCAAACTGTGGGATTTTGTGGTGTTCATAAAGCATGAGCCTTACTTTAATAGTTTTAATATTTAATATTTCCACTCTCCTCCCCTGGATGAGAGAATGACAGTGTTCATGTCGAAAAGATCATAATGTCACCAACCTGAGGAGACAATTATCCATTGTCTTTCCCAGTCTCCAGGAGTCACAGACTTTGTCCGTCTATGCTAACCAAAGTTTCACCTCTCACCCTTGTCTTGTCCTACATGTGAACATGACTCTGCTCATTCAGTTACTGCAAGTTCAGAGTGTCACCCAAAACCATCTGGCAGAACAGGGAGAAAGACAGAGCACAGAGAGTGAGGTCTATATCTAGGTTTATTGGTAAAAGAGAAGGTTTGTAAGTGTTTGATTCCATTTAAAAGGCTGTGGTAGCATTGCTGGTAATGGAAAGTAAAAGGGATCGCTGTTTGGGGGGGGGGGGGCAGGCATGAATCATATAGAAAATGTGTGTGTGTTGGAACCTCTGAAACAGCTGTGCAGCGCCTCATAAATGCACCATGGAGACAGGTGCTCCCTAACATGGAAATATAGCTGCTGTGCCAAAAGGAGAGGCCCTATTTCATGCAGCGCTGTGGGACGGGGTGGAGGCAATTCACGGTTCATCTCCACTGACCCCTCTGTCCTTCAAGAAGATTAGCCTGAGCACATCAACTCCGAGCCAAAATGGAGGATGGCCCAGCCGCGGATGTCTGGGTTCATCCTTTTTCTGACATTTGGGGGGAACATGTATGTAATCAGTGCTAAAACACGGCGGGGGGAGCAATACAACAAGAAGTACTGGTGCGTAAAACCGGCCGGCACGCTGAAAGCTGAAGCCTTCAGCATTCTCAACAGCTCTTCAATCAAATTGATGCAATTGCCCTTTTTACAAACACACTGAGTTGGTGACAGGCCCCCTGGCCCCATGCCCCCTCCCACACACACACACACACACACGCTTAAAATGAAGTCTGATTTCAATATGAAAGTGAGCTTCGCACATAATCAAGCTAAGAGGGGACCCCGAATTGGACACACACGAATGGTTGAATGGTTGAGATCCAGAGCGTTTTTCATGCTGATGTCACCGCCGGCTCTGCATTTTCTTTTTTTTTTTTGCCTTAGCTGCATGTTTTCCATATATTGCACATGACCAGGGGTTGAGATAATAAGGTTTCAACCCAGGACAGATACATCCATGCTCCTCTGCTGCTATCCATTACCCTACAAAGGACAACACATCCTGGCATTTCTGAGCAGATTAATAGTTTCATATGAAATGTAATACTGAGACCATGTCTGCTCTTGCTGTGGTATCTGAGGCCTACTTGGGTTTTCAAACATATCATGAAGTTCTGTTTGATTTTCCACTTCAGCCAATATCCTAAGACATGGTCACAGCCTAAGATGTTGTATTTAGGCACTGCAACAGTTCAAATGCGCAACAAGGAAAAGGGGTCAAGTCAAACTTTCTCAAGGAAAATTTAAATCAAAGAATCCTCTTTCTCTCTCTGTGAATACACCGGAGCCTCTCAGATTTATTTGGACGGATGACAGAAGATGGAGGTCACACAGAGGTGGAGTCAGGGAAGGCTTTAGAACTCCCCTGGCATCACCCTGCTGGGTTAGGAGGTTAGCAGGTTGCTACATGACATACCTGTCCTGCCAACTGATGCTATTTCTGTCTGGGCACCTGCTTGGAGGCTGGTTGGAGTGGCAAACAAGTCCAGACTCTGTCCTCCAACACTTCAGAGCACCTGCACTCTTTATAAGTGACAGTCGCCGGCATGCTACAGTGACTTTTGAATACAGAGTGTTGACGCACACTCTGCTTGTCCTGCTATATTCAGTTGACCTGGAATCCTAGCTGGAGTGAATCACCAAACGCTTTCAGAAAAAAAAAAAAAAAAAAAGCAACTGTGGCTTTACACTGGAGACTGATCTAATTGACGTCAAACCTTATATGATCATTCCCACTCGGTTTAACAGTGTACAATTATTTAATATTTACTGCCTTTTAATACAAAATGACCACAATAGAGCATATTGGCAGGGTCTAATAGGATATCAATGACTTAAATACTTTTCCAGCTGCAAAGATTTCTGGCCTTCAAGTCACACTGTTTGGCCACTGTGTTTTTGGGAAAAATGTAATTGTGAAGCCAAAAAAAAATTACAAATCAATGTTCTTATTCTTGTGTTTTTATTAGTTTGGGTTGCATCCTGCACTAACCAGCTAGGGGATTCATTTATTGTGATGAAGGCAGTTACAGATGAAGGTGAGAAATGATCAAAGTAAACTTATTACACCTTTAGTGCTGTGAAAATGATGAATAATTGGTGTAAAAAAAAAAGAAAAGCAAATTCAAAATGAAATGAGATTCCTGTCTTTGTTAATGTATTCTTGTTGCTGTCAGGCAAAAGGCCATTCTTACACTTTGTTGTGACAAATAAAGCGCAGAGTGAAATATTGTCCATCTAATTTTATGGCTTTTGAACTAATGGTTAGTTTTTAAATTGAAACTGCATTTGGCTGCAAATTGGCTGAGAGACTTTACCTAAATGAAGCAGTGTGGAAAAAACGGGAACTAATTCAGTATTAGAGGGATCTGTGGCTTAAAAGTCACATAAATATTCACCTGAAAGACACAGTGTAATGACATGATTAGCCAATATTCCACTCAAGCTCTGTGAAATGATCATATGATGTCTGCTCACATACACTTAAGGCTTAACAGCACAGGAAGTTCTCCCCTGCTAAGCCATAACAATAGTGTCATAAGGATATCCTAATGGCGTCTGACTGACGTCTTCACCATGTCACATAAACCTTCATTAGTAGTCTCTCAGTCTACATCCTGACGGTTGCACATGGCAGGTCAGAGCCATTACTACACAGCATCAGCAAAGACAAAAGCATGTGTAGAGGTAGGTCTGGCTAAAACCACTCCTCTATTGGATTAGGAGGTCAGTGAGAGGGAAAGGCGATATTCCATAATGATGTGTTGCAACTGCCTGAAAAGGCATGGTCTATGATGAATCGGAAGGTTTGGCCTCATAAATTATAATTATTTTGTGCCAGCATGGTCTGAACGAGCCACTTAGCATCATAGCATCTATCAGTCCACCCATATGGCACAGAGATTAACGCTGGACTTTTTTTTCTCCTCAAAAAATGTCACAAGGGAGAGGGAGGAAAACAGAGTGATGTGGTTGAGGGAGAAAGGAGGGAGCATGCATGCATACATATATATATATATATATATATATATATATATATATATATATATATATAATTATCTTAGGATTCTTCCTTACAAAATAGACGAACTCTTTTCCACAGTTAATGCTGGATTTTCATATTTGAACTGAGACAAGCGTGGCCTGAATATGTAATCATTACAGCAAGGCCAGCCAAGATTGCTGAAGCTGCTTTGATTAAATGAAAATTTTATGTTTGTCAAGGTGTGTTGAGATCCTGGTCTACACAGCCCAATAAAAGAAAACTGCAGTAGACTAAATACAGGAAACAGTTTTACTCTGGGAGTATTCTGGAAATATCATTAGACAAAAATTCCATGTAATTTTCATAACTTTCTGGATGTGTGGCACGTTGGATTGTTTTCATATGAAAATGCTTGATTGTTGCTCACAAAGAATCAAACAATGAAAAACCCAGATATGATGCTTATGAAATCCCTTTTGAGCAGTGTGACACATGCTCAGACAATACTTGTACTGGATTTTGTAATTTCCAATTAGCATGCTACTCCAGGTCCAAATTTGATCCTGGCTTATTGACAATTCATGCAGCATGCCGTACCTTATCTAAAAATAACCATTCTAAACATGTAAAAAAAAGAGCAACTGAACATGTTAGCACTGTCTGCCCTGGTTGCGCTGGTTGATAAGAAAATCTCTGCAGTAAAAAGACGACCCAGGTCATAGAGGCAGAAGGGGGAGAGGAAAAAGATGGAGAGAAAGCAAACAGAGTCCAAGAAAATGACAGGTACAAAGACCAAGAAACTAACCAATAAAAGGAAGGAAACCTCTGAGGTTACAATCTAAATCAAGGAAAACACTGCTTCTGGCCTCAATCTGGCATCTGTCCAGAGGCTTATCCACAGCTTCCCTGATGTTTTTGTGTGACCAGACAGCAGACCGCAGGGCACAAGTTGCTCTGATAGCAGGTCCTAACATCTCCTCAGTGGTTTTCCTGCCCCACCAGGCAGCTGGTGTTGGGAGAGGGCCTGTTGTTTGAAGCGCTGAAGGCCTCGGGACAATGCAGCTGTAGAGGTTTTTTGCCAGTGAGGGTAATTTGAAGCCTTACAATTTTGGGATCAGCTTTTATGGTCTGCAGAAGGTTTACAACAACAACAAATAAATAAACAAAACTCCAAAGAAATGCTGGCAATTGCTCATGGCTGGCTGTGAGAATAAGAGGGTTGTTTCTATATTTTGATTAACGCCGTACAAGAGTCATTTACCCGAGTAATTCCACGGCTGTACAGTGCAAATGTCTACCTGCAGTGGAAAAAAAAAGTGTTTTATGAAATATTAATCCCAGTGCTCAGTGGCACTTTGTGTATAGAAACAACTGCCAGCAAAGGCTAAATAATGACAATACAAGAAAGCTATTCTGGCCTACATGGGCAAAGAGGAGGAGGAGCTGGAGTAGTGATATTAAGAAAAATAACACTTAGTCATATTTCCTTGGCACAGAGGTGGACAAGAAATAGATTTTGCATGTCCTAACTTCACAAACAAAACAAACAATGTGTGAATAAGTTTCCTGTTTCTGGTCTTGATACTGATAAACACATAAAAACAGTGAACAATGTAGTTAATTAAAAAATGTATAGGAAAATAAATAAATAATGCCTTACCCAAACAGGAATAAATGTTCATGTGTTGGGATTATTTTCAGCAGTGAATTTGTTGTTTTGTTGAGACTTTCCAGCAGCAGGATGGTAAATGTGAAACTGATTCTAAATCAACTACACTGACAACATTCATGTTAAAGAAACATCTCAGGCATAGTCCATATGTATTTTTTAACATGGATATTTTTCCCGTCTGTATGAAAAAAGATATCTACTGTCGATATCTACATAAATACAAAATCGCCAAAACATAACAAATGCTCAAATAAGCCAGTTGAAGACAAAGTCTACGTCAATGATATGTGAAATACAGGGGAAATATTCTGAACATGCATACACAGCTTTTTCTCTTTTGGTGGTAGTGGCTAAGTATTTATTTATTTATAGTTATTTGACAACCTGTAATTAGACCTAGGAGTGAATGTAAATTAAGCGGTACTCCACCATTGATGATGCTGTTTCAGGCGCATGCTCATTAGACAAAGAAACAATGGACATTGTTTCTGAAATGCTTCATATTACACCATTTTACATGTCTACATATCAACACTGAGAGTTTTTCAGTTTTCAGTTTTCAGTGACCTAAAAGAGGCTCGCTCTTGGAGGCAAGTAAGTGTACCAGGCAAGATATAAACTTCACATGAGACCTTTTTTTCCTTTAACAGAGAAAGGAGTTCTGAATGTTTTCCACTTATAGTGAGGGGTGGTGTTACCTTAAAGTGCCTTCTCAACTTATATTGACCAAAAAACAAAACTGGTCAGTATTATAAATAAGGTATGAGTCTCACTGGTACCATATCCTTCATTTCCTTTGCTCTTCTTGGTTTGGCAACTCTGTGAGAGTCCAATTACCAACCTGGCATTTGTTTGTTTCCTTTCAGAGATCTCAGGCCACACGGGTCTTTATAACACAGAAGTGCGGCCCCCTCTCCAAAAAAGACTAGCTTCCTGCTTACCCCCAGGACAGTAAAAGGAGAGTTTTTTGCTTAGCAGAAGTGCGCTTTAATTGTAGCCACTGATTGGAGTTGCCCTGTTAATGGAATTCCTGGTTAAAGACGTCTACTGAGGTTTTTTTCCCCTGTGTGAGAATGAATGAGCTAGTGTAAACAACAAAACCCTCTCTGTCCATGTATAATTCTGTCATGTGAGCGCTGGTGGTCTGTAGGAGGTAAACAAGTTTTCGCCCTGAAAATCATGTGACGTATAGTGAGTTTTCTCTCTACATCAGTGAACTTGCTGTGAGTCCTTGATGTAGCGAGGAGCAACAATCAAACTGCTGTATCAGATTCCACTGGGATACGAAATTAACATTACAAACAGTACATCGACAGCACCTCCTCCCTGCGCAGCCTCTCTGTGGAGTTGGAAGAAAAATAAGAACAGGCACAGAAAAGAAACAAATTTTTCACCTTTGGGCTATATGCAAATTTGAATGATCCAACTAGTATCTGATTTGGAAGTGAACGCTGAAAGTGGAGTGGATAAAGGGGAGCGCTGGATCACAGACAAAGTGAGAATGACTCAGGGTGAGAGAGAGACCTGATACGGACTCTAATTATCATAAGCCATATGCCTGCAGCCTGTGGAGTGACTGCAAGGTAAATAAAGATGATGACAAACAACAGTGCACATACGACCAATACCGCCCCCTCACTCCTCTCCTTTCTCATCAGAACACAGACTGCCAACCGAATTAGCATCAGCTGGCTGATACATTTGTAATCTATTCTGAGCATGGCAAACAATACAAATTGGATTTCTAATTTATCCTGACTCATTTATGCAAAGCAAGAGTAATGGAGGGTCGCCATAGTAACCGCTTTGACAACTTTCATCACGTTCTCAGAAATACCTTCATCTTCAGGCCTCGACAGGAATTGGTATCAAAGTGTGTGATTTTTGGAAAATGAGTTTCACATATTTGAATTTCAACAAACTCTCTGCTCCTCTTATCTCAATATGCCTGAGCACACACACACACACACACACACATTTTGTATTACACCCGCAAAACCAAACATATTTATGCATTCAGGGTTTTTTTGTCCTGGCTACAAAAACTCTCGCCTAGTCTCACAAACACACAAAGAAAAAGACCATCTCCAGAAAGACAACAGGTGATTCTGAACGAGCTGACTCTTTGCATGCGCCCAGGGCATCAGCCATTGATTAGCCAGATTAATTACAGGATAGCTACCAGACGCCACCTTTCTGCAGCCAGGAAATGAAAACAAAAATCTGCTCCTGAAGCAAATTCACATGAAAAAAAAGAGGAAAAAAAAGAGGAAGAACGGAAAATCGATGGCGAGGCCTCACAATGCAAGCAAAACCTGAGCCCTCACTCTTTTGATTATCTAACTCCCAAGAACAACAAACCCAATTAATGATATCGTTTTCTGGCTCCACTGAGCCATTTTCTCAGTCCGAGATAACCTAGAGACACCAAACATGCTGATAAATGGGCCGTAAACTCCTATCCGCTAAAATAACAACACTGCCTAATGTGTCCACTAGGATGCTTATCACAATGTAATCATTATTGTGTTTGCACTGAGATTACGATGTAGGTCAATGCTGTGTATAGAGTATTACATTCATTATTTAGCTTTGACTTGACATTGAAAGTATTTTCCCTATAGCATTGCTGCAGCAGAATGAGTTTAACAATGTGAGCAGTGCAGGTTCAGACTAAATTTGACCAAATAAATGAGCACCGCGAGTCAAACATCCCAAGATATAGTTTATATATTTCTAAATCAGTGTTAATGTGACCACAGACGTAATGTAATTTCACTCTCTAATTCTCCTAATGAAGATCAGACCAGGCTGCCCATTGCTCTGTACATTAACAGGAATACATTGGCTATATCTCTGATTGGTATGGCTTCAATTTAACTAAGGCAGTGATAGAACATGTGCTTTCAAAGAGTATTACATTGGCTGTGATTACGCATTACACTTTTTAATTACATCACAAGTTCTTCACGATTAGCATAAACACAGTGCAAACCATAAAAGTGTGACTTTTATTTCTACAGAAAGCCTGTTACTGAAGCAGGAAGTTGGCATGATGGGCAAGGAGAACATTTCTCCCAATTCAGCTACCTGGTTTAAACTCTCCAAGTGCCCTTAAGCAAAAACCTAATCACTACCAGCTACTCTAAACTCTAATTTACATGCACATTGGCTCCCAAACTGTAGTGTACTTCAGGTGACACTACATAATAATATAGTAAGCTGATAACATGGCTCCTGGTTTTGGAAATAATTCAGGCTGGGCACGTTAGCGCATTATTATCACGTTATTAATAATTAATTAACGCTGATAATTTTTTGTCACGCATTAACACATTTTTTTATTATTATTATGAATTTAAAAGTCCGTTGCTCACTGGCTTTGAATACACACACAGACAAACCATGGGTCACAGGAGGGGTGGGATGTTGATCAGTATTGGCTTGGGATGGGCGTCATCACGCATCTCAACCAATGAGAGCATTTGGGGCGGGCCTAAGACTGCTGCAGCGTCACATGAACCGGAACAGGAAACAACTGGCGGGGACAAAAAATTGGAGAAAGGTACCGAACTCCTACATGGACATTTTCATTTTAAACCTCTTCCAGACAGCAGAGTTGATAGAACCTGTTAAAAGAAAAATGCTGCAGCACTAAAAATAATGCTACGTTATGTTAGTAGTAAGATAGGTATCCCGACATGGTAACAACTTTGCATCTTACATTGGGGTAAATAAACACACAGGTGCACCTTTGCTCTTATGTTTTTAGTTTGGACTTTTCATTTAAAGAGTATCACTGTCATTACCGCCCCATGCACCACGTTGAAGCATGTAGAAAAATTCAAAGCTTGACAAGCCTGACACATCAAGTTATGATCGCTAAGCTGCGATTTGACCTTCACTATTCAGGACAGAGTTTAGTGAACGTTCAGGTATTTGGATTCAATTCAATAAACAGGAAAAAGATGAGTATTCATAAAGGGATTAGTAAACATTATCACCTAAAAACCATTTTGTGTTGTAATGTGATTCAGGTTAGGAACCTTAGACCTTTGTAAGGGAAAAAAGGCACTGACAAATTTTCCATGTGACCAAATATCAGAATTTGTCCAAACCTGCACACCTGATTCAGGCAAATCAGGCAGCTTAGTCAGTCTCATCTTTCCTGTTATCTACTTTTGTCTGTCAAAAAGAGAAGATTAACAAGAATAAAGTGAAGCATGTGTGGCCTCTGACAGTAAGGTTCGATTATTATTTAGTATAATGTTACGTATATCACAGATTAAGGAAAAACATTTTATCAAGTTCTCCAGTGCCCTTGGTTGTTTTCCCCCTTCGATACACATTAAAATTTCAGGGATTTTTCTGTTTTTCTGCTAATGTCAGAAAGACTTGATATTTGTTTGCCTTTTTTTCACCTCAGTCTGTTGTTGCTCCCACTTGTGGGACATACTGACATTGTGGCCCATGGCTCAGTGGTTTTAAGTAGATTTTTCACCCGGCAGCAGTAAACCAACTGCCTCCATTCAGGCTTAGCTCAACACAGATTTGTTACTGTATGGTACAATAAGCTGCACTGCACTAGGATATCAAATATACTACATATTTCTCTATTTTACTCTCACCTCCTTCTGTCTTGCAGCCATTCCTCGTCACTGACACCTGAAACCAGTGCAGATTCATAACTGACCACAACATGGCCACATACCCTGCAGTCAAATCCCCTGACAGGGGTTCTTCCTTCTTCCTTCATCCTGTCTGACCTGATTTCACGTAAACACACAGGGCATAGCACCCACATGCTCAGAATTACATGCAGAGACTAAAGAAAACATCATGTGAAACTGCCAAGACGTGAAGCTTAGCGACACAAATTTTGTTTTGGTAAAACTGAACTGGTAGAGCTAAAGAACAGTTTTTAAAAAATATGTTAATGTAAAGTTTAAAATAAAACAATCACTGTACAATCACAGTACACTGAAGCGACTGAATGAGGAAGTGAAACCATTAGCCATTGAGAAATTAGTCTCAGTGTCATGGCAAGTTCACTTCTCCTTGTATGTATTTTTGGAAGTGATTTTGAAAAACACAAATGTATAAAAGCCTGTAATGATTGTTTATAAGTTATTATATATTTTAACAAAACAAGTTTTCATTCTGCTGTGATACCTTTACATACATGATGGACACCACTTGTGAGAAATCTACATTACACTTTTACCATTTAGAATTCTGTAGTTTAGGAAGCAGACCTTCCAAATGCAAATTTCCCACAACAGCTGTTAAGCAAGCATACATAGATCCATAGATATTCCAACTAGATACATGACTAGTTCATGTATGTATACATGCATAATAATGTAGCTGGAATGCTGACTCTCCGTCATTTTGAATGACATCGTCATGTTCAAAGAAACAGATGTAGTATTATTATTATTATTATTATTATTACTATTATTATTATTGATTGTCTTCATTGGATTTTAAGTGTCATTTGAGTAGTTTAGATTGCAATCTGCTTATCAATGGAATATACTGCAAACAATGAGAGATCAACTGTCAGACGTCTTCCCTTGATTATAATGACGCACACAAACATCACCAGACTACTGACTCATTTTCAGTGCTTTCATCACTGCAACAAGTACACGGCGTGTGTGTTCGATGGTGATTTGCTTTTACTGATGTGTATCAAGGCTCTATCGCTGTGAGCTTCCTGTGTCAAAGGTCACAGCTGACGCTCAGCAGGGTGCTTATTCGTGGCATTTATCCTTTTTACTGTCAGTTAGGATCGCCCACACACAATGCCATGAAAGGTTATCCATACCATTAACGGAATACACGGAGACGACACACAACAAAGACGAGGCTGTCTGAATGGTGAGATGGTGATGTGTTTACGGGGAAAATCAGAAGAAAGGGAGGGAGAGGATCATGAAATGACAGCAAGAGAATTGAAGCTTAGCAATGGGATTTGTCTTACATTTTCCTGATCTTGTCCTCGAGCGCTCCCTGTTACCATCCTCAGAGGAAAGAATTTATTTTTGTATTTATTTCATTTTTACTTGGTCCTTTCTCTGGATATTTATATATTCATTTGTGCCGCCATTGGTGTCTGAGAGGGGAGCCGTGAAGTGCATCACATTAACTGTATTGACATAAACAGCTCGCCAGGCGCACTGCCTCTGCCTTTGATGAGGGTTTAAGTAGGAAGCCATTGAGAGACTTATGGAGAAACGTTCCCATGGGATCAATAGATTACAGACCTAACTAATCTTAGGGAGCTAGATAGCAGAGCGCGTACAGTAAAATGACAGTCATATCAGTAACACATGGTGCACCATCACTCTTCTCTGCCCTCAAACTGTAATTATTCTCCACTCTAATATGGGTCATGAAGCACAAGTAATGGTATCTGTTGTTTTCCATGTGTTTTAGTAATAGTGCTCTATTGCTCCGAGGCCCTTGTGGGATAAAAGTGTATGTGATTCTCACTGCTTTTGTGTGTCTCTTTTCTTTTTGACATCTTACTGGGTTCCCAATTAATTATCTTTTAAACTGTGGTGAAACTGGTGTGGCGCTGACATATTTACACTATGGTAACCACCTCATGCTGTGAACATATAATAAAAGGCATACCTTTCGAGCATGAGTGAAAATGTTCTGAGACTGATTGTGTTACTAACCTGAAACAGTTATAAATGTCAGTCCTGCATCATATCTGATTTTCTTGGCATTTTGGCCATATCTAGCTTGAATATGATATCGTGGTGGAAGTTCATTTTCCAAAACAGTAGCATGGCAAAACAAAAGTAGAATGGGCAGAAAACTACCCATTGTCTTAGAAATTATGTTTATTTGCAACTAATTTGAGACAGTAAATAGATTCAGTGGAGCCCAGTGCTGCCTGATTATGTTTTTGTTAGTATAATTAGGAAATATCGCAAAATGTTAATTTCTGAAGGAATCATCAAGTGGATCCCTGACAGTGTATTTAATTTGTTTGTGGGCTATCTGCTAATGCAATACAACATTCACAACTAAACATTTTTATGGTTCTGTTTCACAACACTTGGTTATGGTTAGAAAAAGTTTGTGGTAGTTTAATATTGAAAAGAATACAGGACCTGCTGACTTAATCAGTATTTAACCAGTCATAACAACAACCGTTTCCTAACCTTAACCAAAGTATTTTGTTGCTTCAAACTAAGGACTTAGGATGCACGCTCTGTTCTCTGTGGTCAGAGTGTTGTACAGCCATCATCGATACCAACAACCTCCTAACAACTTCCCTCTGGTTCAAGAATGTACTGGCTCCCTGTACAATTTCCAAATGAACATAATTTTTGTCAGAAATGACATAATAGTAGTAGTACAAGTAGTATATAAATGTAATTTCTGGTTGAGAGGGTTGGTATAAATGGTATCTATTTCAGTATGCACAGTGTATACACAGTATATGCACAGTATACACGCATGCCACAGTGAACAGTGTGTCCCAAGGTGACTAGACCCAAAAATATTCTCCATGAGTCATTGATGGCGAGTAATTAAATGTTTTCCTGTTCTTTGTCCCAGCATGTACTTTGCCCCCCCTTAGAAAGTTCTACCTGTTCCCTCTGAGTGAAGTAGCCAGTGGGTGACAGATCCAAGAAAAGGCACCCAGGACAGAGGCCCAATTAGACCTCTCTGTGGGGAGAGAACCCCTGCACTATTCATCATACCATTTCAATTAAAGCCATCTAAGAAATGATTAAATAATCAGCTGCAGGCTAATGGAGCCATACATCCTTGTTATGGGAGGACGTTGGTCATCGGCTGGGGAATGTCTGGCCAGTGCCAGATGTCACACAGCAATTCCAAACGAGTAAGACAGATGATAGACTGCGGGGGGAGGGAGGAGACTGATGAGAAACAAAGAAAAGGGAGTCCTCTTTTGGCCAGGTTGAAATGTAAATGTGAATTCATCACAGGGAAAATTTCTCCATCTATGATTTCGGCCACACTGTGGAGTGCTCCGTGCCCGTTTTAATGTCACTCACATGTGCAGCTGTGGCTGACGCAGCAGACAGAGGCAAAACGATGGGGTCAACAGTCTACCACATGCATCAGCGGACAGCGAGGGGTGACAGAAAATGTCATGATTGCTTGTTTGTCTGTGGTGATGCAGAGTCCTGTCCCTGTCGGCCCGCTAGCTACAGTACACAGCTCAAGCACACAGCCATTTAGCTGGACAGCGGGGAGGTGCTGGTTGTGGATGGTGACAGACAGAAACAGACAAATAAATCTTATCTTTACTTGTCTGCACACACAGGATTGTAAATATCCATTTCAGTATGTTCAAGGTTTTCCATCATCCAAGCTTAACTCTGAACAGTTTCTCTGTGGAAGCATGGCACCCGATGCCCACAAGAGCAAGACAATATTCTCATGCAGACTTTTTATTACAAAAACATCACACATACACACATGGTCGGGTTAAATAGCCATCATTATCAGGCTGGGTGGCAGTAGAATGGAGGTGACCCTGGACAGCTCTCTATCTTCCTGCTCTACAGCTGCACATTAATGGTTAATTGATGTCACAGGGGACTGCTGATCAAAGGCTTTCTAACCAGCCCCCTTTTCAAGCATGCTCCACTGCTATTCCGTGAGCAAGGCGGGCATGTCAAACTGAGGTTTGGTGGGGTGGGGGGGTTGAGGAGTGTCGGGGTGGTGGTGGGGGGGCGGAGTGGGTTGTTGTTCCCATCCCTCTCTCCTCTTTTCACTCATCTCCTTACAAAACAGATACCCCCTCCACACACACACACACACACACACAATGCCCTCCTTCCTCAATGATAATTAGCCCCTGCCATACACAGACCAAAACACACAAGTATGCACACACACACACACGCACAGGCACCCTGAGCTGCCACCGTATCTGCAGCTTAAAGTGCTGGTGTTCTGACAGCCATCAGCAGAAATAGAGGCAAATCTTATTTACCTCGCTGGGTTTTCAATCTTTTCCCCCCCTTTACCCCCCTCCTGCCCCTTCCATATTTATGCCACTTTCATGATTTCTCTCCTCACTATTGTCTGTTCGCCTAGATTTCCTCTCAGCAATCATGCAAATAAAGTAAGCAAGGGCCTTTTAAGGTGTTTGGCTACAATGATTGTTGTAGCTGAAGATCACAGACGTTTTCAGAATTGGAAGGATGGAGGGGATTTGTCACCACTGCTCTGTGAGTCCACAGGGAACAGGGAAAATGTGAATGATCCGGTCAGAATTAAACATTAAACATCATTATGTAAATAATGAGCTAAATATCACTGTGTGATGCTGAGCTTAGGTTCCAACCTTAAGGTTCAGGTGGTTTTAGAAAGACCGATGCCTTTGGTCAGACTGAATAAGTGACGTAGAGTTTTGAAGTTTGCTTTGTTGCATGTTATGACAGAGAAGTGGGAAGCAAAGTAGGGTCATTTATATTATATTATTTATATTATATTACATTTTGTTTTTAATGTTCACCTGGGGGTTTTACAATATAATAAATATTAAAGTTATTCACAAAAGTGTTTCTCCAGGTTTAAACATTTATCTGTGATTACTCTGATTCTTTGGACTTAAATCCATTTGTTGCTGTTCACCTGGTAGCCTGGGTGGACTGTCTATTTCTGGACAGAACATCCACAAAGTAGAACTGCTGCCACACCAAGAAACACAGAGCTAGTACATGCTCTAAGATGGCTTTGTGAAGCTGTAATATTGTGAATTTGGCGGGTAGCCTGGAATAATTAGTGTTGCCCTGGGTCTGAGTTAGTGTTTGCTGGGCTCGCAGAACATTCCCTCTTAGGCTCTTTGGCTGCCAATTAACTCTCACACACACAAATGATCTTGCATTCGCCCTGAGCTGTAATCGCATTACAGATTGGAGTGTACAAGCCTCATTTCTGTGCATCTTCTAATGGCTCGCCTTCTGATTTTTATGATATTCACAAACAGAGATCTGTCTCTGATTGTGGGGGTTGTAGGGAAACGTGTCATGCCACACTTAAGGCAGAGCGGGGAGAAACCTTACAACACAACTGCAGGAACATGCTTGAACTATTGAAGAAGAAAGAAATGGGTCACGGTTTATCAGAAGACTTTTGTTTGCTTTAACCAAACTCCTGCAATATGTCAAGTTAATAAAAAGCATCTAATTTTTGATGCATCTGAGCTGCTGGTTTGAAGGCATACTGTGCGCTGCGAGAGTGAGGCCAGCAGAGCCAGTTATGCATCACAGAGGAAGCTAGATAAACGCATCATCCTCATCGCTCTCGCACAGCGATTTCCCAGTAGTAGGTCTACTTGATGAAGTGCCAGATCCCCTCCCTGTTATTCTCCGTGCGCCAGCCAAGTGTCCACATGCATGAGTGTATTCATCAGTCAGGTGGCACTAGCCTGGCTTTTTTTTTCTCCCTTCCATTCTTCCTTCTTGCTGTGCCCAGGTGTGAGTGGAATTGGGCTGATTTATCTCTTTTGTGCTGCTTATCAGCGAATTGTAGCGATAACCAAATGAACTCAGGTAATGCAAAAACACACACACTCAGTGATTAAATATGTTGTTAGCATGCAATTATGTTCTGTATCACATCTGCAGGGCACACCATACAGATTATAATACTGAGTTTGCAAATACTTACATGATTGATGAGTCACACAGGAAATCTTGGCCTTTAATTGACTTATGTGAAAACTAGTGAAAAAAAAAGGAAAGGAAAATGTATAAGAGGATAAAAATAATTGCCATAATCAAAACAAAGCCTGGAGCCATTGGCACATTAGCCTGACATTTCTTTCTCTTTGACACCTGCATAAACCTTGTTGTTGCTGTTTCTTTGGCTTTGGTGCCAGTGTAATTAATGGTAACAAAGTCAGGTCTTCACATGCCAGGGTGACATTTGTGTTCACTCTCTGCTTTTATCTGTCAAATCCGAATCCAGCTAACATACCTGTAATTACACTAAATCCCCAACACTGCAGACTCAAACACAGAGGAGAGAGGTTAGGAAACATCCTATCCAGCCTCCACCCTGCCATTACAGCCCACAATACCTCACATCAACACCCAGAGCACTTATTGTGCACCCATATCAATTGTGAACTCCTGGTGAGTTCACACATATTTTTCACTTCATACACACCACAACCCTCCCCTTTTCATCCAGGGTTTACTCACTAAGCCATCAAGGGTTGAACTAATGAAAATGCCTGGATGATGCGGCCCTCTGATGAGCAACCTTGGAGTTCCTCTCACAGCACTTCAAAGAAGGGATTAATAGAATTAGCTGGTCAATAGAGGAGGACTGACTGCAAATGTGAGGTGGAGCTAACAGTCCACCAGAATAACATTGGCTGAGACAATGAGTCATTGCATAAGCTTTGGACTGAGAGTTTTCGCCTGTCAGTGTACATTTACAGCCAGACAGAGCCTGATATCATGACTCAGTGTTTTGTGGATCACATCAGAAAAGTAGTCAACAAAACACCTGTGGCCATACAGTACAGTTTGGCAATGTGGGGTATTTAGAATTACTGTGTATGTTATGTTATGCTGCATATTATCTTTTGAGGTATAAGGTGTGGATAAAATAACGGGGACATTTAGATATAATATAAAGTGCTTCTACTGTGCACAGGGCTGGTGCCTGCTCACTGGCATGGCAAAAATTATCATTCAAGAGAGGCCATGAGGAAGATTGGTAAGTGCATCATATTTTGCAAGAAAGCAGTCTGAACACTTTCACCACAGCATATTTCGGCTTCCTCTATTTGGAAATGTTTAGTTCTCTCGTTTCCCTCAAATGTCAGTACTGCTGAGACACCTTGCAATTGGTCATGCTAAACATTTGGGTGTAAAAGTTCACCAAAGCTTAACTCTGTGCAAAAGCATTGGACACATTCACTGATTGCAGTTATACCACTGAAATAAACTAATTTGGGTCTAAAATATTGTATTAGAATCTGTTCATGACTTCACACTATGCTGAGATTATTAGACTACAAGTCTAAATCAACCATAATTCACTCAATATGAAAAAAATGGCTTTGTCCTGTGAAGTCTAGATAGGAAAACCACTCTCCATTTCCTATGTTTTCTGCATTGCACCAAAGTGATTAGCTAACCAAAACTAAAGGGGGTGACAGAGAATGTCAGCGCCTATAGTTAGTATAGTATAGTATAGTATAGTAAGCTTTGGGAATCTTTGGGCATGTCCCAACTCTTGCTGTGCTGTTACAAATGTGGTGTTTACTCTGCTGTAATGTGAAAACCATTACCTTTTGAAATGAAATGGACAGTGTTATTTACCTCACCCAACCTGAGTTGGCTGAAGTTTTGTGAAGTGGTGCATTGCTGGTTCATTGGTCAGCTCATTTGCTGGTGCTGGAGTTCCATGTTCCGCCTTGCTAATGATAGCCTCTGGGCGATGGCATACAATGCATTCACAAAGCTTTAAAGCTGATTATCCCGTTATTAAATCCACATGCCCAAAATGCTCCCAATTGCTTGCTTTTTCTTGAAGATGATAACTCTATTGCGTGCGCTGTACATCGTCCGTCCGAGTTGAAATGTTCCCTCACAGTGGATTCACATTGTTTTTGTTCCATCAACACAAGATTATTAGCAACATAACAAAATTTATTTTATTTTATTAATCAATTCAGAATCATAGAGAACAAGAATTGTGGCATCTCAACTACTTCGAAAGGCACTTAGTCTGAACAGAGCTGCATTTGGGCCCTATAATTATTTGTTCACATTTCTAGATTCTGCACCTCATCTGTATCCTTGCAGTCCTCATTAGTGTTCAGTGTGTGTTGATCTGTTGCATCACTTATGTGCATTAAGTCAAGGGCAGCTCATTTAAAGTCTGAATAAATCATCAAAGTACGTACAGTAGGAGCACAGAGACGAAGCTCAGCTGAAATGTTAGAGCAGCGAATGTACAGTTCTGCATTAAGGGGGACATACTACCAACTCTTGTACTGTAATGTCTGCCTTTTGCTAGGTTTAATTAGACATGATATCTTAATTTGCACACAGATGTACCACAAAGTAATTATAGAGTATTTTCCAAAGACTAAGCAGAACACAGTGAAATCCCCCAACTGCCTGTTGACTGGTAGAGTAAAAATAGCTCATTTAAAGACAGTGGAAGACTGTTTTCTTTGACTAAGACTTCTAGTCTGGCCTCTTGGGATGAGGCTCACTGCAATTTATCACAGTCACTAATTATTCATGTTATAAGCCACTCTCTCTTGCAGGAAGAAAAAAAAAGGGAAAAATAACAGGCAAACACAACAATGAAATCACCACTTGCATGAGCGCTGACACAAGAGCAGAGCAATGAAAGCGCCATATGTCTGGATTGTGCGCTGCTGGCTGATTATAAGACACGTGTCTCCTCCAGTGGGAAATGAGGACCTGTGCTATTTAAGTGGAATTTCTTCCAAATCTTGTTTGTTCAGAGAAGTAAACACATGTCACTGTGATCGCTGCTCCCTTTTACCCATCGTTTGATCTCTATTTAAAAAAAAACTCTGAGCAAATACTACAGTTCAAGAAATGCGTTCAATAATTTCTTCAAATGACCTCTACTGTGTGACTAATAAACACGCTATCTAATTTAGCTCGGAGATAAAAGATATATACAAAGCCATGATGTTGTGCTCTTGTTTTGGATAAACTCAAAACAGCTCGTAGAACCCTCTTTTCATTCACTGTCTTGATAATCTATGAATGTGTTTTCCCCTCCACTACGTTGCAGTGTATTCACATAATTCTAGGTCAACGACTCCATTCAAGACCTATCTTGCAAATAGATCAGCACAGGAGCTAATTACACTAATAGGCTCTGGCAAAATGTTTGATACCAAACTACTAGCTATAATCTAAGCGCTGATATGAGACCACAAGCATTAATGTGTTTTTCTCTACTTTCATCTTTAACAATGTTTTCTTCAGCTAAACACTGTCGCGGTCAAATGGATGTGGACTTAACATTAACATGACTTACAGTGTTGTGTTTGTTGTGGGGAGGAAGTGGTGCAGGATTTAAGTTGGTACTAAACTATCTAAAACCTCCTGTTTGTCAAGAGAGTATTGCTGAGTATTATCATCCAACATTTATCTACTTTTCTCAAGCTAAACACAGACAGGGAACACACTGTTAGGATACACCTTGCGAGGAGCAAGATGGGCACTGTCTGGTATAAACAAGTGAACAATGTCTTTTCTTCTAATATTGCAATGAGGGGCAACACGTGTACATATGTACTCACAAAGATGGCGACGGTAGTCTCAGAAAGCATAAATGACTAAAAGTTAAAAACAAATGACAACAAAGAGGTGACAAGTACTCAACTAAAATATGTAGTTGTGTTGAGAAAAACTAAAACCAAAACTAATATTGTCATCAAGAGTCTAAAATAAAATTAATATGAGGCTAAAATGAACACTGTCATATAGACAATAATCTGGAAATATTATGTTTTTTTCTGCACTGATGCATGTATAGTATGGCCTACAGTGTTAATGACCAAAGAACTTTAATTTCAGCTTCTGTTTCTGCAAAACAATATGCAAAGTATCTGTGTGTCTTTGAGGTCATCTCAAAAACTGGCAGAAAATGTATTGCCTCAAGCCCCAAAGTAATAATTTTATATGGACTGCCATTTTTTCATATATACATTCCCTGAGCGTTTTGTTTTTTTTCATATTTAAGATTAGAGCAGAGCAGGGAAGGTAATTACTGTCTTCTCTCTGTCACCCACCTCCTGTTTGAACATAAAACTGTTTCTTTGTAATTCCAGCATCTTTTAAATAGATCCAGTCTACCCAATCAGTTTTATAACAACCACCTCACATAACACCTCACAGATCACTTTTTTTTTCACAAGTACAGATGAAAGAGCACACAATCCCAAGATTATATGAGCAGTATTCCAATAACACTGGTGCCTGTGATGGCAGAGCAGCATGTGTAAAGGCAGCCTCACCGAATCAAAATGTTTGAGGTTGCACATTAAGAATCTATTCATCAAAATACCCTCCTGGAGAGAAGATGCATTCCACAAGAAGTTTTTCATCAAAGCAAT
The DNA here is from genome assembly GCA_023238725.1 of Scortum barcoo. Classification (NCBI taxonomy): domain Eukaryota; kingdom Metazoa; phylum Chordata; class Actinopteri; order Centrarchiformes; family Terapontidae; genus Scortum; species Scortum barcoo. The sequence goes on from CM041551.1 coordinate 4,736,455, forward strand.
ACAACATCAGCACAAGAGGTAGTTGGCCATGGTAAAAGCACAGCAGTGACAAAAAAAGCTCTCTCACTGAAGCAGGTACTGGTAACTGTAGCTGGTAAGTAGTAACGAGAAAAAAATTATAATCTGGTGGAGGCCAAAAACTTGTTTTTCAGTTGTCTTTCAGTTTATTCAGGTCTTGTTGAGTGGCTGCTGGCCTTCCTTCAATCTGGAGATAAATAAGTACCTCTAAAAAGTACCTCTAAGTACAAAATACAGTAAGTTTTCCATTTTAGAACAAAACAATTGCAATTTTGTGTTACCTAAAACATGGCTGTAGTAAATTGAAGTTATAACTCTCATATATCAGTTTTCTAAAAATTACATTCTTGTATTACTACAGGGGCACGTATAGTTGAGCATTAAAGGGTTATGGCACGCACATAGCCATCATAGTCAGACCACTGTAGCTGATGTGTTCAACTTCAAAAATGTAACCATACCTTGGGACTACAGAAGCTCTGGAGATACCACATGGCCCTGCCAGAACTGTGATTGGACAGGTTGGTCTGCTTTTCTCCTACAAGTTTCCAAACTGAAGATTTATAGTGTAGAAGACACAAAGAAGCTGAAGACTGAAGGCTCAGTCGTCCATCTCCATGGCAAACCTTCCACTCCCAGCAATCTCCACTCTCTGTCAGTGGGATATGTGCTGAAAAATGAAACAAAGTTCACATCATCACTGGCTCAAAAGGGAAAATCACAATATCAAGATGTCTCTCTCCTTAATTGGGAAAACAATTTGCCAGTCAATGTAACCCACACCAACAACATTAAAAAGTATTATACATGACATTATATGTAAAGAGTTCTCTGTTTTTATGACATATTCTTAGCATAATCGACTTCCTGTGTACCCAACAGTCAATAAATAACTGTTGCAGCACGTAGAAAAATGCTTTATCTATCCCCTCTGTGTTGCATGTGTGGGAGTCCATCTGTTCATTTCAATAGCAGGCGTGATAGATGCAGTGCTGGGATTATTGTACACAGTGACAGAGGAACTGCCTTTCCAGCTTATCTCTGCAGTAGCCATTCATATTGCGTACTTGGCCAAGTATCCTGCTTCACACCCAAGGAAATGATTAACCAAGAGAGGCCGACTGATTACCACTGAGCTTCAAGCCAAATCTCACAAGTTGCAAACCCACATCCATTTTAATTTTGTCCACAAGCTATACATGAGAGTGGCTCCGAAATTAAAATTCAGCAGTATCAACAACATTCATTCACTGAGTTTAACAATAAGTCAACAATGAGAATGTGGGATGAATGCGCTTGATAGTGCAGATATTCAATTATGATGGATTGAATGAAGGCTTAGTGTGCATAATGCTGTCGCTCTTCCCTATTGGGTTGTTTATTTTTGGTTTATTGTTTGCTGCCTGCGACTAAATTGTTAAAGTGGTCTCATATTCGAGATGCCATTCTTCCCTGAGCTTCAAAAACAGTCCCTCAGTATGTCATCATATAGTTGAAGTCATTCCAAGCGGGTAGATTATGGGTAAAACCCTTTTCCACACCCAGTGCTTTTAATCACTTTCTATTTCTATTTTCTAAAAACAAACGGCTCATAGCTCTCCATACCTGGGATGCACATGACTAGTGTACATGTGCTGGCATGAAACCGTGGATTTAGAAGTTAAAGACAGTCCACCAGGAAAGCATGAAGGAAGTTGTCTAATGGAGGAAAGACATGAGGGAGTGGAGGGGTGAAATTGCCTGCTAATGGCCTCTCTCTCCCAGCTGTGAGAGCTGCAGCTGTCTGGGGGTGCTGAGACAAATAGAGGTGGCTCATGTGGGGACCGCGGCATCCAGACAACAGCTCACATTTTTCCCCTGCACACTATTTGGCCACAACAAATTAATTTTGGACTGCTTGGGAAGGAGCGGGATCCAGCTGGGTGTTGGCTAACAAACATGTAATGTATTTTCAGTGTGCCGAGCCTGCTCTATCAAGGAGATACGTGATTGAAAAGTTGGGCGAGTTGAAAAATATATTTGCTCCAGTTGCGAGTGATTCAGTGCATCGTGACCTAGAAACTATGACTGTAAAAAACTGGGAGGGCGAGGAAAGTGTATGGATAATGGGAATGAAAATGATAACTAGCACTTCCATGGCGGTTAAGAAAAAAAAAAATCTTCAACCATCACTATCAGTACTGTGGCCAACTTGTTCTTATAACCAGAGTGCTTGGATTGAATTTAGAAAGACACTGGAATGGGGCTCACTGGCATACAGTAAAAGAAGACATGATAAAAATGCAATCCACTTGGCAGAGAGAGAGAGAGAGAGCAGAGAGCTATTCCCAGTATTAAAAAATGGATGGTCATATTAAGTTCAATAAACTCACAGAAAGACAGAAACTCCTTACCTCAAGATACGCATGCAGCACCAACGTTTGACGTGATGTGAATCACATCTCAACCTAACTAAACACCTATGGGAGATTTTGGAGCGACGTCATCAAAACACCAAATGAGGGGATATCTTTTGGAAGTATGGTGTTCACATTCCCTCCAGTAGAGTTCAGAGACTTGGAGAATTAATGCCAAGGACAAATGAAGCTGTTCTAGCAGCATGTGTTGGCACAACACCTTACTAACAGACTTTATGTAGATTCTTCCCTTAGTTTGCCACCCTATTGTATACTCCAAGGAACTGTGGAAATTTAGGCGTTATATGCCATTTCTGTCTGCACACATTTAGTTAATACTTCCTGCATGCTGCAAAACAATGCCACATGAGCACACATAAACCATTAACATACATGTACCAGTTCCTCCTAGAGGTCATGAAGGTGTTGTCACTTAATTGCAGTGAATCACAGCGGCTGAATGTTGACTCTTATCTGAACCCATTCTCAGTTATGTTGTTTTCTGTTTGTTTCCAATCTCCAAAAAAATTGCAGTATTTATTCACTAACAGACTGTCCATGACCTAAATAAATCATGGTTCCTCTCATTTAGAAGCGGAGCTACTGGATTATGACGGCCTTTGAACTATTCCTCCCAGACTGATGACTGGTTATTAATTCATCAATTCTTTTGAAAAGAGTGTCTCATTATCATCCCAATATCAACCCGTCCCACGAGAAGTTGCAAAGCCAAGCCGTCAAGATTTTGCACTCCAGCTTCACAGGCTTGTCAAATTAAAAAGGTCTGCCAGTGACACTTTGAGGATGGCTCTCCAAAAACAGAGAAAAAAAAAGATGAATTATGTAAGATCTCTTTGAATTTTGCATTGCAGAGCAGGGTGTCCCATATGCCCACCGTTCCAGTCTCAGACAAGACATCAATTGGAATGCGCTCACAGTGGCACAATACAATGGAGGTAAACTCATCCCCCTCTTTTTTTATTCCCCGTTATCACTGTGAGCTGTGCGGAATCGGCTCCTGAGGGTTTTCGAAGAGAAAAGCTTTGGGAGATAAGGGGAGAGGAGACGATCACAGGGTGATTGAATGAGATCTGCATTTGGAGAGTGAACTCGGATAACATCAGAGGTTCTTGGAAGATGACCGGCATTCTCGGAAGTGCAAAGAAAAATAAGATGGAGCTCCTGTCTGTTCTCAAACAACTTCTGCTCCTCATCCTTAGCTTTATTTGACGATTAGATAAAATTTGATATCTGTTATAGAACACAGGTATGATAAATACGATTCAACACAAGTGTAGAAAAGAAGTCAAGAGACATTTTCTGAAGGAGTTCTCGCAAAAAGAATGGGAAAAATACAGTGCAGGCATGTGATCTGTAACACCAAAATGCAGGAAACACAGCAGGGAACCTGTAATTTCCCATTAGAAATGAATAGAAGTTGTTTCCAAAAGAAACTACCAGAGAAATGTCCTAAAAACTCACATTTCAGACTGAAACAAAACAACTAAAATGGCTCCCTAAGTACAATATTCCACATTCTATTAGTTTTACTGCTAATCACTTTTCTCTTTCACGCTGTTGCTTTTATTGACCTTTTATCGGTACCAGCACTCTCCCGCTATTTCACTGTGTGTTGCGTTTCCATCTACTCCGCTCATTCCCTGCAGCAAAACAAAGAGATAATTGAATTGCACCCAACAGGCCACCTGATAAGTCAATCTCATATTCAGAATTTTTGATGAAGTCTCACCGTATGGCCTTCTTCCTTATTTTCTGCCCAGTAAGCCCATGCCTAATTGTTATTATTATAATTACTGGAATGGTAACAATTGTTTTGCAGGGGGCCATGAGGAGTGTGATGCAGCTGTTTTTACACAATTGAATTAAACAGACACCTCGGTGGTAAATGGTGTCGGTAATAAAGACGGTACCGCCAGGCTGCACTGGGGAAGCAGAACTGTGGGGTTCACTATTTGAATTCTGATTTCCTAATTATAGTAATTATACTTCTCTAATCATAATAATTTAGTATTGTGTGAATCTGAAGAGGGCTCCAAAAGTAATATGAATAACCCTAATGGCAAAGAAAAGCAATTCATAGAAAAAGGTATAGACATAAAAGGAGAGCAGGTTAAACATATCATTCTAAGTGACTTTTTGCTGTAATGTATTCAAATATATGTGTCATAATAATCCTATAAACGGGGCATGTACTGGCATAGAAGATGCCAGCATAGAAGCATAGAAGAAAAACTGATTGCAAATCTAGAAATGTGGTGATGACAACTGCCTGCTATTTAAAATCATTCTGTTCCTGAGTAAAGAGCTTAACTTGAGCCTTTGTTGTGATAAAAAAAAAAAAAAAAGTTAAATCTCAAAATAAGCTTTATGGACGCGGAGTCACCAAGAAGGCTGCCGGCCAGCTTGATTGCCTCGGAGAAGAAGATGGTCCTTCATCTTTTTTCTGCAAACCACAAGGCGGGCGTTTCAGCTCTTCTCTTGATTGGGTGAGCCTCTCTAATCAACCGAGCAAGTTGCTGCAGGATGTACGTTAATGGCAACCTAAGGTGAAGTGCATGCTGGGTTGTCGGGGGCAGAGATGTGTTTACCATAAGTTGGAGCTGGTGAGGGCAAACAATGAATATCAAAAGCCCGGAGACGTACTAAATCTTAGTGAGAGTTCTCTTTTATTCAATAAACACTGAAGTCATGATGAGGAAGTCTTGAGTCATTACTCATACAAAGGATTTGCATGAGTGCACATGTACTGCAAACCAGGGAAGATTCTGAGGCAGAGTTGTCCCACATGTCCACCATCTGTTGAGGATCCCTACGAGGCACATTTAGACAGCGCCTGGCAGTTACAGAGACACGCATGGCAGTGGGCCTCCGCTGAGTGGTCATCAGCTCCCATCGAGCCCCACTCTCTGTCGCTTGTTTAATTTCTCATTTGTTGTAAATCCCTTCTCCATCCAGTGGCACGCTGGCTGGTTTTAAACGTGGGCCCGCGGGTGCCAAGAGGAGGACAGAGGATCTGAACGATGCAGGCTGTGTAAGGCACTGTGGATGTATGGATGCACTGCAAATTAGAGGCAGCACAAAAAAAATTAGGCCAATGCCACTGCTGAGTCACCCTTTTGAAACTGTTCACTGTTAATGCTACATCGTTCCCACCAGTAAATTTATTATTGCACTTCCACAGATCTTAGCAATGAAGTCTGTCTGTGGCAACACTGCTGAACTGCTGAAGTCATACAAGGCAAGAAAAAAAACACATTAAGTCAAGTACACGCACACTGGTTTTCTAATATTTTCTGTGCACCTGCTTTTGTTTTCACCTCCAAACCAAGTTTAGTTTAGTTTTTAGTTTAGACATTGGCTTGTTTATTACCTGTGTGATCATCAGACTGCTTGTGTGTCTTGCCTCACCGGACTTTGTTGTAGCGATTTCATATGTTCTCAGACCTCAGCTATTTTCTTTAGTGAGTACAGTTTTATCTTAACTAACAGCAACAGTGGCCAAAACTAAGAAAATGAGACCAAAGATGTAATAAACCAGAACTATCCTTTCACCATATTGTAGATTAATATACTGCAACCAATTAAAAAAACTATTATCTTGGCTTGCATGTCATTTTCTCTGAGCCAATATTGACATATGAAATTTGCATATAAGTAATCAGGTCACTGTCTTATTAGGATTATGTGTCAAACTGTCATACTGTTGCATACTGAGCTGTGGCTTTGGCTGTGTTGTATTTAATAGGGATCTAGACCTCTTTCATTTATTTCTTCAGTATCCTTGCCCACAAGGAAATCAATGGCCTAGCAAATCAGAGCTCACAGCATTAACACATTAAAGACACAGTCAAAAAATTAAAGGTTTCAAAACAGATGGTCTCATTTTATGCAAATGTTATTGTGCAAAACTAAGCCTGGAGGCTTGGCCATTTTTTCAGCCTTTTAATTGGCAAAGAAGAGAGAGAGGTGCCAGACGTTGCAGGTGGCAAGGTAGCCCGACTTTCTTTTGTCACATCCTGAGAGAGAATTTTCAGAGAATTTTATTTAGTGTTATTTCCACCAGGGCCTCACCACAGCCATCTGTACACTAAGAGGGGAGCCCATTGAGCTCTGTGTGATGCTGCAGCTTCTCAAAGCCTGGTGAACTGATAATGTAGCACGCTTTTGCTCGCAGCAGGGGCTGGCTCACCAAGGCAACAACGGCTGAGAATAAACCTTTGGTTAAGAAGGTGAGCATTATCCACCATGCTCCTTTCTCTCCCCTCTCAACTTTTGATTAGTACAGTGTAGTCTGGAGTATGTCAGGGTAATTAGTAAATATGATCTGAATAGACCCTCGCCTGACAATATCTGTTCAAGTTGCCTCCTTACAAAATGTGTAATAAACACTTGAAACCGAAACAAAACATTTAAATTGAATTTAATTCAAATTTTATTTTCCCATAAAGAAAATGTGGCTCACAGACTTGGTTTACAATAAACACACACAGTAAAAACACAACATAAAAACTTTTAAAGGTCTAATAAATCACCACAATACATACCAGTGTAGACTGACATCAGCTGATTAAACCAAAATTGCTTACTGGTTGAAAAAGATTGCACAGGCGCCAACACACCATATTATGTCGTGTGCAAATTAAGCAATCTAACTGAAGAGACACTTAAGTTGTGGGTACTATTTTTGTTTGAAGCCTACAGAAGCAGCAGACACAGGGCATCAGCTCAAACATCCCTCCTAAGAGAAGCTATTGAGCCCTTCAGAAGAGACAGGCAGAAATAAGTAAGCAGCTCAAGCACAATTACAGCAATCACTCCTGATGAAATCCAGTTTTTTGGACGATGATCAGATAAACATATAGGACTTTGAAACCCTTAAATATATAACCCCTCCCTCCTAAAATATTAAAAAAAAAGCTTTTGATCTCTCTTCCCAAGATCAATCTTTCTAAAAATGTGCTCTTCATCAGTGGAGTCTAGGAAACTGCACGTTGCTTTTCCTTTTTTTGATTCTGAAGAAAAGTCTGCTGTTTGGGCATCAGTCATCTGGTCACCAGGGAAGTGGAATTACAGGAAATAGTGCGATTAACTGTTGGCACGCACTGTACACATAAAGAACATATGTGAAACTGCTGTATCTGTGGTGGTAACCTCTTAAATGTGATAGCACAACATTGTGATTTTGGCAGCATAAACACAATCTTGGCTCATGCAAATAGACTTCTGTTAGGTGTGGTTTTCTAACAGTCGAGTCCGACTCTCCAAACAAATGATTATGAACAAAAATGCTCTCCAAAACTGACTTCCTAAAACAATTTAACATGCTATCCATTGTATGTTACATGTGAGAGTTCACGTGTTTCTGCTTCTCAGTGCTTGTAAAGGGTAACAAAGCGCACATGCGGTAACACTAGATGCCACGATCGTACTGTTGCTTGACCTCTGGGGCATCACAAACGACTCAGCAACACCTCTGCCTCTGACTCTATAAATATGTAAACGCCCTGGCATGTTCCAGGGCCCCCGCTGAGCTCTGGGCCTCTGAATCATTCAGCCTCCCCCTCCTCCTCCAGTGGTGCCCCTGCTTGGCCTGTTTGGAGAACAGTCAGAGTAAACAATGTAAATTAGTCATGATGACCAGGACTTGTTGGCACACGCTCACACAGCCAGCAACAGTGTTACATTCAGTGCCACCCTCAGTCGGGCAATGGAGACTGTCAGGTAGCAGTTGTTGCTTGGTAAAAAATGCAGTGATAAGATTAAATAGTCTAGAAGTCGGTATCCTGGCCAACTGGATGACCTTGCTGAGTTTGTTTTAAGAAGAGCAAGGACTAGACTGGGAGCTCTAGATGAGGACGTGCCTTTTATTACATAATTTAACATTTTAAATCCTCTTTTCATCTAGAAAAGTTTAGTTTTTCACCACAATCTACCAAGGTTGGATTCGGGCACTTTGCGAGCTAGTTAAAGACGATCTGAAACAAGCAAGCTAAAAAAAAAACATTAACAGTAAAACACAGTAAAGATAAGCAAAAATGCAAAAATCCAGCAGAGTCCATGTCAAACATGGCTGTAAATTATCATGTGTTTCATTTCCAATCACATTCAGGCAACTATGTTGATATATACTACATGTTTCCTCAGGGGTTGTTTAGACAGTAGGGCTGGATACTCGCCAATTATAAACTGCCCCTCAAGTACTGCCAGACTGAGTTTTGCTGAATAACTTGGCTTGATAAAAGCATCTGGTTAAACATCTTTGAATATCTAAGCCATCCTTGATTGAACTTATCAGTACAAAGTAAAACACTTGTAAAACATGTGTCATTGATACATATATTTGTTTCGTGTGTCAGAGCCAACACTGACGTCTCACTTTTTACTATATCTGCATGGCATCGACGGTCATATTTACTACCATGACTGTTTTTTTCATAGATGTTCACATTCAAATTATCATAAACAAAAACATGTTTACACTAAAATAGTTCAAGCGTGTCATTATTGTTGTTTTCTGTGCTCGCCTTTTATGTACATGCCTCCGTTCTTTTTTTTTTGTAAAGCCTTATTTAATATTCACTTCTAATTATATTGGTTTTCTCTCTGATCTGATCTCTCCCATTTTCATGAAAACCATCTTCTAAATCTAGTTGCATGTGTTCCTCAAAATGAAATAATTGTATTAAGGCGAGCATCAGCGCTTGACTACAGAGCCATTCTGTTCCATGCTGGTGTTTAATTGTTGATGAACTCCTTGTATTTGAGGCATTGAGTCAGGAATGAAGAGAATTACTTGAACAGTTGTGGGAGAGCTTTTTTTTTTCTGGTTGAGAAGAATGGATACTCAGTGAAATAGAAAGGAAACACAAAGTGGACATGTGAGAGAGATGATTAATCGTGAACTCCATTATTGAAAGGCCTCACTCATAAGATGTTCTGTTCTCCCCGGGGAACCAGCACAGGACTGCTGGCTAGGTTCACACTGTTGTTTTTTTCATTACCAGAAATTTCCTCATAACACCACTGCAGAGAAAACAACACCCCTGGGGGCTCCGATGTAGGAGAATGGATCCTTTAAAACACCTATGAGGCCTCCAATTAATCCTGAGAGCATGTTACTGATTCAGTTTTTGTTCTCTCAATAAAACATGTACAACCTAAAAGTGGGACACTGAGAAGGATGATGGGGGCTTAATTTACCGCCAAGTTACTGCCCTGGACATTTAGGTTTACAAAGCAGGTCAGGCACAATAACATATACATCTTAGAGTGTATTTCACTTTTTCATTCACTGATGCCATTCTTCAAGATTTCAGCAATCAATCAAGTCCAAGTTAACTTGCTGATATATTTTTTTTTTAGTTGTTTAATCTGAATTCAAATGACCCTTTCTGAGAAGGACTGTAGGCTCTCTTATGAATAGGCTATTGGTTAAGTAGACAGAGTGCTCAAACGACATTTTGAAAGCTTTTTGGAGCCAATAATGGACTGAGATGGATGTGGAGTGGACCTGAACATAGCTCATTAAACGCTGGGGTGAAAAGCTCTCGGCAGGCTCTCAACTCTATGGCTGAGCAGTTCCAATCACCTTCGGTGAACCACTGGCTAGAAGCTCTAGTTAAAGGAGCTACTCCAGTTAAAGGTGCTTTGTTATGTTATTGCATAGAATAACAAGTTAGCGCCTGCCGCAGAGTCAGAGGAAACAGCAGTGGACATCTCTAGAGACAAATCAGTTTCTTCATAGAGCCAAGAAAGGACTCTTTGTTTTAATCTATTCAGTGGGCTTTATTTTTAAATGACACATTTTACAGTTGGAGTCTTGATCATAAACCACGCCTTTATTTCTATGTCTTAAATGGCTCTATAAGGGCAATCTAGCTGTCCCCAAAGGAGTGATTATTCTTGTATTAAATGCCAAAGTAACAAGTGATTTTGGCATTTAGCATTGACCATAAAAACATGTATCTGTAAGTCTTGTCAACTTCAGCTCTCGGTAGTTTCTATTTGGCATAATGTGCGCGCGCCAATGCACCGAGACAAAAGACAGCTGTTTTTTATTTCAGTAACCTTTATGCCTCCCTGTTGGTCTTATTAACCACATACTTACTGGTTCCCACATGACTTGTTATCAGGGTTTACATTAAAAATGAATTTGCAGGTTCTACCGGCTGATAATTTGTCATTAGGCTGTTGTAAGCCCCACTTTATCACCTGTTTAATTCTTTATGCAGATTGCAGGGTCAGTGACCTTACAGGATGTGTCTGGCTGTGGTGAGCAAAAGTGACGGTCTGCGTAATTATGCTGTAAGGGGGCCAAGGTCAATTAGAGAGGAAATTCTCTGAGTGCAAGTAAATTAATGTTAATATATATTCGTTGGTAGCTCAATTAAGTGGCTCAGCTGTCAGATTATTCTGTTAGGAAGGTTTCAGAGTGGCTAAAGAAGGGCTGGTTCCACCTTAACAGAGTTAATGAACACTTCAGCTCAGCATCAGTCACTTAGCATTTCCTCTTGATTGCTCAAAAGAAAACTGTTGCCTTTCACATCTAAAGTGGTATTGTCTTTTTGTGCTCAGTGTCGGCATTTGTGAAAATATGATAATACAGAAGAAGATCAAATTTGACCCAGATCGACTGCCAATAAGTGGCACAGTTTAATGGTCGGCGGGAAATGGATAGAAATAAAGAAGACCATAAGTAAGACACAGACAGATAAGTGAGGAGCAGGTAATGGGAGGAAGCCAGCAGCGGCTAGCGTTGGTGGTGATATCTCTATGGAGCAGACGTGATGCTTGAGAGGATTTGGGAGACAGTGCTGGTTGGCAGAAAGCATCCGCACTGGAGGATAGATACTGTAGCTGTCTCAGCGGCTAACAAATGCCTAATGTAAGCAGTTCTTAAGTTTGTAAGTGAGATGGCTTCAGTCTTTTGAGGAATTTCACTCTGTTTTGAATGAAACAAGCCGTTCTTCCACCTAACAATCGTTGCCTAAGGTGTCTCAAATCAAGACCGATATCTCACCATTGTCCAGTTTATAACAAATTGAGGTATATCCTTGAACAATGCAGAAGATTCTTGAAAGCCAAAAGAGATCACCCGCCTTCCTTCAAGACTGACTGCCACTGCCCTTTACCTGACAATGTGTCCCACATAAAGTCAGTCCAAGCCTCAGACACAGGGAGGAAAAGCTGTCACAGTATCCCTTATCATCCGCCACAGTATTGTGGATGTCAGGACTCCTGCTCTTTTCATTTCTTCCACCCCTTTTTTCTTCTCCTCTCTCCCACCTTTGCCGTTTTCCCCTGGTATTCAAGCGGTTTAAGCAAGGCATATAATCTTCAACCACCCAGCCAGCCCTAAACCTCAAAGAGTCGCCCAGATATGGGCAGATGGAGGTGAGCTATCAGCTAACCTGTAACCGTGGGCCTAAGGCGATAATCATTTCAAAACTGTGGGGGGAAATGGTTTTAATAGCCCTGTAAAGGTGACGTTTGTCTGCCTTATCACACCTGGCAGATGCATCGCAGAGAGGGAAGGGGAAAAGGAAAACGGATTCAGGGAGGGGAAGGAAGAAAGAATCAGCTGATAACAGTCCCTCCCCAGGGAAGGATGAGTCTGGAATTAAAAAAGTGCTTCCTTCAGGAGAAAGTTTAGGGGATTAAGGTTAGTCGCGTTTCCCCTCTGTTCCACCTGGACCTCATCCCCACCTTACCTCATCCTTCCTCCTGCACATGCCAGCTGTTAACCCCTGGAATGAGCTTTTATGAGCCTTGCAATATACTTGACAGACACCTTGTATTTTTACCCTCGGGGTTCTACTGTCCAGTGGCATGGCAACAGTACGTGACACTCCACCTGTCTCCATCCAAAGTTCCTTTCATGTCAGAAAGTTTCCGTGATGGCTGCTATAAATTGAAACACCAAACCTGCAGTTTCAAAGGCTCAAAGGCCCCTCTCAGCTGGTTTACACTTGACCTGTCGGGTAAGTCATAGGTGATTCGGAAAGCTTCAATTGATGTTTTATGGGGAACGTGGCCCTCTGTGCAGTGTTACAGCATAACTGTAATATTCCTCTGTGGATGGACCTGGACTCAATCTGTTGACTACAGCTCTTGGCATTTGAAGCTATTTCTCTAGGGGTTGTTTCAGTCTCTTACATCATTCTTGTGTGCACTGGTTTGGATTTATGTGTGACCCCAAACTTCTGCTTCAATGTTAAACTTTTATGGAGTGGTTATGGAAAAGTTAATTGTTTTGTTTATTGTTCCCAAACTAAGAGTTGATTAGCTTTGGAAAAGAAAATATTAAGACAGAACAAAGTTTGAAGGTTGATGACTGGTGGCTTTCTGTATCAGTGTTATTATTTTTGTCTCATAATCTTTAATGTAGTACAGTGTGATCTTTCACTTAGGTTTTGTTTTCTGATCTGTTCATTGCAGTCTCAAGCTACACCAGCCACCGTGCTAAGGCTAGGATGGTCTGCTATATAGATAGCTGCTATGCATGTGCTGAGAAGTGATACCATGGGGAAAACAAATTAACATCCTATGCAATAAAGACCACTGGAATCATTAGTGACCATTGGTGATAGTGGATATGCTGCATATATAGACCTATAGACTGTATACGTATATAAATACTTTGTATATACAGAGGGCAACAAAGTAAAGGGAAAACCTGAAGAAATTATAGGGGTGTCCACAAGTAAGAGTTTACATGCTCGGGCAGCTGTAAATGCTGCTTACATGACTGAATGATAATCAAATTCTATAAACAGTATTTGAAAAGGTCTATGGAGTTTTTTAAACCTCTCAGTTATAGTGATCCCTCCATATGACCTACATAAGCAAACAAGAGTAACAGTGGGAAGATTGGCTTTTTCTAGAACCATTTCAAATAGTGATTCGCGGGTTGGATTTTTCCATCAGACAACATTGGGGTTTGTCTGGCTGAATTTGAGTAGCTTCAGCCGCTAACTGAAGGTCCGTCTCCAAACTGCTCCTCCTGGTGAAGTAATCTCCTTGCAGCGAGGAGTGAAGCAGAGGGACCATGGAAATGGAAACACTACTGTCCTTGTCCACAGGAACCGCTAAAATCAACACAAAATGAAAGGTTTCAAGTTGCTTGAAATAATATATACTATACACTTTTGAATATAATAATAAAGCATTTTGAAATAGAGGATTCTGCATGATAGATATCTTTACTTTTCATACTCATACCTAATTTTAGAGCAGAACTCCACATATTTTACACATCAAAGTGAAATCTGATAAATTGCCTCAAGTGATGTCAATTGTAGTCTGACTCAAGTTTGACTCTTAGCGATCGGGTTGCATTGTGGGTAAAGTGGGTACCAAGGTTTGACAGGGTGTGGAATAACCAATATGACATCTCTGGTTCTGCTTTTACTATGGTGAATATGTGGTTTGTAACCACCATGTTTATATAGCAAGATCCAAGTACTTCTTCAAAGACTGCTCTTGGTTTGGAAAAAAAAATTGTCAGTATATTCAAAATCATCAGGACTTTGAATGATATGATGATAGTTGGAGGAGTTTTAAAAAATATTTAAATTTTATGACAAACAGAACTGCATATTTACTGAGTTTACCCAGCTCATTATATTGTTTATTATGTATCATTGTCACTGATGTGACATAAAAAGCAATATAGAAAAAATATATAATAAAATATGTTGATTGAGTGGATTAATTAGCACGGGAACTTTGTGTTGTTAAACAGTGTGATTGATGATATTATTTTTATTTCCATGCACCAACAGAACATTCTGACTGTTGCATGCTTGACCCTTAGGAGAAAGTGACCATGACAGCTTCTGCATATGGTGATCCCCTGTAAGTTAAACCACAACAGGTGTTACATACTCCAACTGCTGACCCTCAACTCCTCCCTACATGCTCTCCCAGTGGGACACTGCACAAGACATGCACGATGACCTCCAAACACAGAAGGCTGTCACATGCCAGACAAGAATCTCCATCACGTTGCAGGGGGACCACACGATTGGCCAATAACCGATATTTAATAAAAGACTAGTATTTTTAATGCAAGTCATAAAACTCATATGTTTATCTAACCTTTAATCACAAACTATTTCTTGCTATCACCTTGAGTCCATTTGGGCCTATGACTCTCCTCCCTGTGATGACTGATTGCCAGCAGCCATGTACCGCTGACAGTGATTTCTCTTTAATGGCTGATTGAGCATGTCACCAGTCACACTGTAACCCACGGTTTGATATGCTGCAGGCCGAGCCGTTTGACAGCCGTGACAGCTACTGTCACCCTCAGTCAAAGCATTAACGTCCCAGCAATCAGCTGGAGATGAAAGAGCGTTGGCTTCCTGTGTACCTTCACATGTAGAAAGAAAAACGCATTAAAACTCTCAACATCTGCTCAAGTTGGAACTGCAAGAAAGAAAGAGGGGAAGAGAGTGGAGGTGATCTATAACCATGCTCACAGCGCGATGTAAAGTAGAGGTCGTTCCACTCAGCACCTCTCTCCATATACTGAAACACATTTTAAAGTGTTTAGCTGTGTTTAACACTCCCATTATGCTGCAGGGTAGAGATAACTTTCAACACACCGATCTCGCCTTTTCTCTTTCTTCTTCTCTGTTGTCGTCTCTCAGAGGCATTGAGACTGTTGCTATCTGCACCTTTAATACTGTAATTAATTCCCTGACACCCTTTTCATCTCACTAGTGTAAATTATTCTACTGCATGCCTCCAGGTATTAGCTAAGACTCTTTATTTAGTAAAGACGCAAGGTGAAAATTAAAGCTCTTTTCGGAAGACAAGCTAGTTTGCATAAGAAGACTGAAGCGTCTGGCACCCTAATTTAGAGACCCACCTTTGGTATTCAAATGTCTTTTAATTTACTGAACTCTTTGACACATCTTAGAGCCACAATACATTTATGGCATTTAAAACAGGTTGCATGAGCAGCCTCAGAAATGTAACAGATATGAGATGGATGATGGGACATTTACTGATTCTTTAAATGATCTTAGACTCAAGATGAAAAATCAGGGAGTATTGTGTCCTGACTGAAAAAAACAATCCACTTTCTGAGGTGGCATCATGGTTATTCACAAACACGAAACATGGTCATGGATTATTTCTCGGCTACACTTGATTGAATTATGGAAAACATTTGTTTTTGGCACCCGCATTTGAGGAAGCAGAGCATGTGCTTAATATTAAAATGAGACAAATCCTGCATGTTTGAGATGCCCTCTTTGCCGTTTTGTTATGCCAGAAGAAAGAATGGGTCAGTGTTCCGCATCGTGCTGCCCTGACGCTAATACCCAGAGGTTGACAGCAGTGTCTGGAAATTCAGCAAATCTTTTGTCAAGTCCAAGAAGGCTGTCAGTTTGAGACTGAATTTAGAAAAAGTGTTCCACCCTGTGTTTTTGCTTCTTGATCTGTCTGCGCACATGCCAGCACAGATTCAGAAACAAATTTTTTCGAGGCTAGTTTGTTTATAGGAACAAAGTAGATCTTCTAAACAGACTTCCAAATGCTCCTTATAGAGCGCCATATCCCAGAATGAACCCTGAATGTGCTCGACAGGCAGGCATGATTAAATCACTTTCTCTTTGCTGTAACCATGGGCACAGCCATGGAGTCAAACTCAAAGAGAACTGGATGCAATAAAGGCAGATTTCTACAAAGACACAAACAACCCTGCCTTTAACGTACCTTCACAATATCAAGAAGATATTAATTCTTTCTCAAAAAAAAAAAAAAGGCTCAGAAAGTAAACATTTCCCCCACGGCTCCAATTTCTCATTTGACAAATAAAGGCTTTAAATTGAGCAGATACAGGAAATGTTGGGGCATACTGTGTTTGGTGGGGGTTTAGATGGGGGTCTCCCTCTAACTCAGGCTCTCTTGGCCTCAGCTGGAGCAGCGGCCAGGTTTTACTGCCCAGCATCCTGCAGAAGACTGCTTTCAGGCCTCGCTAAATCTCACTTGCCTTGATAAGCCTTACTGCTCACTGTTTTCCCTTAATTCTCACCGTTTGGCTACCCTTCACCAGCATCCAAATCCATCTTCCTAATCCTGCCTCACTCCCCCTCACCGCCAACCCTGTGTCTCTGTCTCTCTCTCTCTCTCTCTCCTCCCTTTCTCCGTGCGGCTGTCTTGTTGCTCTCAGACAGATCAACAGTGGTGGAAGCTTAGCTGCAGCAGCTAGCCTTAAGCCCTCCACATGACTCCGAGTCTGGACCAAGTGGGGCTCAGCCTCAGTGGTGGAGGAGTTTCATCAGCTATGGTGTCTCCCACTTTCACTCTCAACCCCTGTCTGTCTCACATGATTATAAGCGTGATGGACTTAGCTGCAGTCTTTGCTGTAATTTAGTTTTTTTTCTCCAAAGAAATAGCTGAAACTGAGCAGTCCAGATTTTCCATCATTTTGTTATGCTAGACTATCCAAACAAGGGTAACTGCTGGTTATTAAATGTCAGCATCTGTCTCCTTACACCTATAAAAACATGTGTTTTGGGTTATTTCCTGTAGCTGGCTTGTATTACCTTCTCACTCACCCTTAACTACACCACACTTCTCCTGGGCAAAGACCGGTGTGCATTTCACACATCTTGGTGCAGTTTTTGGCTGCCACCAGCACAACACTGTTGTCACCTGCACAGTCAAAGTAAAGTGGAGGAGGAAATGCTTCAAAGTTTATTAAATAAACTGTTAAGGTATGATCATCAAAAAATATGCTTTTACCTTCTATCTGTCCCACCAGCTGTGTTTCCATCACTGACCTGTAATGAAGTAGATGCTGTCAACTGGACTGTGCCCAAAGGCTTGAGTGAAACAAATTATCCTAGATACTTCCTGCTGTCTCCAGTAATTTCCAGAGTGTGATGTCACTGCATCAGTTATTGGGTTTTGGGTAAAGGAACTATTCAGTCAGACACGGTCCTGGTAAGCCAATCAGGATGTGTTGCGTGAAATTAAAATGGCAGACAGTTTCTGTGGCTAAGCAGATGAAAATGAATTTAGTCTTGCACAGTCCTATACTCTTTGTTTAATTTTCAAAACACATTGACTACTCAGTGCCATTATTCATTCAATAGCCTTGAATGTGTTCTCTAGACATCTTAGTAGTCAGTCCTTGTGATAAACGGTTTTAGTCATTTTTTAGTAAAAAATCTGATGATGATCAGACACTGGAAGCACAAGTTCAAGCACAGCCTTAGAATATGTTTGTAATAAGATGCGATAGTAATGTCACTGCACTACTGAGACTGCATTTTTTTCTTGGATATGTTTGTGCAACATAGCATCTGCTTGACGGTGGATGGAAACATGTCTGTGTTGTGTCTTATTCTGTCACTGTCTCTGTCACCTTGTCTTTCTCCTCCCTCTCCATTCCTCCTGCTCTTATACGAGACGTTGCGGTCATGACAGTTGTCGGGGATCTGGGGTGTCTAAAGGGAAGACAGTCGCCTCCCCAGCCTTTCCATCACTGAATGCTAAGCACTGAGAATCTCAGAGAGAAATGAAAGCAGAGTGCTGCAGCCTCCCACCAGTTTTCAGACAAATGCTTTTCTCTGTAAATGTTTGCTCATACAGTATGTACACTTGCTTGTCTGTGTCTGTTTAGAGTCTGTCCATCTCTCGCTCTCTGATACATTCTGCTCAGTGTAATGGAGTATAGCAGGTGGAGTGGCGGCCCACGCTTCTCGCTCTATGTTTAACCTGTGAGATTCAACACCCCCTGAGGTGGTGTGACACGTCTCTCCCAATGGGTGCCTGCTTGAGTATAATTAAACTTTGGTGGAAACTAAACTTGTGTCTGCTGCAGTCAGCGATATGATTGAAGTCAGGCTTCTTGTTCTCTTGCCATTTCTCTTGATAGGCGTGCTGCTTTTTCAGATTTATGTTCCTTTTTTAATGACTTATTTGGTGTGTGGTTTTATCTATTTTTGCGCTATTGTCTTCAATAAGACAGTTCACTTCTAACTGAGGACTACGAAACCCCATCTTGCAGAGCCACATTTATTCATATTCATTCCATAAAAAAAGTCATTTATTACTGTTTTATATAATTCACAAAAGACAGCAAATGAAAAAATAGCATGAAACACTGGGTCATTTTAATATATAACCTTTTTATAAATGTTAAGTCAGCTAACAATTTGTCTTGATTTTTAATCCTTTAGAGTACATTACATTGCAAAAACTACTATTTTTGAAGTCATCAGTATTTATAATTGAGTTAAAGTTTGAAGATTTAAAAAGGTGTGTCCTTGTTGCCTCTGTGTTTAAGAAACTGACCACGCTGACTAATTGTATTGTCACCAGTCCGAGGTTGGACTGGTGGAGAACTTCGATGCATGTTACATCCACTGAGGTCTGCTGTGAAAAAAGGTCTATGAAGAGAGCCGGACATATCACGATAAGTCAGCCTTGCTTCTGATATGTTCCAGTGGGCATCTGCACTTAGTTGTGGTCAATAATTGTTTTTGTTTCTCATGTATCATCTCGTGACCCGTTGAATGAAAGACTTTCACATGTAATAGAGAATTTTACATTGTGGTATTTGTACTTTTATTTAAACGAAGGATCTGAGAGCAAAAAAAAAAACATTAATCAGATACATATATCTATAAAACTGTTACAACACTTCAGTTATTACCCTTTGTATTGCCTTTTTTTTACTTTAAGACTTATATTTGCAAAATGTATCCACAGCCTAGGAAAGCCTGTGGGTTGAGGAGGGGTCAGCTGTATTTTCTTATATTTTTCTTGCTTATTGTGCAGTGATCTTTCTCATTCCTTGTTCCTAAATACATATATCTTGAACATTTTTTAATCTATTGGAGCAAAACTTAAATATTCATAATGCACCAGGGGGTTGTTTTCACTTGTTTAATACAATTTTAGTCATACACAAGATTAAGATCTTGTGCACTGTATTTTTGTGCCTGTGAATATCTTCTGACCTTATGCAAATCGATAGAGAGAGTGCACTGATGTTGTAAGTGCTGTCTGTGTGCTGATGGTACAGTTGCTTACGTTTGCTAAAAAGCCAATTAGCTGTTGACGTATTATCCATACAAAAAAAAATGAAGCCTGCTGATCAACTTGGCAACCAGAGCGGGAGAGAAAGAGGAACACAGATCACATTGAGATTAGAGAGGTATGATACACACAATGGCCTGGAAGGCCTGCATGGAGCCATTTCCTTCCCATTTCCTTCCGCTTCAATGGGGTTCCTTATGTCTGACTCAGTTATCTCTTTGGAGTAATGCCAAGGATGTCATCTATATTCCACCCGTGAGACACAATTCAAAACAGACTCTGTTGCTTCTACAGTGACTGTTACACTATGCAGCATCCCATTCCCTCAACAGAAGGCTTGATCCTGCAAGAAAATGTCTGTGCATCTGTGTCCCCGTCTATGGATGCATACATATTCTCTCTCAGGGAATTTCAAACAACAAATCACATTCCATCTTGATAAAAACACACCAGACAGATCTGATCAAGACTCTCACGTTATGACAACACTAATCTTCAGAATCAACATTCCTATGTTTATTAATTTCATTAAGTCTCCTGCTTAAAAGACTTCGTAATTCATCACTGAAGACTTGGATTCGGTACTCCAAACACTGAGCTCATTTAATTTTCTGGAGTGAAATGCAACACTGTGTGGCCATGCAGCTGAGAAAACAGAGGGGAAAAAAAGGCAAGAACATATTCAGCTGTTGAAATTAAAGGCTGCAATCCACATAAAAAACCCATGACACGCAGGCTTCATGGAATATTGCTATACTTAAAAGTAAATTATGGCACGTAAGGTGTTGTAATGACTTAATCTCATTGGGCTATGAAATTTGTATTGGTCTCATTTATCTTGGCTTTCAAGACGTTCAGCTGTTACTTTAAAAGTCATTTTAAATATTACTCAGCGTTAACATACTGTGACCCGAGCCAAAAAGAGAATTCTGGCCATTATAAAAGCCCTCTCTGACAAGATGTGCCATCTGAGCCACAGTCTACAACAAGCGCTCAACCTCAGCACTTCTCTGCCCATTTCACTTTCCATCTGATCTCCATTTCCTCCACTCATTCCTAATGTTCCAGTCCGTGTCCTCGCTAAATAATTACAAGGCGCCTATCCTCACCTGTCAGGCCGGTCACGCCCTTTGCTGAGAGTATGACAGCCATCTTGTCCCCTCACTCCTCTACTTCCATTAGTGTTACTGGTCATTGTGACTGCAGGCCCATTCCAGGGTCAGGGCCCTCCACTATGGGCTGTAATTGCAGCACGTTGAGCACTCGGGAGCCAGTGCACCCACCTAATGAATTGTCACCCAGTTTAATATGAAATTACACGAGGGTGAATCGTAATAGATTAACAGGGTTAGCGAGGTTACTCTCAAAAGATAACCTATTGCAAATTGCTGATTACCTGCCTAAAATTATTATAAGGAACATGTGAAGTGGATTACTCAGCCCCAGTGATACAATCTGATCACCCTCACTCATCACTGGATTACTCTGTGCAAAGAGGGAGACGAATGCTAATCCTCATCCTGCTTTAAAAGGTATTGGCCATTAGCTTGTTCTTAAAGTGGATACAAAGGACACTGGAACTTTTCATCATGGTGATGTTAGTTTGATAATTATTCTAATAATCCTAGCCTTAAAGGTAACTCATATATTTAATTTAGGTAAGTATCTCATCAGGAATGAATCACGTATGTGTCAGCCCACAGCCATGATCATGATCTGCCTTTTTAGTTAGTAAGTTAGTTCAGAAATAAAACCTTCCCACTTTCAATTTAAGTGTAATTTGGTTTAATTTAACTTGGTCCTTTTTCGTAGCTTTGGTCCTGTTGGTAAAGATAACACTTCATGCAAAGACGGAGACAAACGCTAATCCTCCCCCTCCTTTAAAAGCTATTGGCAATTACAGGTTAGCTTGATCTTGAAATGGCAACAGAGGACACAGGAACTTTTTATCATGTTGATGTTGGTTCGATAATTAGTCTTAAAGGTCCCAGTTTTCATTTATGTAAGTATCTCATCAAAACTGAGTCACTCACTAATGTCACAGCCCAAGGCCATAAGGATGATCTACCTTTATCATAAGCTGTAAGGTCAATAATAGGACTTTCCCTGCTTCAGTTAAAGCAGAACTAGAAGCTGACAATGGAGTCAACTCTTTATGCAGCTTTTCCAATCCACTTTATATGGAGGTAAAACCAAAGATGTGCTAAAAACATTCACAGATCTTAATGTTCATGTTTACATCAAATATCAATGCATGTTTCAAAAACATTACTGACACGATGCTTAGGATGTAATAAGAGTCTACAAATTCTATAGTATTCAAATTAGTTAGTCAACTCACATTTAGCACAATTAAAAAAAAAACAGTATCAAGAAATTCATGCAAGCAAACAGCAGACTTGCACATTCCGATTCAGAAATCACACAGTCAACAAGTGACTAAACAACCAACAAATACATCATTGGAGAAATTCCAAACAGTTCAGAACCCTGCAGGCTCTGCACTTCCTGACTGTGTCCATGCAGGCAGCAGCTACAACAGCCTCGGTGTCCAGGCAAACAACATACAGAGCATAATCTAACCTCCATAACATAATCAACCACAGAGCAACGCGTTACATACACACAGACAGCCACAACAGGACAGTTACCGCTTCGCTTCGTTGAGATACTGCCATAAATAATTCTAAGTATGACGGCTTAGTTCTCGCCCCCTCACAACTGAATCAGCCGATGCATTTTTCATTGACCGAGGGCTCCATTAGACATGCTGATAGATGTTTCTGACACTTGGGGAGCACATTTTCATACATCCACACAGGGATGATTATTAACAGAGATCAGCGGTTGTGAAATGACACACAATTACGCCACCCCATCCCAACCACCCCCTTTTTTTTCCTCCTCTCAGATCCCAGTTTTGACGACAATCATCTAGCATTTCACACCTCGAAACCCAAGCGCTGTCAGGAGCGCTGACCTAAAATCAGAGATACATTTCCGATACGAATAATAGCCGGCTTAGTCACATTTCTGCAGATGTAACCCATCATTACTTGTGCCCTCGACCAGTAAATATAGCAGTTGTAGCGGCAGCACCTCAGCTTGTTTACTCCTAATTTATCAAACAGTGGAATCTAAAAAGCAGTTGTCTATTGACTGACTTAGAACAAAGAGTATTATTTTGTAAGGACAAGGCGAGGAAAACACCTGGTAAAAGAAAAAACACAGATGTTATTGAGTTTTCAGTTATCGCCGACATTTTCTGTGATTTCCTGTCTTTCAACAAACAGAATGTGGAGGCTCAGAGTTACTTTGTTGTCAGAGGAACATTCAGGTTTCAGTCCAATCAATCAGTCAGTCCAGGGCATTTTGCCGCATTGATGGAAAACTGCATATTTTCCATTGTATTTTTCTTTTCTCCAAAGATATCACTTGTGCTTTTAAGACATTACTCAAATAATTCAAAGCAAGTTTTAATAATTTAATCTGTGTTCACAGCAGGAAGAATGGCAGCATGTCTGCGCAGATAAATTCCCTAAATGACTCCCCTGTGAATACATCTGTGTTCTCCTCTAAATACATGAATAATGGCACGTTCCATAAGTGCAGGTGGAATGGACGGAGAGTTCATCATCATTACCGTCCACGCACAGCAACAATCATCACATCTTACACCTTGCTCTGGGTCCCACGGTGTTTACAAAAATGCATGAATGAACTCCACTTTAAAAGCCATTCCAAATAAATGGTTTTATTGATCTGTTGTTTTGCCACATAATTATCTGGGAGGTGTAGCTCTTTGAATAGTTTTAATGGACCTTGGCCAAGCGTGTGGGCTTGTACTTACAGATGACAACATGATTGTGTAATTATTCTAGCACAATAAGTTGGAGACAAAGCGCAGCGCTCCCTGTTGCCAGCTGCAACGATCTCCACTGAAATCATCGAGTTCACTTGTAAATTTTAAGATGATACATTTCCAAACGATCATACCTACAGCCTAATTTCTGTTGTCTTCAAAGTAACTTATGTCCATTTAAAACTACCATATTAAGCGTTATCTCTGCTGTGCTCAACTGTTTATGTTCCACATCAGTTTTCCTGTGTGTGCTTGGATTGACACGGTGCAGACGCCAATCAAATGGCCCCTACTGGCACTCAATCTCGCAGCCTTCCTGCCCCGGGCTCTGGAGACGGAGAGAAGCTGTCCTAGGGTCACAAGGCTGCGTGTTCTCATTCATTGAAACCCCACTACTGTTCTTTTCTCATTACCCACGAGCACTGTGTCTGTGCAAACCCCCATCACAACAGCACGCCTCAGACTGGGGTTAGAGTTCAGGTATTATTGAAGTTGTTTTTATTTATTTATCTCTCCTCCACACTTGTATCACTGCCGCTGTAACCGTGGATAATGTTGTTTGGGTGTGTTATGGTAAATCCCTCAGCATCTACGGGACTTCGTACATTCCTGATTTGTTCGCCCATCTTCGAAGAAAGATTCTCATGTCCCATGACAGCCTGAAAAGAGAGTATTATTTATTCAGAAAGCAAAAAAGTTGTGCTGGAAAATGGATCACTATCAACAACCACAGGGTGGGGGTGGGGCGGTGAATAGTCTTTTGTCAGCCCCCCAATCCACCCAAACACATGCAGAAGAGCACTGCTGCCATATTGTTAATCAATAACATAGCATATATTCCATACATAGAAAAATACATTTGGACCATGACCTATGACTATGAATGCCCTTGTGAAATATGAGATTTTCACACGTGCATTCAAGGTTGCACACATAAGATTTGTTTTCACTTCAATCACATGTATAGAATATCCATGCACTGTTTTACAGAATTCGAGGAAACAGAATAAGCAGAGTCTGCGTACCGACAGCAGACTTAGACGATAATGCGGAGCACCAATTAAACAACAATTTGCATTCATTGTCAGCGTTCAGCACGCCTGTATCATCATCCAGGACACCTGCTCTGAAGCTACCAACAACTGAGGGTTATAAAATGTCTGGCTTCCTAAAAGAGATGGATTTTGAACAACTGTATGTCGTTCATTGTAAGAAGTACAGTATAGGTACCTACAGTACCGTGCTACATAAAATGAATGACATTTTTTCAGACACACTATTTTCATGAATGAGTGACAAATGATGCCAGCATGCATTACATAAGGCAGGTGCAGTGGGCATAACAATATGAAAATAAACAACACCTTATTAAACCTTATCAGGGTGCTGCTGTATTGAATTTTACAGGTTAATTTGGTACTATAAGGAAATTGTCACTAGTGCAGGAACTGGTTAAAAAATAAATGAGGTGTGAACTGAAGTTGCACAGAAAGTATACTGTGGGTTGTCTTCTTAAGACGCTGTGCTGTCTCCAAGTTTGACACTCGTGCTGTATACTGACAGTGCTGTGCTGCAAGGAAATCATGATAACATACTGTGACATTTGGTGAAGCTATGAAAATAGAGAAGAGCCCAATCGCTACATGCAGTGCAAAGTCTTGACCAGGTGTGACCAGTCTGTCCAACCCCAGTTTTCCCAGGGGCAACTTCATCAAAATAATCACTCACACAAAACCTTTAGAAGCTATTTATTGTTGTTGTATTAGCTACAGAAACTTTAAAGAGACTGATTAAAATTAATTTTAAATAGCGTTTTGCTGTCAGGTTATATTACATTCTACTTCTTGCGCTTGCTTTTTTGTGTTTAATGACCAAATCTGACAACACAGTAATAAGTTTACATCGCACATCTTAAAGTTTGTTAAATTAGGTTAGAAATTGTTAATAGATCTGTCTGGATACCGAACACTGTTGTATTTTTGCAAATAAAATAAGTTGTCTTGACCAGAGCGAAACAATTTGTATGAACAATATTCTATCAACAACATTACTGTCGTCTGGCTGCTAGTTTAAATTAAAAAAACTGAAATATTAAAGGCATATTTTGAAAAAAGCTACGCCTCTGCTATTACTAAAAGCAATGGTAACAATTACTTTTCGTATATTACATTGGGAGGTTTGATTGTTCTGGGTAGTTACCAGTGGGATTTAACCTAAGCCTTTACAGTAAACATTCATGTTTATGAGGTTAAGGTTTGTCTACATATACCAGCTTATGTAGGCTTGTATATTTTTATTGTTTGGTAGATCATAAAGAATATTTATTGGGGTGTATTTCATGGTAACTCCTGTATTCTCCACTGAGCACACAATGATTTAACAGTGGAAGTGTGAGGTGGACCAGCCTTGGGCGACGGGCCCCCCTCGCAGCAGCTGTTGGTGCAGATGTAAGGTGACAGTAATCAATACTGATTATTAAAGTGGGAACACCATCTCTAGTGTGTGATTAATCTTCATTCCCCCATGTTTACAGAGCCTCTTCTGGCCCGTTCGCCTCAGAGGGGGAGCGCTCCCCATTATCTATCCCCAGAGACAGGAAAAACAAAACACCGTCTCCATTAAAGATACTCACTGTCACTGTGGAAGAAAGCAGGCACAGGTCGGCAGAGGGATGGGGCCCACATGTGCTGCAGTATCAAAGCATGAGACTATGTGTTTGAAATCCAAAATGTCCACCCTTGTATACTTATAATGTGATGGTGTGTTCAGACTGAGTCCAAAGGGAGAGCAAAGTGAAAACAAAGTGAATGGAGAGATGTGATAAGAAGAGATGCAATAGCATGCATATGTATGTATAGTTTTTTTTCCTGTTTTATTGCCTTTATTGGTGAGACAAACACAAATTCCCATCCCTGGTGGAACTATAAAGTTGTATTCATTTTCTTTAATGTCTTCTTTTCTTTTTGTTCTTTTTGAGTGCACCCTCTGCCCTTACAACATACTCTGTGTTTTCCCTACAACATCTCGATCGCTGTGAAAGCCTGCTTAATGGTTTATGGATAGATGTTAGTTATGGTTCAGGAAATGCTGTGATCGTGGTTGAATACTGAAATATCAAGGCTGACTTCAGTCATGAGACAAGACCTGTTTAATATTTTATACCAGACCACAGTCTTTCCCTATATGGTTAGCTGAAACAACATTGCCAGTGAATCAAATTCAGACAGGAAATGTTTTCTTCAAAACTTATTTGGCAAAACAATTTAGGACACAGGGTTGGTCTGTGATTTCCAAGAATGCAGTACCTTTAACAACTTCCTGAGAACAGGCAGGAACTTCATTCATCCAATATTTCTAAACTTGTAGGAAATGTTATTAACACTGCAGAACATGTAAAATTACAGTGCCACAGATATGCAAATATATAATAAAGTGAATATCTTAACTAACACTGTCTCTCTGTACAGTGTGTTGGAGATTGTTGTTCTTTTCAAAAGTTAAGTCTTGTAACCTTGTCGTTTGGCAGCTACTGTGAAACAAACAATCCATCATCCTTGCTCCACTGCATCCACAATCAAATTCAGATTAATGTTTAAAACAAAAACAAAACAAAAATCAAATTAGAGCCATTTAGAGTATGGATTGTTTGGTTTGGGGGCATTTATGCTACCAGGTCAATTAAAGTAGGAATCAATAATATGATAATGAAACACAAATGAAACTTTGTCATCACGTGAAGGAGAAAATAACACAATCCAAGGTGATAATACAAAATTAAAAATGATATATAGAAAACATATAAAGCATGCAGGTATGCATGGCATATTTACTGTAAGAAGAAGAGTTCTGCTCTGTGTGCAGATGTGCGTTTGATATGCATCATCAGTACACCATTAACATTTTTGGACTAGGTTGAAGGCTCCCGGTGCCTCTTGTCTCGATTGCCTGTGACTGCAACAGATGGTCACCCCCTTTCTTGCAGGCTCCACCCCCTCCCTGTGTACTCCCCCACAGGTGTCAGGATAAATCCACCCCGACCCCCACCCCCTCCACCTCCATCGTTAAATAATCACCAGCAGCAGCTCCACCCCCCCACCTCGTCCCCCGGTTGTCAAAAGGAACGCCATCCTTCCTCTGTTTAATCCGCTTTTACTCCTTCTCTCCTCCCCTCGCCTCCCTCCTCCTTCTCGAGGACCCCCATCCCCACCCTCCCGTGCTCCCATCACTCAGCACCTGTGAGGATCCCACAGAGAAAAGATAAGGCCTTTCCGTAGCTCCGTCTCTCTCTCCATGAGTGGGGTTGGGGATGGTAGAACAAAGAGGGAGAAAGCACATGGAGACGTTGGGAATTCTTGACAGCTGTTTCATTCGGAAGGCAATCTCCTCTCCCGGGTGCCATATCTGAAAAAGACAAGGGGGGGGACGGAGAGTGGCTGCACTCTCAGGCAGAAAAAAGGAAGAGACGAAGATCTTTAGGAAAGTTCAGAGGATTAATTTGACACAAGGCACAGAGTATAGTAGAAGGCAAGGAGGAGGAAGAGGAAGAAGGGAAAAATGCTTTCTTTGTCAGAGTAATTGCTCTCAGCCAGTCTACTGTGCAAACTGGGGAGAGATTATAGGATTTATTCCCATGTAGATTTTCAACGGCGACGCTTTGCTGCAGCCATTCTGCTCCCTTCTGCAGAACGTGTGGCCTGGGATGTTCTGTATAAATCCATAAATCCATAAATACTCAGCAATGCTGGAGTCTTTTATTCCCCGGGACAGTGAGACAGAATAAGTACACATGGATCAAATTTGCCTGCGTGTCAAGGCAAACAAATGAAATGTCAAGATAAATGACAGCACAGTATATATTTAATGTATGGCAAGCAGGATAGCAGCTGTGGGAATTGCTTTGCGGCAAGAAAACAAGGCTTTGTTTGGTGTCAGAAGGCTGAAACCCTCTCACAGAATCATAATCATCTCTACAGTTAAAGGTGGATAAAGCAGAGGCCAGCGAGAGGGATGGAAATACTAATTATAGATGCAATCACATGAGTAGATATTCAGTAGAATAATTCATTTATTTGATGTTGAAAACACAGAAACAACCTGAATTTGGTGGAAGAGATTATTACGAGATCAAAACAGCAGCACATATTTGCATTTGTTGTGCTACTTTGTTTACCAGAATACTTCAAACAATGCATTACCATTTCAAAGCTGGTCAAGTATGTGTAATTCCTTGTCCACACATGAAAACAAGATGAAATTGTGTTTGTCGGTTTTATTTCATTATATATTTACTTGCTTGCCCGCGAGCTAAGAGTATGAGTGCAGCTATAAACCATCAGCTTATCTTTGCAGTGAACTTGTGCTGACTCTCTCCCGGCTTGCGCAAAGTAATGGGGCTAAATAGCATTGTGCACATGAGAAGATGCCTCATGCAGGACAGAAGCCTCAGAGACACTTTTTGAAGAATCAAAGGCTCCCTCTGCTAGAAAAGAGACTTCTTTCGTTCCTAACGGTTTCTGTCAACATGTGTCGCCAATCAAACGGCCTTCAGAACACCTTCTGTTTTCAATCCGACTCTTTGACGGTCTACTTGAAAAGTAAAGGGTCCGGAACTTTCCCCACAGTGTGTGTGAGTGTGGAATATGACAGCTCCCATTACCTTCAGTGCAGCCCACCAGGGGATACCCCATAGTTGCCCACAAGCTTCTGTTTCCACAGTAATATCTCTAATGGCCTGTATGCCCCTTCACTGCACAGCAACGGCGTGTCATACAAACAAGAACAAACAGCACCACCAGTTTTTACAGGCTAAATCACACCAGAGTGAAGTCACTATCATTCAAATAGTTCCGAGGCTTCAGAGGAGACACGGAGTTATGAAACCATTTTCTGTGTAATGAAGTTGCATCACAAACAAAGCAGAAACCCAAAGACTGTTTCATGTACTTTGTTGCAGGTTTAATGGTGACCTCAAATCCCACTGGAGTGTAAATAAAATGTTCAAGTAAAAACATCAAGCCTGAGCTTTCACAGGGGTGGTGACTCATAGCACATGTGTCGGCTTGTTATCTTGATTGTTTCTTCTCATTTGTGGGGAAGTCCTCTCTTGTCGCCTTCGGGGCTGATGCTGGTTCCAGGCGGCGTGTGACGCTCCATGGGTGGCGGGATGGGAAAGGGCCCTCAGGTTCAATTGGCACAGGAAGAGGAGGCCTGTCGGGGCACTGCTGTGCCTTGGCTGGGACCTATTTTGGCCCAAGGAGACCTAATTTGAATTTCAATTGATGTTGTGGCAGGTCAGCTGGCGGGCTACTGTGGCCTTCCAGTTGATGATTTATATCTGCCGAACTGAAAACAGATATCAAATTTTTTCTTAGCTGGGTGACCTGGCGGCTCAGTACACAGCCGAGTTCACAAAAGCAAAATATTCTGTAATCTGCAGAACGATTCTGCCGGCGGGGTGAGTAAAAAATGTCTCAATGTGAACTCTTGGAAAATAAAACCACTCCATCTGACCTTAAAACTGGTTCAAAAGACTTGATAAGTGTGGAATTTCAGAAATTCAGCACAGGGTTTCTTAAATGTACAATTTCTGCTGTTTAATTCAGCTCAGCTGTGGTGTGGCGAAAAGCAGACGAGAAATGGCACCAAGGTTTAAAACAGAAACTGCTGAACGTATAGCAACCTATGGCTAACAACAGCCACAGAGCTGTAAATTATAAAGCTTCTTATCAACCACTTTACTTGTCACCTCTGACAATGTTTTTCTAGTTACTAGAGCCTAGCAGTGCGTCTTTCTCTCTTCAGCTGGCAGTGTTTCATTGTGTGACCATATACGCAGCTGTATTTTTGTCTTTGCTTGTTTTAGGATTAGTGTGATTCTTAAATTAGGCAAACTATGATGTGCAGGATATAATTGTGATAACCATACGTCCCACTTTTAGGCTTATTTCCTGTCAGCTACAATAGAAAAGTACACTGAATGTCTTAATGTCTTAATTAGACTAAATCAAGACATAATCAAATACAAATGGTGCTTGACAATATTATAGTTAAGAAATTTGGCTGTAAATCTTACTTGTGTCTAAGAAACCACTGTTAAACATCTTGAATAAATTCAATATAACTCATTTTTTCCATATTGTATGGATGTAAGTATGTGAAACACAGGGGAAAATGACAAGCTTACATTCGTATGCTGTGAATTGAAATCCTTCAGATTTATGTCAGTCTTAAAATTTCAGTGGGCTCAGTTCTAGGAGCTTTATCAAACATCACATTCCTTACTACTACTTAAAGGTCAACCGCTGGGCTTATTGCGTAAAACGTTGTTCCTTCAGTTTCACATATTTTCTGGCCATACAAAGATGCTTGGATTGCAGTTGAGATTATATTTTCCCACACTAAGAAGAAGATGAGGCTGTTCAGATAAACATAGTGCCCTTTTTCTGTTCCTCATCTGGTCATTTTTTCAGGCAGTTCATCTGCGACTCTTTGTGCCTCCCAGCCCCACATACACACACACAATCCAACGTCGTGGTCCAGAGAGTGAAAGACATTAGCCCTCCTCCCTCCTCTATCCACACAGTACAGAGACCAGCACCTCCTCTGACACACGCACTCACCAGATGTTGCCCTAAGCTTTAGGGAAGAACCCGCAGGTATGCGTATGTGTGTGTGTGTGTCTGTGCGTGTCTTCATGTCAGCCTCCCACAAATGGCCTTTCTTGTGCATCTGTCGAGATTTATGACCACAGTTTTTCCTACAACAGAGTCGGCTTCCTCTTTT
Source organism: Scortum barcoo (assembly GCA_023238725.1). NCBI lineage: Eukaryota > Metazoa > Chordata > Actinopteri > Centrarchiformes > Terapontidae > Scortum > Scortum barcoo. Next base: position 4,767,595 of record CM041551.1, read on the forward strand.
GAAATCCCAGTGGGGCAGCAGATCGGGGATCAGAGGGAAAAGCAGGTTCTCCAACCCAAAACAGGTGACTCCAACCCCAGACCTTACCAGGCTGAAAGGACGGTTTAAAAAAATGATCTCCCAAATCCCTGGATGCTAGAATTTTTATCTACTGGCAGTTCACACGAACCCCATCTGTTTCTCATATCAACACACTTGCACTTGCCAACACAGGGGTCTACTGGTCTGGCCTGCAGGGGTCAAGAGGACCAAGTGGAGTAATGAAATCAAACTGGCCAAATGACAGAGTCTGCTGTTGATCACTGGACGTCACTGAAGGTTTTCATTATGGAGTATTATCATGGCGGGAATGCAAAAGCGGGATATTAAAGACTCTGCAGAGCTCTTTCAGTGTGAGTAATGATCGGACAGAGCGGGGCCAAAGACAGCTTTACTGTTCCCTCAGGCCTCAAAGTGTTAAGGGTGCAAGCTGATACAGCAGAGTACCCACTAGGTTACATGCTGCGTGGTGTATCATGAAAGGATGAAACCTATTGTATTTTGATGGCTTTACATTACCTCTAGGGATATGTGGGCTGGATTTATGTCTGTGATGTTTTATAGCAATGACGTTACTGCACATGAGAATATCCCTTCAATACATTTTCACAAATCATAATAAAAATATAGTTACACAATGAACATTTTATTGTCTATAAAAGCTAACTTTTCTCCATCGTCTATGTTATCTGTACTCCTAACTGGTATTTGTGAACCTGGAGAGGATCATATACTTCCTACAATCCTTAACTCTATCAGTCCTAGAGAAGAGCAAGTGTACCATCCACTGGTTAAGTGAGGCTTGCCAAGCCAACTGATCTATATCAGTGTAAATCAACATATTAATAGCACTGGTCCTTACAAGCAAAAGTATATATATCATGCTTGCTTGTAACTCCCTCAACTGTGTTTTTTGTGGCAATCCAATCAACATAACATAAGTTAACTTTATAAACACACTGCCATATTCTTCTTATATACAATGCAAAACTGGGTTGACAAGTTTAGTAAAGAACTAAATAATATCATCTGCATATGATGCAATAACATGACATATGTCATAAACTGAAACTATCTACATGTGTACAAATCAAGACAGAAAGGGGCTCACTTGCAAGTGAAAATAAAAGTGGCAAAAAACACACTTGTCTTGTTCCACATGTACACCTTGTCCCATGAGTCCTGGGACACCGTGCTGGAGTTCTTACAAGGTTGCTTAAAAACAGAGACAGTTAAAGAGGTCAGTTGCGTTGTTGAGTGAGTCACCTTAAACAGCACCTGAGTCTACAGGGAGATTTGTGTCTATAAAAGTCTTTAAAATGTGATGAAGGTGAAAGCTAAAATGCTGCATGGGGCCTCTAATAAGCATCTGACTGTAAAAGCAGACTGGACCGAGGATCAGGATAATTTACATTTGCTCTACTGACACTCAATCAAAGGTAATATTGAAGGAAATGGACTGTGGCCCATAAGGGATGTTCAAATGGAGTTACTTCAGAGATGCTTTTTAAACTCTCCCCCTGGGTAGTATTCAAGGTTTTAGCTTCTATTGCAGTCTGGGCAAATTTCCACTGTTTGGTCTCCTTTCCCTCTTCACCTTAATTTTACCCTTATTCCCAAAGGTGATATATGGACAAGTGGATGTCTTTATCCCTGATACATGTGCTTTCTAGTATATTTCCACTCTGACCAGACGGATTCTTTCAAAGGCCTCACCCTTCCTCAGGATGAAGACAGATTTGGCAGGAGCTCTTTGATGCACGGCCAGCACCGGCAAATTCTAAAAAAGCTGCCTTCCCCGTACAGTTGAACATCAAAAATATGACTATTGTCTTTATCACCATCGAAGTCATCAAAGGATGCTATTAGAAGTTAAGCCAGCTGAAGACAAAAGCTCCCCAGCACTCGTAACAGTGACCTATGAGGAATGGAGATTAAAGAGATGGAGACAGAGAGGATGTGTTTTTAATTGGCCTTTTTCACTGTCACTTCAACAAATGTGGGAGCCACATTTTGAGCTGGTGCCAATATATAACTATTGCAGAGGTTCAACTTGTTTCAACACTCCTCCAGTTATGACTGGAACTGTTCAGAAAATCCTGATTCTCTTTTCTTTTTTTTCCTTTTGTTTTATTTTTAGCTGTTGAAGACATGAGGAAGGATCTGGCAACCAGATGACTAAAAGAAGAATGTCTTCCTCGTTCAGCTACATACATACGATGTGTGTCTGAAAGACAATAGCCACATTTATAATCATGATGGACACAGAAAAGTTCAACAAATTGTTTCATGTTGAATTCTTAAATCATTAATGTCACACCCTAAAACATGCAGTATAGTAACAGTAAGAAATAAACTATTCATTACTTGTCTTCAATTATGCATCTTATTTCGCTGGTGTGTTATCCAGAAGAGAAACCATTTGTGAATGTTAAAGCAACACAATCAAGGGAAATTATTGTTACAAGAATTTGAAACTACCCTCAATTTATTCACTGAAAAAACTTTATATTGTATGTACAGAGAATGGCAGAAACAGTGCTTAATGATACATTGTTGTAAAAAGGAAAATTGCACTGTGCTTACATATTAGTCATTTTTTACCACCATAGTACCATATTGTGGATAATAAAACACAATGAGGAATGGTCATAAAAATACAATGAAACAATAACAATATATTTCTCATTTCTCCCAGGATAAAAAAAAAAAATCCCCCGAAACAATAGCTTTATGGGAAGAATCCATGTGTCACAGAGGTGGTGCATAAACATTAATTACACAAAACAAATAATAAACGCGCATTATGGGATATTATCAAATTTGCATATGAGGAGAAAAAAAAAAACTCGTTAGATATTCGTAGGCACTTGAACCCCCCCCCTACCCTCCCTCCCCAATCCACGCAGAAAACATCAGTTAAAACAGCTGCTGTGTCAGGGCTGACCCCCCTCACACACACCCACATTCACACAGCCACTCTCGCTTGTAAAAACCAGATCCCAGACCTAATTCTGGTCCAGATAAAAAAAAAATGGGTGAAAATGACATCAGATAAAGGAGATAAATGAACAGCCTCATTGGTAACCTCCTGTTTGTACTGCAAACTCAGAAGAATAGTTGTGATTACTCCATTGACTGAATCATCTGCAAGGTCAGGCCTCCCATCTTCTCCCTCCCACTCCTCTGCTCTTCTCACTCAGCAGCCAAGTGGTTCATATGGCTGCCAAAGACATATTCATAGACATATTGGAGCATCCTGTTACTGGCAGCGTTCACAGACACTTAAACACACGCCCACCCACACACACACACACACACACACACACAGATACTGGAACATTAGTAGACAAACAAACATTAATACTTTACATACCCCTTTATGTGCAAGGACCACAGAACCTCTACTGCAATAATCATTTTAAATCCTTCTCCTAACCTACTGTAACCACTGCATGCCTAGAGACCATGAACTTCATCTTATTTATGATTCTAGTCTCAGTTCTAAACCCAGGACCCAGAGGCACAAATTCATTTCAATGCAGCAATTCTTTCTTTCTATATTTAGAACTGCTGATTTAAAACAGCGGAGAATAACATACATGAGTAATTTCAACAACTATGAGTTGTAAAAAAAAATATATCTTCCAACTATGTCACTGCATAATGTGTACTTTATGCCACCATTTCCAAAAAGCAGTGCATACATGTGCATTTATTGTAAATTATCAGTTTTTTTTCTAATAACTTCCAATTGTATACACATCATGTAAACCAGAAACCTGGTTTTCATAAACGGCTCAGATTTTTCCTGAAGAACACAGATTTGAAAGCTATGTATATGCATTTCCATGACTTCAGATGGCGCAAATTATCACTAGGACAGCTGTCCAGTGGGGATGTTCATTACACAAAGCAAAGCATCCCCCTTATCACAAGTATTTCATTATTTCATTGCTTAAAATTATACTGACACAAAGTAGCCCCTAGAAGTCTAAATGATCTGGTTTCTATCACTTAACATTTCATAATTTGTAATATTAAATCTTATTCATCTCAAAGTATCATATTGTAAGTAGGTGATGTAATTAGGTAATCCTTCAAAGGTAAAGTCAGGGGTAAAGGAGAAATCACATTATTGACCTGCTGCATCTGTATACACAGATTTAGAATAACCAGGTTACTGCAGTGACTCTGTTCTCTACTTAGCTGTGTAACCTAGTTTCTCTAAGCACACGTAAATGTACTGAAGGACGAAATGACCCCTATTCTGGTCCTAAACCTCCTCCTATCAATTAATTCATTTTAACCCTACTACATAACCTAATCTAATCCTAATTTCAACTGCCACCCAAAATGAATCCTTACCTTTGCCCTTCAAGAAAAACAGCCTCGCGTGGCAAAAATCCTCAATCTGACAACTAAAGCTCTAATTCCTGTCCTTACAGGGATGGAAATACAAGAACACACACACAGGGCCACATATATAAACTCTAACACACAAAACGCACCAGTAATTATTGATTGAACAGCGGAAAAGCTCCCGACTGGTTTTCTACCAATGGACATAATCATGAAAGGAAAACAAAATCAACTCCATTGTACCGGGGCTGATGGATAGGCAGTCGCACACTGAGGCCACCCACTGCAGAGCCGACGTGGTTTCCCATGTAACCACCCTGATGAAATATTCAGCAAGGAACAACTCAGACACCAACAGGCTTCGGTTACAGCCGAATCATCCTAGGTGAGGCCAGAGCCACGCTGGCAAGGTCGCTGTTTGTGCCTTCTCGCCACACATGACAACATACAAACACAAAGGGGTCCATTCATTATTAATGAGGTACACTAATTAATAACCCAGACCTGACCCCATTTATTCTCCTGGATTCCCTGTGTGGGCGGGACAGGGTAGGAATAAAGGAGATCTAAAGATGTTTTCCTCCACTGAGAGTAAAACTGCCAGCAGAGGAAAAGGGAATTCAGGATTATCATATTGAATAAGAGGGGGATGGAAAGAGGGTAAACACTCTGGGTAAGTGTTGTATCTGAAACCAAAAGGGAGATATTTCCATATACTGGGATGGAGGGGGGGGGGTGGCGGGCTGTTGAGTGGTCGTGCTCAAAATCCAAGCTCTGACTCTACAGTTCACACAAGCTGCTTAACCTCCACACTCTGTCGCTACAGGCCAACTCCTGCAGGCACTCACACACACATATGTGCACACAGACTACACACTCAAATAAACATGTAGCGCTCCACAAAGTTCCCCGCGAACAGCAAAATAAATGTGGTATCGAACCGACATCCCCACCAGCGCCACAATAGTACAAAAATCATGCCTCGGCCGTGTCTTGTGCTCGGTGTTATGACGTTTAGGTCAGTCTGCTGTCAGAGGTGGCGATGCACTGGTGGCTCAAACCAAATGCCTTCTGCTGTGATGTGTGATCTACTGAATGTACCAGACGGGTGGGTCAAAGCTGTAGATTATGAGCCAAAAAAATGGAGCTGATGCCTCCAAAAGGTTGAACAATCAATGGGCTAGAAGGCACTTACACTATACAGCATAGATCATGATGTTAGACAGTAAAACATCTCAAATCATTTCTTTTTGATATAACTAAAAAGGAGAATGGTTTATATCATTAAAAAATCTTTTTTTTAAATATTAACATTTTCTATGAACAGTCCAATAAAAATCTTTGTATTTCAGCATTTCATATATAAAAAAAGACTCATTGCTCTCTTTGTATTTTTACACTCCTAATTACTCAAAAGTTCCATTTTCCAGTTCCTCGCCACTGTTTCAGGAGTAAAACAGCCTCCCTTTCTCTGAACTCTGAAGCCTGCTGAGCTTGGCGAGCTGAGAAGGCGAGGGGGGTACATCTTGTCTGTAAGGGCCCTTGGACTGAGGTTGGGCCTGCACCGGGGCCGAGCCTGGGGCCTGAGTGTGGTCTCTGTTGTGGTCGTATGTGCTCCCGCTGGGGGTTTCCTGTGAGGGATGTGGCCTGGCCTTGCTGGCCTCCTGCTCTCTGCGTCTCTGTTCCTGCCTCAGCAACTCCTGAGTCTCTAGGAGGACGCGGGCATTGAAGCCGGGCGTTCCCAGGTAGCCGTTACGTGATCCCTGGCCGCCAGAGTAGCGAGGGTTCTCCTTGGATGTCTGGAATCCCTCCGCTGGCATGTACACCTTGTCCCATGAGTCCTGGGACACCGTGTTGGGGTTCTTACGAGGTTGCCTAAACACAGAGAGACAGTTAAAGAGGTCAATCGCACTGTTGAGTGAGTCACCTTAAATAGCACCTGAATCTACAGGGAACGGAGGATGATAGCGGTTAACTCTGCTCAGAAAAGATAGCTTTTTCCAGTAGTGGCCCCTGGGTCAGCACTATTGAAGGGGAATTCAAAAGAAACTGCACTTCAGCAGAGAATGTGGCCATTTTCACATTTTTGTGAGATGAAAAAGGGGGATGTGGTCGTGGCGTTGAGTTAAAATACTGAAAGCAAGATGAGAGGAGCAAAGAAGGATCTGTTATAGCCTGCTGCATGATTACACTGAATCCAATGACATAAAGGCTGAGACATGAAAGAGACAAATGGGGGAAGCCTGAAACGCCCACAGGACTATTAGTTCCACGTTGTAAACAAACACAAATGTTAAAACCTCCCTGAGAAAAATGGCTGCTTTCATCCATTTAACTCCTTTTTGAGATGCAGACGGGTGCACTTACAGCACAGACAGAGTAATGGCAGGCCTCACAGCGTTATCTGCCTTCTACTCATCTTCAGGCTGCCTGCCAGCACATACACTGACAGGACGGCCCAAGATGCACGTGTATTATCTCTCATACAAAAAAATCTAACGCACATCCATGCCTTCCGCCACACATGCCCTTTCCAGAAATTGGCCCTGGAAAGCTGTCATTGTGAACTGGCAGGTTTTTGGCTAAAGTGTTGAGTCTGCTCATCCATTATTAGGATCCATTAAGACCGCCATGCGATGGAAGACCTGTGACAGTGTCTTTTTGCGTCAGGGGTGCTAAGAGAAATCCCATTTACACCTCACTGACCTGCTGTGCGCTTAAAAGGCTTTTGAGTTCACAGCGCACAAGGCTGCAAAGGGAGACACCTGCATTTCTTATCTGGCCGAGTCTTGTTCCAGAAAAACTGAGAGGAACAAAAGACAGACTAGGCTATTTATTGTTCAAAGCACTTGTGTTTCTGACAATGTATGTTTTTTTGTTCTAAAACTGAAACCTGACAAAAGGTAAATGGGATGTATATGGACAGAATGACAATAAATTTTGTACGCTCTAACCTAAAGTACAAAACTATATTTCTCCTGGGACTGACTTGTAGTTGTATATTGAGGTGTTAAACCACAGGTACCATAGCCAATGTGTTTTCACTTCTTAAAAATGTAACTACATGTTGGGTCTCCAGAAATACCAAGTGACCACAAGAACTGTGGTAGCAGAGATTGTTGTTGGTGAAGACAATATTAAGGAAGTTGAAGAAAGACAAGCAAAGTGATCTCCACTGAAAGTCTTTTTTGCACAGTTGCATGATGTGGCCACACTGCATTGTAATCTGAGTCTTTGTCTTTGAGAAGTACGATCTGCATTTATGTGTGTACAAATGCATATGCATTTATGTACAGTACGTGTGCAACACAAAACGCATAATCTTGTTCCACTCTGTGTATGTGTGTGTCGTTGCATGCATGTAGAGCATGTGTAAGTATGAGGGTAATTGGCGGAGGGGCAGATGTAGGGACAGACTGCAGAGAGAGCCACACCACATGCTCCGTATCTGGGCTTTGCTGTCTGGGCGAGCCGCCATGCATTTACACCCCGGCTTGGCTTACAGCGCAGCCAGCATTGCTCATGAGGGAGCCGCTTATTTAGAAACCCAGGACGCCTGTTGCACGAGGCAGCGATCTGCGTTTCCAGAATGACCTTGTAGTTTTTAAAGTAGATAAGAGAAGAAGGGAGATTTAGGGGGAAAGTCTTTGGAGCGGAGAGGTAAAAAGACATTGTTCCACAGGAATGTAATCGTGATTGATGCGTCAGGGGGAGCTAGCTCTCTTATCACCTCTAGTCCTGCGCCAGAATATGTCACAAAGTAGATTAGTTACATTTACAGAGGGAGGGGATGGGAAAATACATCATGCCAAGGAATGGCATAAATTTAGAGTGACAGAACATAACAAACAAAACCAGGAAGTTGGCTTGCTGAGAAATTTGTGGCCGCTCTGTGTTTTTTTTAAAAACAGCTGGGAAGAATCAGACTTTATGAGAGGGAGAAAGCACACATACACATGCACCGATGCCAAATGATTAGGGGAAAAAAAGAAGGGCATGGGCAATGGGACAATCATTGCTATATGATAAAAATAAATTGTCTACAAACTTGTAATAATGTTTTCTTTACAGGGCAGAACAATGTTGTTTTGGCTGAGGAAGACCAGAGCTACTGGCAGTTCACTTAGGCCTCTCCTAAAGACCTTATCTTGGTCGCATTCATGTGTGTGTTTGTGTGTCTTTTTGTGTGTGAGTGCGTCTCTTTCAGGCTAATCAGTGGTCTCTCTTTCCTACTAAGACACTCGTTCCTCTCCCGGCCCCGTCTCACTCTCCACTGCCTGTCACCGCTAATCCTGCTCCGACAACAAGCCTTCATTAGTGCTCTTCCAATCCTCACATCCCAGACAGCGAGCTAAGCCTGGCCGTCATCAGATAACCAGCAACCATGGCTTCTTCTGGAAGCTTTGGGGAGGAGGTTTTTTTTTTTTCTGGGGGAATGTCCCCTTTCAGCTGAACGGCTGACTGCTCAGGCTTCCTGTTTTGGTGGAGAGGACAGGATGAAGGGGCTCCAAAGAGAGGTGGTTGGAGTTAGAGGGAACTGTGGTTATTAATCTGGGGATGTAAGACTTTAGCTCTTTAATGAGGAGACACGAGCTCTGAAAAGCCTCAGTCGGGGTCAAACGTCAAGTCTGAGCTCATGCGACTCTTTACTAAAAGACGCTCTGAGATTATGAGAGGAATGCATATCAAAGGCCATCCTCGCTTGGGTTTTTGGCCAGCCAGACGAACTTTCCCAAGAGAATAAACTCACTGACAGGCGAGGGCTGGGGGCTGTCACTTCACATGAGATGCCAGCAGATAACACCTATGAAGGGAATGCATAGATCTGTCTGGCTTATACAGACAACATTGATTATGCCTCCATGCGGATCATAAATCCATAGCAATAGGCAGGAGCATGTTTCAATCGACCGGACAGTGACTGTTCAGAGACAGCAGAGCAAAAGAGGACGTCTATGAAGAAATTATTGCTGTTTATGCAGAGAGACTGAAATCACAGGAGAGCAGAGTTACTCCAGCCAGGGAAATTAAAAGACCACATGCACGCATATATACACACTTTAAGTGTTCTGTCTTTGTTTAAACTGGCAAAGCAGCCAAACTTAAATAAATGAGACTTCACTCTGACTTCACTTTTAACATTTTAGAACATAATGTACATTTCACAATACAAAAACTCACACTGGAGTGTTTTAATTATGGAAAAATGTAACAGGGTCAGGAAGTAATGTTTATTTTACTACTACCCTTAAATCCATTTGTCAGTCAGTCAAAATATAGAATTTGTGTCTTTTATGACTTTCTCTTAAAGGATGTAAGGCTTGAAATGTGGACACTTTCCACCAGCAATGGTTGGCTTTCCAAATTTCTTTGACTAAAGTGTGATTAGAGAGCCTCAGAGGATTGGTAGAGACAAAGATACACACATCAAAAGTGATGGCAGGAAATGCAAATGCAGATACTAAACTCTCCGCATGACTCAAGATGTAAGATATGAGAAGCTTTATTGGCATCTCTTTGACAAATATGCAAACAGATCGAAACAGGAAAATGGAGAGGATGAAGAGCAGCGGTTGTAGCTCTGAACTCAAGCTGTGTAAGGCGAGAGATTGCCAAGAGAAAATTCCTTTTAAAAACATGATACTGGAGCTGTTATTCATTATGAGGCAAGTGTTGGAGAGGGGGGGTTGCCTGTGACAAAGTCCCCACTTCCTCAGGGTCAACATTGACTTAATGAAGTTGAATATCAGTCAAATAAGTCCATGAGATTACATTAAATGATTTCATTCAAAGAGTTTTGCTAAGAAAGTGGCTTTGTGGTGATTGACTTTGTAGCTAAAGAGATATGCCAAAGAAAGTGTAAAGAAAAAAGGGTAAAAGCACAAATATGAGGGGAAAAAAACTGATGGAAATCGAAAAAGTCAAATGAAGAGGTTGAGAAAGGGCAGGAGGGACGTGATAAGTCACAGAAAGGGGAGGGAGAGAGGGAGACAGACAGATGCACAGACAGATAGAGCGACAGATGGAATCAAGAAAGGAGAAGCGGGAGGATGTCTCACCGTGGCAGGGAGTTGTACTGCCTCTGTGCTTGTTGGAAATCATCTCGGCCCTCTTGCTGCTCCTTCTGGACCTGAGTCTCGACCGTTACTGAATGGCGTCCGCTCGGTATCTCCGTCCCGTTGCTCATCTGTAACGTTCACCAAGTTACGCAAGTCAACATACACACACGTAAGATGACAGTAACAAATGAAGCCAAAGTGGTTAACATTTATGTGTCTGGACATACAACGCTCACACAAATCTGGAAATAAAGAAAGCACACCTCAACTCACACTCACACACACACACACACACACACACACACACACCGACATGATGGAATATTTTTCCCTCAGCACAGCAGGTGTTTGACAGTGTGATGCCTCCTGTGCGTTGGGCTATCCTCAGGGAACAGCGAGTTAGTAGGTGTGATTCTGTAAGGACTATGGAAGTGAAAAATGCACCTGTGCCCGTAGATGAAAAGTTGCCAGAAAACCTTGTTCAGGCATAATTGACAAAGATATCATTTTATTCATCATATTATTTCAAATCCTTGGTTTACTAGAAAAAACAACATTCTTAATACAGAAATACACAAAGCCACAACAGATGTGACTGGAGATGTGTTTTAACACCAGCAATTATAAAAGTAAGGTTGTGTTTGATGACTTGATTTTACATGTTCACAACAACTCTTTGAATTGTACCCGTCCCTGTATTACAGAGTGATTCTGTAATATTTAAGGAGTTGCATTGTGGGTGATTTGTAGCCTTAATGGTACTTGGCTGGCGAGCTTGAAGCTTGCTTATGGTGTGTCCTTCAAAGTTAGTCAATGCTAAATGTGTTTGGTGAACCCAGTTTAACCTTCAGAAGTCTGTGATGAGTGAGTTTCTGCCCCAAGCACAGAAGTTCAAGTATCTTGGGGTCTTGTTCTCGAGGAGGATAAGGATAAAATAGAGAGTGATATGGAAAGACAGGTTGGTGTGGTGGCAGTAGTAATGTGGGTATTGTACCGGACTGTTATGGTGAAGAAAGAGCTGAGCTGGGAAGCAAAGCTGATTTACCAGTCTATTTATGTTCCAACCTTTACCTATTGTCATGAGTTTTACGTAGTGACCACAAGTATGATTGTTTGTTTACAAGTGGACAAAACGAGTTTCCTCAATAGGGTGGTTGGACTGAATCTTAGAAATGGATGGATGGATGGATGGATAAAGTCTGTCAGACTATTTTTGCTTTTCTATGCAATTAGGATCATGTTATACACAGTAGATAAACTTATCAGGTAGAATAGTGACTAAAATAGCTGAAAATACCAATATAATGCACTGGAACTGATGCTGTTGATCTGATCTGATCTCAGATTGCGTTTATATATGAATGATATTGAACTATTTTTTCTTTTAGGGATTTGGAATGCATTTCTGCATTACTGTACTTCACAGTGAAACTATGAACTGGCCACCTTATTTTTTTCTTAGATTTTCTATTAATGACTGAATTTCTGTAGATTTCCTTTGTTGTCTGTTCAGTCATAATAGCTATCAGTTTATTTTCTTTTCACCAAACAGACTGCAGCCGTTTGTGTGAATATATCTTTTGCTAAACCTAAGATGTGTATTTTTGAATAAAGTAAGCACCTCTGGTATACTGAAGACATAAATTATAGATGAGTATCACCAGTCACTGTTTCATTTCACAGATATGCGTGTGACTTGACTACACACCACTAACCTGTACCGGTGTGCATGTGTGTTTGTTGTCTGATCATCGGTTGGGTTGACATGGAGATATCATCTCCCTCAACACTAGCACACTGCTAACAAGCTGGCTGATGAAAGAACATGACAAGCCAATTAAACAGAGGTGAGCTGAGGAGGCGCAGCAAACATAGCTTGACTAAGTGTCAGTTTTCATAAGACTTGGACGATAACGTGGTGGGCAGGTGGGTGTGTTTGAGTGCATACATTTCTGCTAAAGTAAACATTTTTGAACTGAACAGAACTTGAACAAAATCACTGTTTGGTAGGTAAGGAAAAGATTTTCTTTTATTTGGAAAAACTGTGGGAGGTGGTGGGGGAGTGGGGGATGGTAAAGGGGTAATAGTGCATGATAGAATGGACTGATGAAGTAAAGGTGTGTTGGTGAACTGAGATGTCGTCTTCTTGGAAACATCTCGTGTTCTTGAAATGGTATTTGAAATCTGCTCACTTGGACAGCTGCAATAACAGTGCAATTACATTTCACTCAGTGTCAGTAACAAGTCCTTTCTCAAGCCCTCCAAGTCCGAAAAACATAATAGTATTTCATGTGTCCAGATAGGACTCATATGTTTCAGGTTTCGCTGTAAATACACATTCCCCCTGCTTAGAAAGTGTCGAGCACCTAAACGAATATCAGATTAACAGAAAAGGATAAGGAGAAATTATTTTACTGGGGCCCAATGTGGTGGTGAGAAAATAATTAGTCACACACACTGAACGTTTCCAATGTGATTTGAAAGGAAGTGGTCAGGAATCCGGAGGTGCTTGACACTTCAGTTTAAAACTGAAGGGTTGAGGTGGATGACGCCATGCCAAGAGAAATGCATGAGAAATAGCCAGGAGAGAAAATCATTCAATGTAATGGCATTATCCAGGGAAGGAGAATCTGATTATTCCATGTTAGGCCTGGAATACAATGCCATATAAAACATGACATTTGTTGAAATCAAATCAAAGACACGTCCGTGTTCGTTTTTATCCAATAATGTGAAAAATGATGTAAATACAGCACGCTTTTATCTCTCCCTTGTTTCCTTAGTGGTGTCACAGACAAAGCAGGGAGAAAGAAATAATTCTCCACCTGTTTAAACATAAGAGCGTTCACAGACGGTGAGCCGTGAGCCAGGGGGGACATAATTATGAAAATTATTTGCAGCTATCACAAATCCGGGACCAGGAAAACAGCTGGGAAGGAGTTGAGCCTTAAAAGTTTAAAACATAAGCATGTCAGCCAAGGTGTAATCTTTCTTGGTTCAGACCTGGTCACAGACCTTTCATATATCAAAGCAGGTTGCTGTGATGGGTCAGCACTAACATATGGCGTTACCGCCCACACTCCTCATAATGCTATGTTTGTAGCCCACCACATAGGGAACAGTTCTAAGCAGCTGCGCTGTACACAAACACACATATGGAAGACATTGAAGTTGCTAATGGGCAGACAGAACAAGATATCCAGACGAAAGCCCAGTTGGATAATGATTCTCTGTTAAAGTCCTAACGCGACCCAATTCCACCAATTCATTATAACCACAGCCCAGTCCATTTGTGGTCGCCGGCAAGTGTAGCTCTGGGTGGAGTGTCCATTTGAGAGCAAGCAGTGTGGTCTGCCATTTCCCGGTCCCTGGACCAGGAAACCATGGTGAATGGGAGGTTGGTTTTGTTATCTCCACATCACTTAAGGACTCCACAGCATGCAGAAATGGCAGAACACAATGTCAGAATTGTATTTTCTATGGTGCAGATATCTTTTTGGATGAATGTGCAGGGCAATAGTGAGGAAATGTATTATTATATCTCCACAAGAGGGGTGTAATTGCTTTATTCTTCTCCCCACCCTCTGCTCTCCATCTTATCCGCACAGCCAGTTTTATATCTGCATAAATTGAGCACAGTAAAAAAACAACCCCCAACAGCCTAAATAACTCTATGATTTAGAATCTGTTTGCAAGATCTATTGCTTATGACAGTTGCAATCATAAGATCTGTGAACCATGCTCGACTTGCACATCATTGAATAGTACTGTCCAAAATTCACACATGCAGCCTTGACAGCTAGTGTTAGCATAGTTGAGCCAGCTGAGAAGAAGCAAGACAAAAGAAAGATCAAAATCATCAGAACTAACATAACCAGTTGTGGTTGGAAAAACACAGTAAAAGTAAAATAAAAGTTAATTATGTTATTGAGATAGTAGCAAGCGGACCAACGTCCACGAGTCGAAGACACATCTTGAAGAAAGGAAATCACAGATAAAATCAAGAGTAGCAAAAGGATTTCCCTGCTGCTTTTTACACTATGCTATTGTCGCCTTGTGCGAGGTCCGTGAAGGAAAACAGTGAAAAATGCGAGCAGGGTCAAAAGAAACTTTTTGCCTTTAAACTTTTTTATAATACAATTCCACAATGTGTGAGAATTAGGTATTCTTGTTTTAGTACTTTAATTGCAAATCCAAGCAATTATAGATTAAATGAATTAATTAATGATACAAACATTAACAACATAACAGCCCTGCTTGGCAGCAACGCACAACACACTCCATTTATGGCTCACACACTGTCATGGAACAGAGCTATGTTGTATTAACTCTAACCCTTAGCCCCTGGGAAGTCAAGTGACTGTGGCTAAAAGTGGCTTATTGTTCACATGATCATATAGGAAACATCCACAAACACAAAAGCACCATATTCCCGAGTAACCTAAGCTTACATAAACACATCAAATGCTTGTAGACACATGTATCCTGGTAGCAGGAGATAGAGTGATAATAAAATCAAAAGAATTCACATAAATAAGGGCTTTACAAGCTGCAATTGGCGTGTTTGATCCAAGGTACCAGCATGGCGCTCACAGTCCTCTGTGTGGTCATGCTCATTGGCGCTCCAACCCAACAGCACAAATTGATTTTATTGCTGCAGACAGAAAGCGAGAGAGAGAGAGAGAAAAAGGAAACTCTTTGGAAAATACATAGCACTTTATGATGAACATCTGGAAATCCCCTCTCGTAGAGCAGCAGGGAGGGAGAGAGAGAAAACATGCCAGCTTTAATTGTGTGTGTTGGCTCGGGGGCAACATGATAGACAGGGCTTCTCGTGTCCTGGTCGTTATTCCATTAAGGAGGAGCCGGGGTTCGAGGACCGACCTCAGCGTTGTCATTACAGACATTCACAGGAGACACACCTGAGCTCAGTCTCCAACACTCTGGAGACAAGCCAGGGTCAAACTCAGAAAGAGGGAGCCTCACACCTCACACTGCACATGTGCTGCCTCTGTACCTGTTCCTCATTATCACAAACGTTTTCTTGTACATTCGCTGTTGTTTTTTAAAGAGGTAAAATGCAACAGCAGTGTTTTTGGAACCGGGAGATGGGAATATTTTGTACTGCAGTGCATAATATACTATTGGACCGCTGTTTTAACATTTTAATTGACTTTTCTGTATGGCCAGAACATGTGACCTCTGTGCTCACACTGAATGGATCAACTGGCCTCGATGTGGCTCTCACTCTGAACTTCAGCATGGAACGTCCAGTTGGTTTTGACCAGTGACATTTCAAAATCATTTTATTCAAACAAGATGAAAGTGTCCTAATGAATGCAGCAATACTTTGTGCAATTCTACTATAAATGCAAAATGAGAACAAAACAAGATGATTATGGAGCTGCATGTGCTTGGAAGATGCAGACAGTCAAAACTGCAGCAAAGTTCAGTTTTATACCACGGGAGTCTCAACATGTGAAACACTTTTCCAGTAATAGAAGAACATGCTCACAGCACCCATTAGGTAAATCAGACCATGTAACGGCTTTAACTGTAAGGTAGTTGACCAAATGTTTGCACAGGCAAGAAAAAAAAAACTGACTGTCCGAGGGCCAGATTGTTGATTGTTTAGGCTTTTAATAAGGCGTTATGACCCCTTTCAAAGTAGGCAATTCTGGTTTAATCGGTACAGAAAAAGCTCTTGACAAAACCGTTGCACCACACAACTGGGCAGGCACCATTTTCTAATGAAGATCATACAGTGTCACTGAAAACTCCAGTTCAGCTACTACAAGAATTTTGTTTAGTTGGGATGTTTATTAATTTTTTGGTAATTTAGGTAAATATAGCAGCTATTTTCAGCTTTCAATTATTAGCAAATTGAAGTTTTAACATTTATATTTCCATGGCAATTGGGTCGATACCATCTGCTGTTGAAGATCATGTGATATATGATCCAAAACGTCTCCTGAATGGACCTTGAGGTGAGATTGTATTGTCAATTTTAATTGAACCCTAATATCTGGAAAACAGATACTATATAAGAAAATATATAGTATAAATATCAGAACCGAGGCATCCGCTCTTATTCTGAATTATAAACTGATGTGGAAGCCATTATGATGTAGCGTTGAGTGCGCAGCTTTTCAGACTTTGATGTGGGCGGCATTTAACTGCCTTCTCGAGCATCAAGCTTTTTCCTGGTTACATTCACTGCATGTTTTGATTTACAAAAACTGGAGGTCACATAGGTTTTACTTTCATAACTGCGGACAACATTCAGCAACGATAAAGAGTGAAAACCATTGTAAAAAAGAAAGAGATATCAATTTCTCAGCAAAAAGCAGCATTTAAAGGTTAGACCAGAACACACACAGCCACAAGGTTGTGCTTTCAATGTTGCTCAACACTTTCTGAAAATACTGTTCTTGCCTAATGCCTCTACCCACACCTATAAAACCCACAGTTGAATGTGAATGTGGCAAAGTTCATTTTCTTAAGGTTTTCAGTTTCATAATTCAGAAGTCTAAAAATAAACAGTTAAAGTTTTAGAATTTATTTCTCAGGTATATTTATATCTCTTGGCCCAGCCTCTGTATTTACAGATCTCAAGGCTTTCTCTTATGTGTTTCATCTTTTTACCAATGCATCCAATGGCCAAACGTGTCATCTCACATTTTATTTCCACAGTTTCCATTGGTTCTCATATCTAAATGCTTGCCCCATCTGCCTCAAACATAGCCATATCCACTCTGCTTTTGAATGACACCAAGACATGATTTCTCTTTCCTCTAATCAGTGTCAAAACACAACATGGGTACACCTGTATCTTTCCTAACAAGCTCTGGCATTGTGAATCCTTGTTCGCAGGACTAAAATAACATGAAAGAGGACTAATAAAATAGACTTCAATACTCCAGGGCTGGCCCTATATCTTATTAGCAGTGGGATGGCGGGGATCTGCTCAACAATGTCAACAATCACAAGCAATTAGGAGCTCAGAGTCTCTGACGGAAAAACTAAGACTGCTTAGTGCTGAACAAACAGTTAAGATCTCATTTTGACAGCAAGAGAGATTAAGAAAACAGTGGAGAGAGATGTCCGCTTTCAGTGATTTTCAACCATCAGTAGGAACACTGAAGGAACTACAGAGCAAATAAAGTCTGCCATCGTCTGTAAAAAAAAAAAAAAAAAAAAGGAAGTACGCTGTTGTGTCCATTCACTGATTCTGACAACAGGAAAACGCCTCCCAGCAGAGGACAGCCCTGCCACATGAGACCTCCACTCCAAACCAATTTAATTGACAAACTGACACTGATAATTCTCCGGAAAATTAGCTGCCAAATATTTTACCTTTCAAAGTCTGACACTCTGACCCATAATTTAGAAAATAGCTCCGCTTGGTGTAACAATTAGTAGTTTTTCCTCTACAACCAGGTCAGGAAAGTCACTGGACAAAAAAGCCATGTCTGTCTCACTGCAAACATTTTAATTTTGACTTATTCCTGCTTGATTATATGAGTTTGGCTATATTATTGCTTTGTCAGAACAGAAAGTTAGTGAACTAAATAATGGACCTATATTTTCAGATCAAACAATAATATAATAGGTAATGTTGAAAGATGAAATGAACTGTGTCTTTACTTTAAATTTCACAACTTCTTGTGCACAGCATGAAGGAATATGAGATCAGGGCTGGATGAATTAACAAAGGAATTAACTTGATTACATTTTTCCAATTATGAAGAGTAAATCCTATTGTTAGTACAGATCAATCATGGTAGAGGAGAACGGCTTAAAAAAAAAAAAGTCAAATCTTAATTTAAAAATCTTTAATTTAAAAATCCCTTTAATCAAGTCTAATGAAAATTAAAATGAAGAGTGTGCCTCAATGTCTTCAATTTCTCTCCCCTTACTTTGCCTGTCCTGAATAGTCACTTGTCATTGAATGTTTCCCCTGTTCATTTCCACTCCTCTTCCTTCCTGACATTTCCGAGACAGAAAAGGCACAGACAGAGATATGTAATTAGCAATTAGTTCCAGGTCAAAGGTTGGACGCGGAAATTAGAAATTAGTCAAAGAAATTTGGCAAAAGTTGGGAGTGAAGTTTTAACGACATGGGTCAGATAGTTTGGCAGTCGTACAACAGTGACAGACCAAAAGGATGACGACATCAGATGATTGAGGTTTCATCCTGTATTGTATCAATTATTATTCATTTCACAAGTAAGATATATAATATTGTTATTACTGTTAATCCCAGGATGAATGAATGGATTTAGGACTCTACTTAATTACAGTCTACACATTTATATAAAACAAAATAACTTCCCCTAGGAAGAAATCAAATCACATTAATGCTCAGTGTTTTTTTTTTCTTTTTTCTCACTTTGTATCACTAACATCAGTTGCAGACAGCTACTGTACAATCATTAAGAGAATACCAATAACAACGAGTATTTTCTTTTTGTTGCAATATTGAAATACTATTTTACTGATAATATTATTGTTAGTGCTTGTTGCAAAATGAACAATGATATTATACATTATGATTGTCAAATAAATAATGAGATAAAGTTCTTCAGGAATAAAATCAAGTGTAAGAAACCTGTGTAAGTGTAAGTGGTGGTTTTGGAGATGATCTGAGTGTATTGAGTGGAATCATTCTCTGAGTTGTGGCAGTTTCTAAGATACGTGGTATTTTGGTTTCCAGGTCTGCGCAGCTCTGACGGACTGTATCTCCTGTCACTCACCCAGGACTGGTTGAAGCTGTAGCTGTGCCGATGGTCCTCAGTGTCCTCCTCCTGCTTGGCCTGCTGGAACTCATGCCTCAGCCTTTGTATCCGGTCGTGGTTACTGGGAGCCATCTGACTGCTGAGAGAAAAGGAAAGAGGAGGTGAAACAGTGGCACTGCTTGAATCCAGACAACACGCTTAGTGGTTCTTTGGAGAACTCACAAATAACACCTGGCACATTACTCCAGCTTGCATGTTGTTACTGATGCTTTTTCATTTGAATAATTCACTTAACCACCCTAACACCCCTCTAAAATTGTGCTGAGGATGCCTTGATCTGACAGTCATGATTGCCTTTTGCACACCTGACTGCGATGACTGATCTACGTGCTTTTCCTTCCCACCATCCAGCCTTTCTTCCTGACGATCCCTATAACTGAAAGTGTCCCTCGTGCACCATTGTAAAAGATGCATGTCCCTTTTAGACTGCTGGAGAATGTTGGCCTTTTATGGTACGCAGTCATTAAACACTGTGGAAAACCCTCATTTACATCCCCTTCATTAAAGGGCTTTGAGGGGCCTGTCAATAGGAATCAATAGCCTTTCCTCAGCTTAATCAGGCTCTCCTTTTATCACCAGCTACAGAGGCAGCACATGACAAAACGCATAATTATGACGAGACAACCGGCTTGATAATAGGCCTGTATTTATGCATACCACAGGGATGAAAGTGACCAAAGGTTAGGAATTTGTGCTGGGAGGGAATGGGAGCTCGGGGATATAGGGAGTGGGATGGATAGTGTGAGGGAAGGAAAGAGAGATAAAGGTGGGAGGTGTATTCTCGCGGATGCCGCTGAGTTAAAAAGGGAAAGGTTAATCAAAACCATGTGAGAAAGGGGAAAGAAACTAAGTCAGCTAGGACCTGTCATTCTGTCATTGATGGTGTCCTCCTGTGTAGCACTTACAGGTGGCACGCCAGCGGTGGAAGTGATTGCTTATTTGGACCCAGAGGATTCTGGGCGCAATTATAGTGATAATTGCAGATTAGAATGAGCACATCCTTCTGATGATAATGGGCACTAGAACATGCTGCCAATCAAGCTTCATTAAAAGCACAATAAATAGCGGCCCATAAAGGATGAATGGATCTTGGTGCATGCCCCTGAGTAGTGCTTGGTGAGACACAGCTTTTGTGTTATTTGTACTGCCTGATCAAAATCAATTGTGTTAGTTATACTCCATTTGATTCCTATAGCTTTATGTGTGTGGGAGCACAGGACCGTTCATTAGGGCCTTTTATGTGGATGTGGACAATTAAGTGGCTCATTGGGGTGTGAGGTGGCTTATGGTTTTAGGGTGTGGTGCGATGTTGAAGTCCTTCTATTACTGTTCATTACAAAACCAATGTGCCCTTTATATTTGCATGAGGTTTCTTAAGTAGCATATGCAATGTTAAAGACATTAAATAACCTAATTGTAGTTTATAAACTACAGCACTACATGGACTATGTGTACAAATCTCTGGCAACACTTAAAGGCTCAGAAAAGATGGGTCTCACCCAAATTGTGTTACTTTTAAATACAAAAAAAGTAGCATGCAAGAGTTATATGAAAACATTATCCACTTCAGAAAGAGAGTTTTATATTAAACTACTAATGTTATGTACTGTTAGTCGATCTGCTGACTTCCCCCTGTTTGTTGACGCAAAAAAACACAAGACTTACAGCTTCCCTGTAAGTGTGTGCCTTGGCAACACTGTACATAGACTCACGCAGCACATCTGCAATTCTGAATTAATTTTCTTTCCATTTTCCTAATATATGCCTGTGAATACATATGTTGAAATACAGTACATGTCATCATCACTGCTCGAGACAGCGAGGTTTGACAAGACTCTAATGGATGGAAAAAGACCAAACATAGATCTGGAAAGTCCAATGCATGCAATTAGTTTAATCCCTGAGGCTAGTCAAAGAGAAGACCAGGCCGACTCCAAACAAACGGCCTCGTAAATTCTTCCCTTTGACCCTCTAGGGAGAGCCACTGCTAGCATCAGCATCTCAAAAATGCACCACTGGGCTCGAGGAACCAGAGAGGGCCAGCTGGGTAACAAGAAAGAGGGTCACAACCCAGACTCCAACCCAGACTGCTCGAGTCCACATGCACTTGATCCACAATAAAACCTTTTGACCTTCTCTCACCCACAAAAGTATTGATTTAAGAAAGCGTGGTCTATAAATATGTAGATATACAGTATATGAATATATACCAAATGGATGGAATAGATGATGCGTTGAGGGGTGCAATGGGAGAAGATCAGTGAAGACAAGATTTCTAGCAAATTAAAGAACCAGCAGCAAGGCACTTCCATATATCTTTCAAAGCGCTACAAATGGAAATTGCATCGCGTAGGGGCTGGGAATGGGGGGTGGGATTTAACGAGGGGTGCATTTGTCACGGCAGTTCAAAGGAGCCCTGTGCAATATCTAGATTATCTGCAGGGTCCTCCACCCACCATGGGGGTACCAAGTTGATGGGATTCTTGGAAAGCCCTCCATGAAACTCGGTAGTGTAAATATACTCATATGGTAAGGAAAAAGAGCTGGAAAAGTAAGCACTGGGAAAGAGCAGGAATCAAGCGCAAAGAGGCACCAGAGGCTGCCCACTATCACTGTATCAGGCAGTAGCAGGGCTGTCTCCATAAAGAAGATGGATTCAGCCGCCTTCCCTGAGAGCTCCCCAATTCTTGAGTACCTCTGTGTGTAATTAGTCAGCATGATCGCTGCCGATGCATCAGGTGTCACCGCTTATAAATTCCCCTCTGAATACATCAACATCTGTCATGAGCTTGAAAAACAAGAGCTGCGAGAAAAAGATTGGGGGGGAGAAAAACTGGTGGCAATTTACGTCAGCAGGCCACCTCAGCAATTAGGATAAATGTGTCACCCCAGCCGCCAATAGATAGGTATGAGGGAATATGAATGAGTGCTGCTCATCAGTTTGCTATAAGCCATGTATTTGTGCATGGGGGAAAAAGGTCACAGGTTGTGTAAGTGTGCTCAGGGGTACAGACAGGCTGTCTGCATCATGATCGCATGAGCTTGCAGGGCTTAGTCACAATGCTGTTATTTTTTTTCCAAAAGCCATCTTTTAAAATGTGAGTCAATGGAAAATGGGATGCCGCTCGTAAAGTAATTAAAAAACATGGAGGAGATAAAGTATCCATATGCCACAGCATTCTCATAGCCAGCATCTTCATTCTGCCCTTTATGAGTAGTTTATGAGTTTTTTTTATTTTGCAGCAGAACCAATGTGTGCATTTTTTTATGTGGATACATATGAGTGACCCCCATCCCACCTGTGTTTTTCAACTTGACCCGTTGACAGGGGTCATGAGCCCTCTAAAGCTGCAGTTGGGGGTATGTGGACGCCTGTCTGTGTAATAGTCATCCTTTGATCCAGGAGGATTTGGCAGATGTCTCACACACCACAGGGCTTAGGCCAAGGATGCAAACTATGGCACACTATTGGCTTCTGTTGGTGGATCAAAGCCGCAGTGAGTCTAGGCATTCCCTATAAACACTGCTGCTTTCCAATAAAGGGGTAATCCAATCACAGAGAGTGCAACATGGGTCATATGAGCATACCTAAGGTCAGGGGCCAATCCCAGCCAATCACAATGAGAGCAACAGAGTGTTATATTCCTGGGATAATGTTTCAAGAGTTAAGTTTGACAGGAGTTCTGTGAGTTGTCACAGATTGGTTCTTTTCGAAGCAAAGTAAAAAAAAAAAAAGCTCAGCTATTGGGCCTTCAGTGTGACTTTAAAATCAGACGGTCTGTTATTTCTTATCTGATCACTGCTGATTGAAATTCTATCAGATTATCTGGTTCCTTGCTCTGGCCCCAGTATCTCCATGCAGCAGATGAGGGGGCAGGCTTCTTAAGTTGGGGCCCTTTGGCAATCTTGCATCAAGTCAAAGGCTTAGCTCATCTTTATTCCATCACCCCGTGGACTTTCATTTATTTCAAAGACAGAAAGATGAGGCATTTTTGGGAAGATGGACAGCCTTTGGGACCTACAGCAATGATAGAAAAAGATTAGATCTGCATTACCGCTGGTCATTTTTGAAGGGGAGAGGGACAAAGATAAAACATTTTTAGAATCTTTAGAGGAAATCAGCATATATTGGTCATGATTCTTGCAATCAAACGAAACCATTTGAAGCATATAGCCCTCTCCCGGCCTTTCGGACGCTTTTCTCTTTTTCCCATATTCACGAAAATATCTTCCAGTATTTTCAGTTGCCTCATCTCTCTCCTGTCTTTCTTTCTTTTTCCTCTCACATGTTTTATCTCTGAATGCTTAAATCTTCCTCTGTGGTTACAGGAATAGGTCATGAATTCCCCTCTGTCCCCCTCATGCTCTCCCGCTAGCCTGGTAAGTGACAGCTGCAGGCTGGACAAAGGCCTGATAATACCCTGGATTTGTCAGGCTCTGACTTCACCCATGTCCTCCTGTGACTGATGCACTGACAGTGGCGCCTTGCCAGCTAAAAACCCCACTTCTGGATGGGGGCTGTTGCTGTTGTTGAGCTGGGTGTGAATTTGTGTGTATGTGTATCCATGGTTCCTTTCAGACTTCAAAACAGCCCATATGGGGTCCTTGGGGGTCTTCAGAGGCCATCATCTGGGATGCCTGCCGAGGCCATGGTGGTGGCGTGACTGGGAAGTGTGGAGCTCTGATTAGCAAGGGAAAGAAGCAACGTCTGTGGAGCCGCTCCCTTCAACAGGCTGTCCAGACATGGCCTCCCCCTGGTGTACCGTTCTCTCTTTTGCTTCTCTAGTTTGAGAAATGGAGAAACAGCTTTGCCCCGGAGGGAGAAGGCCATGAACTTAAAAACATTTCACAGAAAATAAAGAAAAGAAGCAATTCTTCAGCTATCTCTTTGTCCCTTTAGAGACATATACCCCTTAGTATTTCAAAAGCCCCATTTTCACAAACACACATACAGCCCGTCACCTCCTCTATACCCCAATTTACTTTATTACCTGGAGGACAAGTGCTACAACCACTCTTCTCTAAAAGTCATTACATTTCAAACATTTCTTTCTTTTCTTCTATTTCATTCTTATATTTGAGCGATTGCCAAAATACAGGTGCAAGTGAGAAATTGGCCTTGCAGCTGTCTGTATTTGAGAGACACCGTTGATGCCTTCTGCTCTGCCTTTTCATCAGTTTTACAGCTTTGGTTGCAAAGAGAATGTACTGGAAGTGATGAAAGCAGCTTTTGTCTTTGTATGTTGTACCATGTGTATGTATTACTCATGGGCAGAAGGAAACAGGTGGAGCCTTTCCACAAAAGAGGAACTTAAAGTGCTTTTATGATGTTTAAACTTCCAATATACTGTATGCTCTGTGGCTTTAATGCTAAAAGAGAAAAAGGTTGAGATGAGACTCAAGGCGAGTAAAATAGCTTCAGGCAAAGTTTTGGCAGAGCCAGCTGGATGGCCAGAACATTCTAGTAAATAAAAGTTGAAAAAAAAAAGGATGCTCAGGTGCGGTCTGGAAATGTATCAATTATTCAACTTATCCTGTGGGGAAGTTGCAGCTGCTCTAACTGTGGGTGAAGGACAGACAGGAGGTCATAGTGGCTTTCCATTTGAAGTAAAAGCACCTTACAGAGGCTAAGAAAGTTTGTTTTTACTGTATGTTTGTCCTCCTTGATTTTAGTATAAAATGAACTGTATGAAAGTAGATTGTACAGTACAGTTAACATTTCGTGGAGAGGCACATGTCCTGCTAAGACTGAACTTCTATATACTGTACATTCCAAGAAAACCCTCCACAAGATATATTTAGTTAACTCTAATGAGCTGCATCAAATCCAATCATGTGTAATACAATTTACATCCAACACCAGTAACCTTTTTTTGGATTCCATTTTCAGTCCCCATTATTCCCCGAGATGTTGGGAGGCTTCCATATAGCACAAAAACACATTATTAAAGGGAGAAAACACATTAATATGGCATGTTTGGCACTACTGTATGGGTATAGCCAAAAATGTATATGGATGAAAAACTCTGAGAACTTTCTTGCCATCAATAGCTGGCAAGTCATTTTCTGGGAAGAAAGGAGCCAGGCAGCTTCTGACTGACAGCTGCGTTCTCCAAGAAGAAAGAGATGAACTTTGAAGTTAAGGCCCGTAATCCCAATCCATTGATTCAGAGGCGCTTGCTCACTCTGAGAGAGAGAGAGAGACTAGGAGTATGGTTGGGACTGCATAATATATTTACACAGGCACAAACACATGCTCACACATGCATGCCTACACCTCATTCAGTGCAATGCCACTTTGTAATGAGACAAAGCTGCAGTGCATGCTAATGATTAAAGACTCATCAAGTGCCCAAAACTTGCAAGCACACACAAAATGTCATTTCCTGGAACATGCTCCAAAACTCTAATGCAGTAAATCTTTTATTTTCAAAGAAGCATATAGAAACACATATGTGACAGCACATGTCTCATAACAGGGTGAATATTCAAATACAAATTCTTCATATCTAACTCTGTATTGTGCGGTGTTGCGTCTGTTTGTGTTGCACGGAGGCATTTGATGAGTCAACATTCCTCTTCCGCTAAAGTATCCATCTAAACAGGTTAGCTCAGCTTTTATGAGCCCATCAGGCGTTAAAGACAGCTTTTATGAGATATCAGCTAGCTTGACACTAAGAGGCCAGAAGAGAAGTGAGCTGGGGTTATATGACTTTGGCTTCCAGTATACTCCTTTATAGACCCTGACACCAAAATATTTGGTCTAAGTATAGGTTGGCGCCGTGAAATATGAAATTGGTTGCTGTGTTTTGCATTAGGTGACCTCAAATAGATGCCCAGAGAGGCTGGTGTGACAAGTCACCTTTGCAGGTTTCTCTTCTGAGTAGCACTCCAAAACCCAGAGAGGGCAGGAGAATTTGGCCGAATCATCGGCTAGACGATCGTCAGCACTGAGACAAGAAGGAGCCGAGTGGATCTTGAGACAGGCTTTTGCAGCCAAGTGTGGCTGCCTCAAGTGCTTTACGTAAAACAGATGCCATGTCTGAAGTTTGACAACGTGCTAAACGAAACTAATTAATTCAAGTTTTGGAACTATGGAGTGTAAAAAGTGAAAGAGGGGGAGAGGCTGCTAGTCCCAATGTTTCTCTTGGTGTACTACCACAGTCATAGTCCCACAGAAACAGTCTTACAATCTCCAACCTGCCCAGCCAGGTCCAGCTGAGCTCATCACACAGCTGTGTGACCCTACAACCCCCTGCCAAATCTCCTCTTCCAACTTAACTTACTTTTTAACTTTGCATTCTGAAACTGCCTCATCCTTCAGCTGCTCTCGTGTGCTGAAATGCCCACAGGCAGCTTATTAGAGAGGCAGAAGTTTTTCAAGCACAGTGTACCAGAGCATCAGTACGGTAGCAGGAAAACAGACTTCAGGGAAACAATTCAAAGACGGGTGCTGGGGTGAGCCCCTGCTAAAAACCAGGGAATAGGATGGAATATTACTCACATGAAAAAGTTGGTGATGTCAGCTACCATCAAACCCTGTGACATCTCAGATTTCAAGTGGTGGTAAATTGCCCTTCACAGACTTGCTCATGACATTGACGGCATGTACTTTATATTTCAAAGGAAATATATTCCTGTGTTTACCAAATACAGTGAATGCACAGGAGTTTGTCTATAGCCAATCCTAGATAATTAGAAAATTATGAATTATTTACTATTTTCCATTTTCCAACTTGCAAGCAAACATTTCTGTATGCTGAATTTGAAACTCGCAGAAACTTGAAACTGAAGAGAAATCATTATGGGTCATATTAGGAAATAATTAAAGGGCAGCAGTTGACTTGTGGGCATCTGAGCTTCTCACAACCACTTCAACATATCCACTCAAAACCTTTGCAACTACATTACCAAGTGACAACAGTGCACTGTAACTCTGACTGAAATAAAAGCAAATGCGCTGTTTACTGTGCATTTACAGCATACTGAGAGTTCACCATCTGGTCTCTGCAAGTTGATTTTAATACCATTGTCTGATGAATGAAACCCAGTGGTTGCCTGCGGGGAAGGAAAAATAATCTACAGTATGCTTCGGAACATGGTTAAGCGTGTATACAAATGCACTAAATGGATTAAAACACTGGTATGGTCCTTTAATGCAAATATATGCAAAGACATCAGCATGTGAATGAGCAGATGAATCCACTCCAGATGCAAATATTCACATGCAGCTGACCCACTCTTACTCGTTTGCTATTCTAGCACGTTGCCAGAGTGACACACTCTCACTAGCTACCTATAATGAAAGGCTAATATTGAATTTCAAATGGGCCTAAGCAGTGCCGGTGGATTGGCCATATATCACATATGCATTCAGAAATATATCATTTGACATCTGGTCCATCATTTTCAGTGGATGACTTGGATGGTTTCCTTCTCTGCTGCAGCGTTTCTGCTCACATGTACCCATTTTTTAAAATCCCCTTTTAGCGTCTGACAAGTCGAGCAGATATCCTGTCTTTTACTAGTGCACTGAGGTCCCCCAGGTTCAGTCTGGAAGGCCTACACCTGTAAAGTATCTCATTTACTTCAGTGCGACATCACACTGTGCTGAACGCAGACAATCGCTCCCTTTCCAAATGTCAGTGCCTGATGCTCAGCAGGCGAGCCACAAGCCGACGGTAAATAATTCACACCAGCTCTCCGTAGCTCTCCTCACCGTCCCATACACAAGCAGCCCCCAAGTCTTCTCCTCCACGACCCCCTGTGCCGCCGCTACTTCCTCTATACATAATTAACGAGAGAGGCACCGTGGGATACCCGTCAGTCAGAGCACGGCTACAGCCCAGGCCACTTTAAACAATAACAATATTGATAGTGGGTGTAATAAAGCAGAATTAAAAAGATGGATTCCAATGATTTTTTTGCTCTTGGCACAGCTGGTCCCTGCTTTAATTGGTGAAAAGAGGGAAAGGGGTGGGGGGGGTTACTGGTTAGTGGTACTTTTATGGAATGGATGGAGGTACAGGAGAAAATGAGTAGGAGGGGAATGGAAGGAGAGAAGGGGAGCTTTAGCCCCTTTCCCCTCCCTGCCATCCCCTGGCGTCTTGTACTGGCTACTCTCCTATCTCCTCCATTACTGGATTAAGTCTTGGAGCCCTCTTCTGAGAGCCAGAGGGAGGGAAGTAGGAGGAGGTCAGGGGTTGCGACCTTTAGTAATGGCCACGCAGACAGACGAGCAAAAGAAGAAGAAAAAAACAGATGAGGCTGGCAGCATCGTTTCAATTTAATCTATCAATGTTGTGTAATAATCAATGTGAGGGTCAAGAGGTTGGCTGATACTGACAGATGGGGAGACAAAAAAGGAAGACCAGAAGGACGAAAATGAGAGAATCAGAGCCAAAAAGACGGATAAATGTTAACATAATAACGCTTAAAATGATTTGTCTCCAATCCATAAACATAATGACAAGAATGGATCAAAAGCACCAACAAGTGATTTCCATGTCAAATCGTTCAAATCTAACCAGAGCCAGAACTTTACAAAATGTGCTGAAATATACAAAACTTTTTTTTTTATATATGGAGAACAATAATCTGGGAGTTGTTATGTTACTTACTTAGAAACGGTTACACTTTGTTATCTCAACCTTCATGCATGTGAAACATCAAATCCACTTATTCTCTGTGTTTACAATGCTGAGGTACTGGTCCATAAAGTCACAAAGTCAAATCAGTGAAGAGGAAATCATGTCGTTACTGCTATCTCCCATCAACCTCGAGGAGCCTTACATATGTTAATGCCCCTTCAACCTGTGACCCTCACATTCATGACATCATTATCAACCCAGCCAGACACAATGTTGGCCTGTCACCACCATGATCTATGGCCGTGGTGGCTCTCTGCCTTAATGAAGCCATAACGCTGCCTTAAACTGCTGAAGCCGCAACGAGCCTCAGCACGGATGTCACTCGGCTTAATGTGAGTGCGCATCAGTCATCTTGCATCAGACATCAATCAATCAAAAGCCCCTGTGACAGCTGGAAGCCTCCTGCCCCCCAATCCACCACCATGACAACCATAAACCCAGAGACACCCGCACAAACTCATTGGCTGTGATTATGATCTCAATTATCATCATGACCGCGGGCCACTACTTCCCCTGTGACCGACATGCTAATAAGGAGCACTGGCAGTCAATAATCAAGGCATGGAAGAGGCCATTGGGTGCAGAATTGGTCAAGTGTAATTATACCTTTTAATGTCAATCGGTTCAAATGAATAAGCTCAGACCCCTGTGAGAAAATGACATGGTCTGGAGGAGAGCAAAGTCAACATATGGTACAACACTAAGCAAGAACTTGTTTGAATTCTTTCTCATATGTTTATATTCCAAAAGCTGATCTTGTGACATTGCAGCAAGGCCAAAGATGGTCTTAGAGTGTCTTTGTCCTCCCTGGAGATTTAGAAAGCCATAACTGTCCATGTTCACCACAACAGAAAGCTATGAGGTCAGCTGTGACAGGCTTTTAGTCTACAAGATAGCGGCCATGGCAGCGTTCCCAGTGCACACACATGCTTATGCAAAAACAACCCCCCAACCCCTAACAGGAAAGATAGCAGCTAAAGACAGTGTCTTTAAACCAACACCAGTCCTGTCCTGCTGTATCTTCTCAGCCACAGGGATTTGAACCAGTGTAATTTAAGATGGGATTGGGGCTTCACTGAACATATGAAGATCTGATAATATTTCTCTATACCTTTCAACAGATAATAAGGACGACTCTGATGAGGCCAAATTGTGAACATTTCACATTCAAGTGTTCTTTCTTTCTTTCTGTTTTTCTTCCTTTCTCTGCAGGTGACTATAGGAGACCCTCCCCAAATATAAGCTGTTATCACATACCAGATCACAGTGTAATCTCTTCTAATCCTCTCACTAAACTTCTTCTGAGTCAGGGAAAAAACAGAGCTGTGAAGAGAGTGAGAGGAACACTGTGAGAGTGGAGCAGAAAGACAGAAAATGTGTACAGAAGCAGAGGCTGTGTCCTCAATAACAGAACTCTATCTAATTAACTGCCTACACTGAGAGGAACCCCTGTCTGCCGTTTCACCAAAGGAAACTGCAACTTCATGAGAGGAACTTGGAGTGGATATCACAGGGATGGGAAGAGAGAGAGAAGAGAAGAAAGAAAGTAGTGCTCATAAAACTTCTCTTTCCTCTCTGTCTCTTATTTCATCCCAGAAGTCCCTCCCTTTGGCAAAGACACATGTGGATCGGCAAAAACCCTATAAGGAGCCAGATTTCAAATGTGACACAGCAAAGCACTCAGCAGAGCTCCGAATGAGAGAATTATTCAGGCCTGGTTAGGTGGCTCATTTTAGCATCGGGGGTTTAAAGTGCACTTTAAGTGAAGGGAGCTGAGAGGCACTGATGACAAAACACTGTCACCTTCAGGTGGTTTAAGGAATGGGTGACAGGGGAGACACAAGTGATGGTAGCCCAGAGGTCCCAGACAAGCCACAGAGGATTAGCCCCCAGTGCTAATAAAAGAGGCCAAGCCGTCATGGGTTCGCCCACAGATGGCGACTGTGGCGGCTGATGTGTGAATGAATGCACCAGTGAGTCGAAACTAAATTAAGATACTGCCACTACGTCTGCCTGCGTACACACATATGTGCACCCACATACACAAAATGCTCATTATCCGTAACCCCCCAGCACGGAAGGGGGTCGGGGGGGAAGGGGTGGGGACAAAAGCATTAAGTAGGAGTGAGCCCTTTAATTACAGGCCAGTGTTTGGAGAACTCTCAATAGAGCTTAGGACAATAGAGGTCTTTGGTAATGCTCAACTTGCTGAGTTAACGCATATCCTAAATAAACACACACATTCATATACAGGCCAATGGCAATGAAGCAATAACTGCAGTGTTGGTAAGTGAGAACTGCGTGGCTACAGTCCAAGTGGAGGCAGGAATATCTAAAGCACATTTAATTAGCTTTCCCCCACACCAAGTGCAAGCTAATATCCCATTATTTATCATAAACTTTACCATTTAATTTAAAGCTGCTATGTGTAGAATACTTACCTGAATATGTAATTACCAAATTACTACATTATAATAGAATAACTGCAGAAAATGAGACTATCAAGAGAAAATTAGTTTATTTTACATCTTTGTTCCTTTTATATCCCCCGGGGTGAGTTCCTGTGAATTGCCGTGGGCAGCTAAAGAACCGAAACCACTGCACAGAAGATGGATCTATTAAAACACACACTTCCCATCAGCTGTATGCACTATGATCAAATGTAGTTAGCAGCTTAAAGGACAGTAAAGAGGTGATACTAAATGAGTAAAATGGCTCTCTTATGCTCTTTGAGTGTGGTGAGGTGTCTTGTTCTGTGGGTCCTTGTAGTGGTGAATGTGCAAAGGATGAGACCTATAAATAACTTGAGTGCTGATTGTGACCATATGACCATATGAGAAGTGACAGCTTTCCTTGTCAGTGCATTTGACAGGCTTAAGGATAACTCCACATGCCTGGCAAATTGGATTGGAGCTCTGGTGGCTTTGCAAAGAAAAAAAAGAGGGAGATGAATCCTCCCCAGCCTCCTCCCTCTTCCCCTCTATCTTTTTCTTCCAACCACCTTCAGAAATTCTACAGAGTGAGCGATGAGCCGGTAATAGGTAATAGTTTCTATTTCATGTTTTAAAGTCAGTGCAGAAGGCTGGCCATGAGTTGATAAATCATCATTGGTGCATATTAAAGACCATTATCACCTTTAAACAGTCCTACCCCTCCCACTCCTTTTCCACCAAAGGATTGGCAAGGTAAGACAGGGAGAAGGACAAGAGAGCAGGCTTTTTAAAACTTCTGACAGCACAAAAGTGTCTGAAGGACGCCATTGGGTCAAATGGGAGAGACAACATGAAAGAGACTTAAAATTAAAATTTTCAATATGACCAGAGATGGAGTCCAGTCCTGACTATCTTTTGCCAAAAACACCTTACATCACTAGAGACTGTCTGTCTGCCATCTGCATGCTTCCCATCCACATTCACTCAGTCACTATCAGGAGAGATTTTAATGAGAAAAATAATGAAATTAGCTCAACAAGTGGTATTTGCACTTTTGTCATAGTCTAATCAAAACCAAGGCCTTGTCAAAAATAGCTTTAACAGGCCTAAAAGGCCAGTTAATATGGCAAAGCTTAACTTATGCCATTCTCTGGAATCTTGTAAAGATTAATGAAAGAGGAGAGAAGCGAGAGAAAGTGGATTGATGTGTGAAAGAGAGGCAACAACTTCAATGAGCAAAAGCAGCTGGTAGCAGTAAACAGCGGTTGCCAATTGGCTGGAGCTCACAGAATGCCAATCTCCAAAGCAGGGTGTGGCTGCCATGCCAAGAATGGAACCAAAAAAGAAAAAAAAGCTTCTAAAAGTTGACTTAACTTGGGTAACAGGAGGGTCCAGTCACTTTTAGATCTCAGATTAGAGCATTTTGTAGTGATTGAAAGAACACACTATCTGCACGCAACCAAGAATGCACTGGCTTTACCGCTGAGTATAAAAATATCTGATCAAATAGAACAGCTGACTAACACTCGCCAATCTGGAGATTTGTGTAGAGGAATGACAAAATATCAACATTTACTCAGGAATCAATTGGAAAACCCTTTAAATTATATCACATCCTATAAAGATAAGTTCATAAAACTGTTCCACAGATTTATTTCATTCCTCGTCTGCAACTTCATATGTGCATGTTTATGTGCTTGTGTGTGTGTGTGGCCCACCGTGAATTCATCTTATGAAAGACATGTGTGAAGTTTTTCTGCTCTTAAACGGTTGCTATGCGCATTATAATATTTCTTCAGGCTGTTTAAGAAGTGAAACCTAGTCAATTCACTTCTGGCAGGTTTGAATAGTTTTCCTTAGCATACGTCCATATTTGCACAAGGCCATTACAATATCCCATGAGTGGGTGATTTCCAAACTTATGTAGCATGAATTGGTTATTGCTCCAATAAGTCCAATATTCTCCACTGCCCGAGTTATTTCAGTAATGGTGACTTTGCAAGTGCAAGTGCTAATGGCCTGAAATGTCTCTATAGGCGCTTTCAGAGTAATTTCCTGTGTTGAAATGGAATAGATATACAAGACAGGCCCACTCCAGACAAGTCAGGTCCCCGTGTCTAGGATGTAAGTGGACAAAGATTATGTGACAGCGTTGGGAGTTATGAGAGCTCGCAACATGCTCTGGTCGCTTTGCCCCTTCAAGAGGAAAATCTCTGATAATGAACTCTGGACCTTTACTCTGCTCCTCAGCAGCCCGGACAGACAGAAAGAGAGAGAGAGAACCGGAAGAGTCTGTCACCATCGTTGTCGTGATCACCATATAGACAGACTGCCTCTTATTTCTCCCCTTGTCTAACACATAGTAATACACTCTCTTCCATGTGCAGACAGGAAGGGTATGGATAGAAATGCACTTTCAGAGTGACACTTGTTCACAAACACATGAACATAAAACTTTTGACAATTAGGTTCATGCACACAGTTCCATGGTCTCCACAGAGTGAAGCTTGATCACACAGATAAGTGATAAAATAAAAAGCAGAATGAACGGTAATTTCCAGTATGTGATCTGAAAAGATCAAATAAACCTTTTTTTTAACTTGTTGCTAGATGTTTAACCCTGCTTCCAGTCCTTATTCTAAGCTAAGCTAAATAGCTACTGGCTGTAGCTTTTTATCTAATGGATGTGATCTACTCATTTAACTCTCAACAAGAAACCAAATAATGTATTTCCTAAATTTTAAAATTACATGATTTGCTTTCTTCCTTCTTTGTCAGACCCTTCCTCATATGTCAAAAAATACATTACAATTGTTTGGAACATTTGTCTCAACCATTTACACCCCTCCTCTCATCTGCACACATTGGCAGCTATCTGATAGGCATTAAGTTTAACTTTTCTTTAAAGTTTATTTGGATCGTATGTACTATAATGTGTGCATAGACGGGTTTGCTCATGAGGACGCGTGCTCTCTCAGACGCACTCACGACTACCTGAGCCCAGCATCTGATTTCACACGGCCATCTCATCGATCACAGCTTACAACATATGAGATGGACAGCTGCTGTTGAGAGACAGAGGTCCCTGCTATTACAGAGCCATCTCATCCATTTACTTGCAGATCAATGGGACGGTTACTAAAATGGCTCTAGGAGCAGTGTGTCATCCAGCTCAGATACTTTAACCACTTTGGTCTAACTCCTCTTTCTCTCTCACCTGAGCTCGTCTCTGTCTTATCAGGGTCGTCCTCTCTCGCCTCGGCTGTTTGTTTGGGTGATGGACTCTGAGACAAGACCGCGACCTGGACTAGTGAGTTGTATTAAAGTTTGATGGTAGCACTGGGAGGCGGTTTTGTTGGCTCGTCTTCTTTACAGCGTTGCTCTGATTAACAGGTCGCACGGAAACAAAAGTCACTTTATGAATAAGTAATGGATCTGGCTGGACACTGCCAAGTTCCCTTTTAATTAAATTAAGTCACATTTAAAAAGAAAAAAAAACATGAGAAGAGGGGAGAAAAATGGACTCCCCTCCTCATTTGGACATGAAAGTGAGGTATGATTGCAGCCCGGTAGGGGATTAACGACTCGTCATTAAAAACGCTGATGATTCTTGCTGAGACTCCATCTCAAAGTCACCATGCAGGGATGGGGATACTTGGAAACTCAAAGTGAAAGAAATGCATGCAGGGGGTTCAAAGGAGCCCTAGACAACGTTGGTTTTCTATAGGTCTTTTCTCACGCTTGTGCATATAAACACATACACACGCATATACACACCCCGGCATTCTTTTCACGATAGACTGACCACTGAAAGCCCTCCAAAGAGAAGAAATCAAATAAAGCCGTCAGTGGATGGAGATTAAAAGGAGCACTACACAGTAAAAATCTGATTTATGAAGCTCAGGCCGGGTTGCTACGGGGGTTTTGGTGCCATGGTAACCCAGTGAACGGTGAGGTCGAAGGGGGCAGCTGAATAAGGAGCTGGAGAATGGGGAGAAAAGAAAGGAGACTTTTAACCTCTCACTGTTCACGTCTTTTCATCAAGCCTCAAGCCTTTACCAGGCTAATGCATAAAGGTAGAGTTTCAATAGGGAGGTCAAAGTCCTCTTCATAAATTACGAAAGCCTTTTACATTGTTTCCATTCGGGCTGAAACAGACCCATTCTGTCCTGAAGAGACAAGGATTTAAAGGCAGCAAGTTCATGATTATAACTTTATAGAAACGGCTATTTTTTATACTCCTGTGGTGCATTTCTCTCTGTTGCCCTCTTTCCATTCCCTCCACCTCTTTCCTGCTCCCATCTCTCTGCACTACCCTTTATTGTCAGTCCACCGCTGTGCAGCCAGTCATTCAGCCAGTCAGCCTGTGTGGCAGTTCTGAGACCTACCGTGGTTATTGCTGCCTCAGTGTGTTGTTGTGTTTTGTCTGCGGGACTTGTCCTGTGCCATGCTGCTGTGTCCGGGGCCAAGGCCCTTTCCTATTGTCTGCTGCCATATGGAAGCCAGCACCAACATGGCGATAAGCCTGTCCTCATGCTGTTCCCTGACCTTCTCAGGCACCCAGCTGGCACTAAATGCAGAAATAATTATTATCCCAATTACCCGGGCCAACTCTGTCTCCTCTTTGTGTGCTGAGGGTGAAAGGGGGGGTCCTCTGAAGTGCTGGGGGAGATACCGTGTAGGGAGGTCCCACACAAAAGGAGACCACTAAGAGGTTGGTCTCATGCTGCCTCATATGCTGTATATTAGCTTGTCTGCTTCTGTGAGAGCTGATAGAGAGTCTATAAATCTTGCCGATGATTCAATATGGTGTAACTGACAAGTACGGGCCTTAACCTCTGTTTGAATTGTGGAGAAATGTGATTTAAACATGTCTCCTTGCACTAAATGGGCTAAAGGACATAAAATATACAAGACAAAGCATAGTTGCATCAGGTTGAGGTAATAATAAAACATGGTGGATGTCAGCAGAATAATTCTAGACTTTTTCAGAGGTTAATCATAATACATTTTAAACAGGATACATTTAAAAACAATTCACAAAGCGATTAAATAAATTTGCATTTAAATGATGCAATTAAAAAATAGTAAGTATTAAATGTTCCATTTAACAATTCTCTTTCGTTATTCAGTCTTAAACGACTCTCGAAATGATTAAACTGATTTTTAAACAAAGTGCTCAAATTGTTTTAAAAGGGCTTTTACATTTTACTTTGTCATTCTATTATGAAGCAGAATATTGAGCCCTCAAATACTGTCAAAGTCCCATATTTTAGTAGTCATAGCAAAACAGAATACATCTTCATAAGCTGTTTTTAGAAGTTTCTTTTTGATACTTGATTAAACGTGTGAACAAACTAAGAGTCACCATCCAGCCACACACGATTTTGGATGGAGTATCGCTCAAAAAAAAAGGCCATCTTCTTTAAACACATTCATTTTTGTGAAACTGAGATTCCTCCCCAAAACCTTTCTCCAATAGTTCATTATCCACATGGAAAAATGATTCATTCTGTACAGTTTGCACATATTGATTTTGTACATACAGTTAAGGGAGAGGGAAAATACAACCTTCAGACACACATAAACACACACTTGCAGAATCTCCTGATATTTGTTGTTTCTTAAGTACACAAAACTAAGAATTCAGACCAAAAAACAGCTCTGCTTTATAAAAACAAATGGGCTGCAATAGAGGCATGTTGCTTCAGGTACTCAAGAGACAATGAAATACAATACAGGAAGTTCAGTTTGAGGAACTTTAACAGTTCGAGTTTGAAGCCTTATCAGATACCAAAACACTGGCCAGAGGCTAATAATACTTTAAGGCAGGATTTTTACAGCAGGGCTATCTCTGCTCAGCCATCACGATGGCAATCATTTCATCTTTTGTCTTTTGACACAATGATTGCAAGGTTAACGGCAGAAATATAGTGTTCGGGTTTAAAAGTGGTCCAGGAATGTGTGCTTGATAGTTTGCCGGGTGATGCACCGTGTTGTGTGCCAGGTTATTTTTGCTGAATGACCCAGAGTTTAATTTTTCGCTGCAGCCTCCTTCTTCAACATGCTTTCTTTCCACCTTCTCTAAGTGTTTCTCTTTTAGTTGCACACCATCTGCCTGGAAACAGGTGCAATGTTTAGTGAAAGAGAAATGGCAAGTTGTCAATTGGAAAGATATTTTTTTAATCTGACTTGCTTACTGGTTCCCATAAATAAACATTGTTCAAAGGAAGTCCTCTAATACCGCAGGTTTAATAAAGTTGGCACCAGCCTTTAAAACCTGCTACTTTCACCTTCTCACCTTCCTCTAATCAGTTCAGTGGTGCACACTGGAGCTGAGGACACCAGGGTCCAACCAGGAATGATCCACAGATGTTCCAGCCTTCCAACTGCTGGAGCATCTGTGTCATAAACTCGGTACACTGAAAGATGGATGGACAGACAAGACAAGTGCAGAGCACTTCAAAACCTGGGCAGGAAGAGGGTAAACGTTGGCGGATTTAGCCCCTCTAACAATGAATGTGTTCACTCGATGTGGAAAAAGCCCTGTGAGAAAGATGTCTTTGCTCTCAAGTCAACCCACACCCCCGCCCCTCCCAACCCCAGTGGAAAGAGTCCAAAGCTGAGGCAGGAGGGGGAGGCACAAGACCCGAGAGAAATTGGGAAAGACGAGGAGCCCTCAGTGGCAAAGCAAAGTATAGCATGTAGTCTGTGAGCAGATTCAAGATTTCAGTCATCACCAATATGCCGCATGCATGTGAAATACTCCTAAGACGACTGTTTTCCCACAGTAACTCCTAGTTTACTTGCAAACATGCAACCATACATATATGAAGCAGCCACCTTAACTCCCAGCACAAAAGCCAGCATACAATAAAAAGCTATGGATGATGGCAGGCGATACATACAACAAAAACACTGAAGGCATCATTAGCGGCAAAACTGTCTGCACCATCAGCTCATCTTATCTCTGCACTTTTATTGCTTTCTCTCCCTGTGGTGAAACGCTAAGGCTGCTGGGGATGCTGCTGATTCCTCCCCAAAGATTTTTATCCTTACTGAATGTCACTGGAGCTTTGGGTGCTCAAATCACTTTAGAAAGCTGTATTTTCTTGTGTCGTTTCGCTTCAGGGCTCAAGCTCCAAAGAATGAAGCAGGAGGGGGGTGAGAAAATATCATATCCATGCCAGGAGAAATAATCTCACTTATCTTTTCGGGATCTCGGCAACGTTTCCACCAGATAGATAAATAATGAGGTAAATGCCATGATTGGAGAAAAAGTGAGGGGGGATTATTACATAGCTCTGTAGACCAATGAACATATCATGTCTTTATCGACTTTGGCCTGTCAGAGCTTGTCTACTGTTTGATACATAACAAAGTAGATCCACATCCTATACTTTACAGCCTGAGGTGTTTCATAGCGGGTTAAGCAATTTCGGTGGT
The DNA here is from genome assembly GCA_023238725.1 of Scortum barcoo. Classification (NCBI taxonomy): domain Eukaryota; kingdom Metazoa; phylum Chordata; class Actinopteri; order Centrarchiformes; family Terapontidae; genus Scortum; species Scortum barcoo. The sequence continues at coordinate 4,806,381 of CM041551.1, forward strand.
CTTTCAAACTGTGGTCTTTCACATTGCGAGAAATCACTTTCTGGCTTGTAGTATCAAAGGGAATGACCTGAAAGAAAAGAAAACAACGCACACCTCGGCGGAGTAATGAAAGCAACAGAGGGTGGATTTGAAGAGATTAGCCTGCCAGCACTTACATTTAAATGCCTCTATCTGGCCTTGCTTCACTCCATCACATAGAAAATGTTAAGAAGCAAAGAAGGGAACAGTGGGGTTGATTAGAGTGGGGTTGGGGATTAGGTCTGAGCGAAGGCGCTTTGAGTTATTTAAATCTGTCCCCTTCGTCAAGGTACAAAGCCACCGCTGGTAAGGTGCATCATGACTTATTTGAATGAAGTGAATAAAAAGGCGGTAATAAAAAGAAGCAGATAAGTAAAGTGCCCCCCTGCTACTCCACAGTGTTCATTAGCTCAGTGCTGGTCAGGTAGCGGCTTCAGAACACGAAGCAACGGATTGGATTGTCCTGTGTTGGCAGGTGTGGAGCCAAAGCCGAGGCTCCATCCAACCGGGAAAGCTGACAGAGTCCACTTTTAATTAGGGGCATCTCTGTGAGAGGTCCATCAGTAATGAAGAGGTGGCAAGGTGGAGAGCATTTGTGATAACTGTGATTTAGTGTCACCTTGAAAGAAAAAAAAAAGAGAAAAACTGAGCCGTGTACCATAAACACTGCTCAGATTTCAAAGTGAAAAACTACAATGCAAGCCACTTGTTTGTCACTTTTCACATAAAACATTAAAGAGTCTTAAGAGTCTAGGCCTGTTTCATGTACTCCCAGCCCCAGAGACTGTATGCCGGGGCTTTCTTGTGTCTCTCTTGCTTTGCCAAGACTGTGATCTTTTCCCTGTGTGTGTTTCTGTCTGTCTGCAGTGCGTGTGTGTGTGTGTGTGTGTGTCGATGCCAGTGAGAGACAGACTAGCTTTGCTGCAGGAGACAATGGGAACACTGACCTTCTCTTTGCCATTACATCCCCCAGAAAAGATGAAAATGACTCCTGTCTTTCTGATAGCCACACTGTCTCATCAGTATATACAGGATGGATCATGTGAGTGTGTGTGTGTGTGCACAAAGGGAAAAAATGTGAGACAGAGAAAGGGGGTGACTTGGTGTCTCAGCAGGAGGAAAGAGCCATCAAAGAGAATTCCAAAAATCCCTCCATTGACGAGACACTGCGCTCACACTCGCTAAAGCTCAGAAATGTGTGAGTGTGGATAGACGTGTGTGAGTGCATGAGCATGTTCATTCTAAAATCCATTGCACAAAATTACTTCTCAGAGCATGTGACCTCCATCTGTCGGGTGCTGCTGGTGCCATATTTGTTTTTGTTTCATCTGCTATGAATAAAAGACTGTAATCCTGCTGAAATAGGCAGCATCACAGACCGTCTTACAAGAGGAAATGTGTAAGTGAGATTTTTTTTCCGTCTGCGTGTGAGAGCGTTGGTGGGTGTGTGTCTGACACAGGAAGAACATCCAGGACCTGACGTGACCCCCACCAGCTGGCTGCCCCACTTTCTGTCTGCTAATACACACATACACAGTGGCACACACACACACAGTCACACTTATACATTCTTTGTGTCTTTGACAAAGGCCCAGTCTGTCCACAGTACATAAGGACTCCCTGTACGTGTACGTCCAGTGTGTGCATGTGAGTGTGTGGTACTGCCTTTAGGGGATATGTGTAGTTGAGATGGAGTTCCTGTAGCTCCTCTGTTGTCATCGCCTCTTCCTGATTGTGTCTGCTGGATTTTACCCTGGGGAGACTGAAGTCAGTCAATGCTCAGTCAAGACATCAACACTTGCCAGCAGCACATTTTGGTCTTACCATAAAAGCCATCAACATCAATTGCTGAACATTTAAGAGTGTTTGTATAAGAGTTAGAACAGACTACAAAATATTAGCCCATTAATGACCCGAGCCGAGAGATGCTGGGTGTGATGAAAATGAATTTTAGGGGAAGATGTATTTTGTCATTTCATTCCTTTGTAGTGTGTCGCCATACAGTAGCAGACAACCAATTCCTGAGACAGGGAAACCTTACAAGGATGGTCTGATTTTTTTGACAATATGCACAACATGCTCTGTGGCTCTTCAGATGCCACGGCCATTGACATTAATAATGAAATAAGATTAGATTTTTAAGGTTGTAACATTCAGTCTAACATGTTCTAGCCAAGTACAGCAACAGTAAAAAGTTTGTAAAACACACAATCTTGTAATTTTTCATCAAATGTTTTATAGTGTCTTTTTATTTATATGAATTGTTAAACAATTTTATTTAATAACTCGAACGTATTCAACTACTGTTTTTACCTTACCAAGGGTCATTGTTCTTCAAAGAGCAGATGACACTGAAATATATGATAAGCAGCATTGTCCTTAAAAAATATGTCTAGATTCATACAAAATAATCTCTCTCAATCATCATTTATGACCCACAAGAAGTGTGTGGTCATTTCTGTATCAGCAGAGAATCTGCTGCCATCTGCCTGACCTTATTCTTATTCTTATTTACTCCTATTTCGCTTGGGCACTTCTTGGCATCAGCCCCTGGGTAGTGATGTGTAGCCCCCAGCCAATGACAACGCACAGGGTGAGGTGCAGGACTCACAAACTTGTAACAACAACTTACCAGATCTTCAGCATGTAGGACCAGCAGAAGCTTTCAGGAGCTTTAGAGGGGGGGGCCAACTTTGAATGGTCCTACTCTTTATGCCTTGGAAGAATTTCTTGAATTCAGTGAAAAATATGACCATCCAGGGTTGCTTGATGTTGTTTCCAAGGTACTTCTACCAAGACAATACTTCATTTCTCAAAGAAACACAAAAAAGTTCGAGCAACTAGGGGGTCAGAGGGCACCTGGTCAAATCTAATGAACGTTGATTTGTTCTCATGACCAACATGTTTAACCTCCTTATTGGCTGTCAACAGTGGAGGGGTGGTCTGAGAGACCTTTCACACTTTTGTGTGACAGCGATGGCGGCACTGCGGGATGGCTGATTTGAAATTTGAAGGGCTCGGGCAGGTGGAATGCTCCGAGTCTGATTCAAAGTGATCCAGCTTTTCTGTCTGCCGAAATGTCAAATGACAAGCCCCAGCACACACACATACACACACGTCGTCTGAGTGAGGAACACTGTATGACATTTCACCAGTCCTGACAGGGCCACAGAGCAAACAGATTAGCGTGCTAGCCTCTGAGCGCAGAGCTCCTGCAAACGGATGATTCTGATATAAACTCCTTGCCAAGTCATGTTTAAAATTTCAGTTTGAGGGCTTACGAGAGCCTTAGACCTTATTGTAGCTGTTCAAAGGTTTGCACAGCCAATTTTAAAGAGTAAAAATGTTTTCAGGACAGAGTTTGGACGAAGTTTAGGTTTAGCTGCAATAAGCTGCAAGGCATTACTATAAATCAGGGATATATTCCAAATTTCTTATCAAGTAATTAAACAGACATTTTTTGTGTATCCACCATGGAAAAACACAAAAATCTGACATTCCATTTTGGTGAACAAACATGAGTCTGTTGTTGTGTGTCTCTACCATTAGGGATGTAAACCTATAGTGGAAGTACACCTACATAGGTGCCATTGGAGTGCACATACACAGAGTACTGTTTCTTTCATTCAGCAGCTACAATTGAGTGTATTTAGCTGATTGCTTTGATTGATCGCACGTGGAGGTAAAGGAAGTCGGCCACAGAGCAGCCCTCCATTGACTCCTGCACATGGAAGGGACTGCAGAGCATTGGTGCAAATAAATCATGTGTTAAAATTATATTCTGATGTGGGGCCTTGAGTGCATATTGATTCGTAATTATTTGTACTAACAGTGGTGAGGGAGGGACAATGCCATCCATTACTGTGTGAAAATAGACAGGGGATCAATGCGAGTGGAATAAGGATTGTGGTGAAAAGCACGGCGGCCATTCCTCTGTCAAAGGCGATCATTAGCCCGAGCAGAAGAGAGTGCGCTCTCCGCCATGACCATGGCTTGCCTTTACAAAGCTGACGGTAAATTACATTCCATTCACAGAGGAAAAATTGACCTCACTGCTCTTGTGGTGGCACAGGCAGCTATGTAATAACAGTGTCTGTGGGCCAAAAGCAATCATCCATTGCTTTCTGCCCTTTTCTCTTTTGTCTGTCTTTTTCTGCACCGTTGATATCTTGTCACTTGTAGTGTGATTGTGACTCATCAAAGAAAAATGACGTAACAAGCTGAGGCAATAATAACAGCAGGGGGTGAAATACGCGCACACATAAGAAATTGGTGACATCAAGCTGGCCAGGCAGCGAGGTTAAAATGTCAAGGTAGAAATTTGACAAATAATATGCACAGAGCTGCCAAACACAAATGTTCATGGTGGTCTGCACTGTGATGTCATGAGAAATGTATTTGGTGTTTTGAATATTAAGGGTTAGATGACACTTGTGTGCCTCTTCTGAAAACACTGAATTTTCCATCATGTAGACCAAACAAAGACACTGTGCTGTAATGCATTAAGCACAAGAGAACTTTATTCCAGGCAATAACTGAGTGAGAAGCAGATCTACAGGCAAGCCATCAGCTAAAAATAAAACTGTTCATACCTTCTCCCAATTAAAACAGCTAAGAGCTTGGAAGTTAAAAACCAAAACAACAAAGAAAAACTATCTTCTCCTCTGTTAGGAAACAGGAGAGCAAATGTGAGCTATCTAAACACATTAACCCAAGCCTACGGGCCCAGAGAATATAAACCTGCTTAGCTACCCACCATGTACACATTCACCCACACATACACACACACACACACACATACACATACACACACACACACACACCACCCAGGCATTCATACACACACACACACACACCAAGGAAAAAAGGCAATCTCATCCTCCCATTATGATTTGATAGCTCAAATTGTAGCAATGATTCAAGTGTGGTCCTCTGGGTTTTGTGGATGAGCCCAGAGCCTGTTATTTCACCACTGGGCACCAGGGGATGGGAAAGGATGCTATTGCAGCCAACAAAATGACCATTAAATCACAGGCTATGAAGCCACTCTGGACTGTGAAAGAGCATGCACCAACTGCTTGATGTGTCAGGTGTGTGTGTGTATGTGTGTGGATGTAGTGCTTTGCTACCAATGTACATTGTTACCCTGTCTGTGTGAGCAAGTGGAAATTGTTTGGATAAAAACTGTATGGATGCACGGTTGCATCGCTGAAGTGCACATTGTGTCTGTGAAAATTGTAAGGCAGTGTACAACCACTGAAGAGCAAATTGTGTGTAGATGTAAATTCCATGGATGTGCATGAAGCGTAGCCAATGTTTTTTGTTCATCTCCTCCATAAATGCTAGGGGTCATGACAGTAAGTGTGGTACACCTGCTTCACATTATTATATGAAATACAGTGTCTATACATGCTGCATAATACGGTTCCTGATAGGTCAGTGGATATCTGATAAAATGTACGTTTACAATGTATACGTGGAAAAGCAATATATAATGTATGTTGGGCACTGGAATTTGGTGGTGTTTGCAAATGTACCAGTTTGTGTGTGTCTGTGCATTTTTTGAATAACAACATGACTTCTATTTGTGACACACCTTATCAGGGCTGATGGAAGCCACCATGCTGTTTGTTGTTTTCAATAAATGTGAAACAACAAGCAGGGACTTGCGGCTTGGCTTACACCACAGCATACTATGACCAGTGAGCATGTGCAACAAATGTTGGGGGGAATCTCAAATAATTCATATGGGACATGACAGATAATATTAAGATTTTCTCAGACTGAGCTGTTGGCAAGGGGCCTCGCAGCTTGTGAGAACTACCCCTATGAACAAACTGCCAGTCGTTGCCCATATTTACAAAGAAAAAAACAGCATAAGAAAGCAGAAAACCAAGACATACAGTACGCCCTGGAGCTGAATGATTATGATTTCATATTTAGCCTCTGCCTTATTTTGTTTTGATAAACAGGCTGACTCAGTGTTGAGGAACATGCTGGTAGCGATGTGTACGAGTGTTTTCACTGCAAAGTGATAGATGATGCAGCTCTTCCATGACGACCTGGTTTCTATTACCTGTGAACTCAAAGATAAAAAGAAGCTCTAACTGTGTAAAGGCCATCCCTCCCTTTGCGTCACTCCTTGCCAGGAGCTATATGGACTGGTTGTGGAAAGGAGAGTAGCTCTTACCTCCCTACTACTGTGCTTAGCACCCTGCTAGGAGCTGACATATTGGGGGTGCAAGACCCCCCCCCTGTGCTCAGCTGAACAGAGAAGACACAGCACTTTCCACACTGGCACACACTGGCAAGACAGGGAAAATAATATGGCACATGATGGCAGTTGCTGCATTTATTGACAGTGTAGTAAAAGGAAATGCGACAGGTAAAGAGACATGTAATGATTAAAAAAAAAAAAAACATTACAAACACTGCAATGTGACTTATTTCTATTCCTACCAAGAAAACAAACAGATGTAAGGAGGCAACTCAACAAGCAACAAATCTTCTGAGAGCAGGAGTAGCTGATGGCTACAATCTACCACCTGTGCCACTGATGATAGCTACCAGAGGCCAAGTACTTCACTCAGCAGACAAAAATACCTTGATCCGTTGACAAGCCCTGAGTTCCCATAGAAACAATGTGGAGGAGTTAAATGCAACAGCCTGTGCTAAAGAACACCATCTGAAACAAACATGCTGTGCTCTCACCTACAAGATATTCGCTTTTAACAACAACTATTGACCCTTAATTATTCTTCAAAACATGTATGTGAGAACTGACAATTCTTGAACCATTTTAATCAAACCATTCAAAGCAGGTGAAGCAGCCCTGCATGACTCAACCATCCACTACAGTTTGGACATGTGATGGCAGCTTCAAGGTTGTTAGAGTTATACCACGCGGTGCAATGCCTGATAGATCTCCCCACAGTAACTTTATGAGAAGATACATCAAAGGCTCACAATAAGACATCTGAACTGTGGCTATCTTTGCCCCCTGGCTCACTGCAAAGGCAAATGTAAGGGAGCGCGGGAAAAGAGGGAGAGAGGGGAAAGGAAAAAAGAGAGGTAGAGGCTTAGCCTTATCTCCTCCATGCCTGCCTACCTCCAGAGGTATGAGCTTGGAGGGTTTCAAAGTGCTGGGGTTTGGCCCTTGTTGCTGCATTACTGTGTTTCCAATAGACCTGTATGGGCAAAGCTGAGGGAGAGGGTGTGTCTGAACCTAGATGTGTCAACAGCTAAAAGGCTTCTTCAAAGTCAGTCCAATGAAAGATATCATTTGTCATATGAACATAAATAGATTTTGCCAAACTAGTGCCAACTAAGTTTGAGCGAAGGTCCATAAAGCAAAAGCAATCTAAAAAGCAACAGTTCTGCTTAAGGAGTTTAAAAATAATCAGAAATATGATTCTGTCAGCTGGAGATGTATCCTTTAATTAACCCCTGGTCTCTTCACTTTACTGGTCACTATGGGTTCTTGTTTAAGGAATTCTGACGCTCATTCACTTTATATCAATGATTTCTCTATGTGTAGTATCACTATAGGGAGACACAATCACGTGGATACACTGTGCATAAGCCTGTTTAGCTTTTCCCTCCACCCAGCAGTTTTGACAAGGCTGCCATAACCTTTTCCTACACTCTTAACTTTTTCTCCCCCGAGTCACAAGAAGAGTTTCAGCTCACCTCGATCTTTTGTTTGCCCAGGAGAAGGAGGGGCTGTCTCGAAATGACATGTGTGTGTAAACAAGAAGACTTCTGGCTTTTCTCCAACATGAGATGTGATGCCATAATTTCTCCTGACAGGCAGGGCTTCAAATAGGCATTTATCTAAACAGGCCGGGAAAACAGCACAGTGGTGGAAGTGACACATGTTAAGACTCAGCATAACAAAGGCAGCGGAGCTTTGGGGGGGTGTAGGGGTTGACAAGTCAAAGGTCTCCCTCTCTGTGAGCTGACATGGTAAGGATTAAAAAAGAAAATTGCATTGATTAAGTCATTATGGGGGTATGGCATGTGACTTTTGAACTTTGAAAAGAATCAGCAGCCCATATTTGGGAATGTCCATGTGTTAGCATGTCAGGAAAGAGATATGCTACAGGTGGGAGCCATTCTGCTGGTTCAACTGTTTTTGTCCTTTTCTGGTATCAAATGTGGAATGAAAAGGAGTCATTTTCCAGACATAATTTAGTCCAAGTACAAGATCACAGCTCAGTCTAGTTGTGGTCAGCTTGATGGTGGAAACAAAACAAACATTCATTCAAGCCAATTAAAAATAATAATAATAATAAAAAAACTAAAACAAAAGCAAAGCAACTCAGTTCACACCCTCCTCTGAAAAGTTAAACATTTGTTTCCCTATTACCCCTCACACAACTATGCAGGGTACGTAATTCAAATGTCAGCTTGTGTTTCTATCATCGCCGCCCATTCACATGTGAATTAATTCCCATAAATACAAGTCCCTCTAGTTGGAATAAATTTTCATTACAGAGATGAGAGGGAAAATAATAATCTTTGACTCACAGTTATAGCAAATGAAAGATGGTATCTCCTGGTGCCAATATTTTTCCTCACAGTTATTAAAATGAAAATGAATGCCTGAATGTTGGAGAATACAAAACAACTGCGTTTGCTGCTGAGTGTGTGTGTTCTAGGACTGATTGTCTTCAAAGAGGCCCAGTAGAAAATAACAATACCAAAAACAAATAGAGACTGTATTATTTATGATTGGTAAAATCTCTTTTCAGATATAAACCTATATGAGATGGCATAGATGATACATGAGAATATGCACTCATATATTAGATCTTCTTAAGTGAGACACAATGAATTGTAGAAGGCTATCTCGATCTCTCAGACTACTACCAAGCCATCTGGCTGCTCTACACCTTGAAAGCAAGTTGCATTGCTTACTAAGCAGTGATGAAGGGCGTGATTAATGTTTCTTCGACCAGCACTTTGTGTGCATCAGTCTGACTGTACAAATGGAAAAAGTGTGTGTGTGTGTGTGTGTGTGTCCGTCCCAGGGTGACGGCTCCTGCTGCATCCCTTTTCCCCAGGGAGTCGCCATACAGCTGCATAAACCTGTCGGCTCTCATGATCGGCAGGGCGATGCGTGGAGACGCACAGTGACAAGGCCCACCTAGATTCATTAGACCTCCTAAGGACCAGATCCATACAGCCTAGCAGGCTGGTGTCACTGCTGGTTACCCTGAGACACACAGGCACACACAGGGACACGCACGCTCACACACACACATCACCAGAGCAAAACAAATGCTCCAGATGGGAAAAACATGGAAGAAAACCTAAATCGATCTTGATACACAGTGAGACAACGTAGCAGTAAATATCAATTCAATGACAATTCATGTCAGAGAGCGCGACGTGTGCTCTTCTGACTTCTCAAAGTTGGCTCCAGTTGACATTGTCAGGACTCCTTAAAGTGAATGGGAAAACACCAAAGGAGCATAAAATGGCAGCAATGGTGAAATACTTGCAAGAAAACTAGGTTTGGTGTGTGGAGGCATGCTCTATGCTCCATCTCATGCTGCTGCTTGAGTATGTTTTAGCCCAGAGGGTAGAAGGACAAGTTGCTTACAGACTGGCTGTGAAAATAGGGGTGATGAAAATGAAAAACTAACACCAGGCCCATTCTCAACAACTACCTTCCATATACCCTTAAGCAAAGCACTTAAACTGTACCATTTGTAGTTGTATACAGTACTGGTCAGTTCCTGGTGTGAATTTAAAACCGTATCAGTGTGAAGCAGGCTGTTGATGGAAAAGAACATGCACTCTTAGTATAGTTTCCTTGTAGAAATAAGGAAGACAGAGCAAGAAACCTACCAAAATAAAAATTTCACCAAAAATGGAACAAAATGCAAAGATGCCAACCACAGAAAATCTCTTTGTACACAAGTCTGTGTCAGGGCTTTTTTGTGTGTTTGTGCGTGCATCCCGGTGCCAGGGCTGAGACAGGACGGGCCACAGAGCTGGCAGTCATGCTACCCCCCCCCAACAACGCTGTGTCTGCTCTGATTAGATGGGGCTTCTTACTACGGTGTGCCAGGGGCCCTTCCAGAGATAAAGACAGACTAACAGATGTTCCCCTTATCTCAGGACCAACCTCAAGCCCATCAACCCCTTAACACACACATTCACAGACACAGACACACACGCTGGGCGAGACTGGGTGCCTTTGTTAAGTCTCACTCTGGAAGGAGTCTAACACCAAAATAATTCTTACTATTAATTATGATCACGCATTTATGAACACTAATTCATGCAGGGAAAGACAGCGAGGCGCACACACACAGACACCCACAACTGTGGAGCTGTACAAAACGCTCATCTCCAAGCCCTTGTAGCTTCCTTTGACAAAGAGGGGAAATGTTTTCATCCGCTCCACCCCTCTGCCTTCCTTCATCCGCACGAAGTTAGGCCTGAAGTGGAATGTTAAGGTGGCTTTGAAGAGGTGTCTGCTTCATGTCAACCCGACACAACACACTTATTGTTCTCACCATGCACGGCTGATTATATTATCTCTCTCCTCCACACGCCACTGAAAGAGAGAGTTTGAGAGATGGGGGTGAGGTGTGGGTGGAGAGAGAGAAAAATGGAGACAGAAAAAGTAGCAACGGGAGAAGAGGAAGAGAGTGGAGGAGGCTCTAAATCAGGAGACAGAGAGATCACGGCACAAAGACGAGAAGCAGAGCTCCGGGGCCCCCAGGGTTTGGGGTCTATGTGTAGGCATAATGAGTGGAGCCAAACATATCCAGCCTCATTAATTTGCAACTATCAAAGCCACCTTCTCTGCGCGCCACGCGGCCTGCTTCTTCTCCCGTCTGCAAAAGCCCTCACTTGTCACCTAAGATCAAAACGGGCGAGAAGGAGTGCTAGGCTAGTGCAACCGTGTGCTGGAATAGACACTTTTTTTTTATGTGAGCAATGAAAAAAGAAAGGATGTCTGAGAGAACATCTTGCTATCTGCAGCATAACCAGTCACAGTCTGGATTTAGATGCGCAAGTATGTTCCCAAACACCTGGTGTGGAACGGAGACTGCGTCTTGTAGTGCAAGTGGTTAAACATCAATATTTATGAAGGGCATCTCCTTGGGGTGGTAACAAGGAGACCCAGTTTAAAAAAAACTAAACTAAACAAAACAAAAAAAACATCAAGAGTCTCAAATGGAAAAGTGCAATCAGACTGAAAGAAACACCACCATCTTCCATGAAGTGAAAAGTCAATATGCCAATTACTCTTTGTAATGAAAGCAAAAACATTCAAACTGTCAGTGAAGCAATTTACAGCGGGGAAGTAATAATCACTGACTGAATGAACGAGAATCCTGTGCAAGGAAAAATGAAACTTGATTCATTTGAAAGAAAAAGAATAAAAGACTGTTTTTTTTAAACAAGCTATACCAGAAGACAGTTGCTAGGGGTTTTGTCGCCCCTTTCACCAGTTTGCGTCAGTATTTTTCCTTGTCTTTTCTCCAAGTAAACACATGCCCCATTATGAGATATTTCTCAGCTGAACATGAACAAGCCACGGCTAGTTCTCCTGAGCAGCAACATCTCGTAAACTAGTTTGCACTGTGATGCTTCTCAATTCGTATTTGTGGCTTGTGTTTGTACACACCCTGGGCATCTGGAGCTCCATTCTTAGGCTACATTGCTTTGCCCCACTCTTCCCACAGTGGCCGGACAAGGTGGTCATTGTAACATTATCTCCATCGTGTGCTGAGGACAGGCCCGAGGACATCTTTAACCACGAAAACCCCCAGACCTTGCCATTTGACAGTCCCTTTTCCCCCTATTGCGTTTGCCTGACAAAGCCGGGCTTTATTAGAAAAAGATGGTATCCCCAGTTCTGTTAATGTTGGATGTTTCACATGTCAGATGTTTCATAATGTTGAGCACAGAGGCATCTTTTGTGGCTCCGAGTTAAACAAATAAACATAATTTTCCTGAAGCAGAGGAAAGAAAGGCAGCTTTTGTGTAGCCATCACTTACACAACAATGGGCATGCACAACACAACACAACACAACACAACATCTACGGGTAGATAACCTGTCCCATTAGCAGACAATGCAAGAACATCATTTGTAAACATATGGATAAGAGCAGGGATTATATGTAATCAAAGGACACTATCAGAGAGTCTTACATTCCTGATCTTATCTCTGGGACTTGATTCAGGTTCTGCTGTTGTAAAACCTCTCTGCGGAGAACGTTGCTCATGTTTCATGCTGAAATGGAAAAAGAAAGAAAACATTCACCCAGCGTGAGGGTGGAAAGTTGAAAGGCTGTCGAGCGGCGGCCAAGTTTGTGTCATGTCCTATCTCGCTAGGCACGGCATTTTATCGCCATATCACGTCCCTCCCGCTAAAGAAGAGGAAAGTGTATGATAAACAACACTCTCCTTGGAGGATAAAATATGGCAGAGATTTTGCCGTCTCAGCTGACTACATTTTCTTCCATCCCACCTTATCTTTTCCTTTGTCTGCACTCTCACCTGCATCCTCCTTCTCAGATGCCCAGGTGCCTTTTCAAGCACACATGCAGTTCATTCACGCAAACTTAAACACACGCAAAATTAAAGAAACATAGAATTAGTAAAAAAAAAGAACATTGGCAGTGAAAGTTTTTCAAAGCAAAAGGTAGAGACAGCTGAGTGATGTGATGTGTTTGCAGGTAAGGCAGAAGTAGAGGGAAATTAGCAGGGTGAAAAAACTGCATTACATAAAAATCTAGGTTAAAGCAAAAAAAATGATTTGCCTGTAATCTGACACTGCTGATGGCAAATCAGGTATGAATATGAGAAGCCAAAAGAAACAAAGAGCCCTTATTCTCTTTGGTCTCTGCCTGGTAGACTTTCTCTTTTATAAAGGTAGAGTGCTGAGTTCTGCAGACAGATGTAAAGTTTTTTTCACGCAGTGGAGGCATGAAACAGAGAATTCACATTCGGGGCTGCCAGATATGTGAATGCCTTTGTGTAGGCGGTGGGGTAACCAGGGAAACTTGCTATACTGAACTTTTATCAGGGTTTTATAATGAATCAAATGTGACGAGCCCCTACGAAGCCACAATCATACCAACCTGTTTTTCTTTTTTTTTTGAAAGGCCGACCTAACAGGTAATTTCTGCACTTTTGTTGAGCTGTCATTTCTAGTTAAAAGGTTCAACTGTGCAAATTCTATTTTATATTATTTTACAATAGGGGTGGGTCCCTTTGCCTTAAAAAAAGTGCTCATTTTAAATTCAAAGCTATTGTGCAGAATTTCTTAAAGTGGAGAAAATAGTTTTTTTTAAACAGTTGTGGGTGTGCACTTCCCAGGCTGGAAGTGGCTGACATTTGAGGGTTGGTATTGTTGAAGAATTTAAGACCCTATTTGTTGTCGCAAAATGTGAGTCTGTTTTTGATAAATGCATACAAAAGTTTAATCATTTTCAAGATGCAAGCACTTGACTTCAACAGATACATGGGTCATTCCACAGGCGCTCAGACACAGATCAGTCAGCGAGGCTTTAAGCTGGGGCAGGTCACTCTCACCGTGGTCACTTTCATTGAGCTGAGGCCCCTCTAAGCAGCCGTCACAGTGTGGCTACTGACAGAAAACGTCAGCAAGCCACTAATCCCTATTTAGGCCCACAAAACAAAGACAAAGGTCTCTCCCTCCTTCTCACTCACTCTTGTTATCCCTGCCAGTCCCTCTTTCCCTCCACCCATCCCTCAGTCACTCAGCTTGCCATCTCCCCACCGCTTAGCAGCCTTCACACACATTCACACACACACTCAGATCCATATGGAGAGGCCTGGCCGTTGCCATTCGTCTCCCAGGTTATCTGCTCTCTCAGCACCTGGTAGGGGAGGAAGGATTAGCGTGCCTCTTAACCGCTTTAAGAATGCTCTCTAGTCTTTGACTCTCTCCCGCCACACTTCCTGTTTTGTTCTGCTCCTGTTGTGGTCAAGCACCATATGTTGGGCTGAATGAGGCTTATCCGTGAGGGGCAGGCTTTACATGCAGCGCTGTTTAGCCCGACACTGGCATGTGTCGAGCTGAATGGAGGCGGAGGCAAAGATGAATGGGACTTGGGTTAAGCTACTTGACATTCTCGCACACATGGGGCCAAATGGTGCACATGCACACTCGCCCTTTGCTTGTAATTGCGCCAACAGTGGCATGCGTACCCACGATAAGATTACACTGTTGGTCACAGTGGTCGTTTTGATGTAGTGTCAAAATAAGTGTGACTGTCATAGAATTGTAAAGTCCTATCTGATAGTTTGCAAAATGTTATTGATATTGAGTTTGATTTATTATAATAAAAAAAAAGGTTTTGTCTCCAAAGTCCTTCTCTAACAGAGCAAAATGAACGAATGTTAAATCATTTTTCTGGGAGTGAAGATCATAGAATTGTTGCTGTGTGAAGATTTGACTCCTCAAGATTGATTATATCACTGTAAATGCCGTTGATATTAAAGACTATAAAGACTTAACTATTTTTAAAACATGAACTCAATGAATCACTAATTTCATTGTCATGAGTCTCCAGTCAAGGCCAGAAATGTAATATGTAGGTATATGAGCTTAATTTAAGTGTCTAGCAAGTTGGATACTGAAAAGTTTAATGTTTGATGCAAACTCTATCATGCTACAGTATACAGTAGAAATATACCAAAAAGACATCAGACAGAGGGACGGTGGTATGTGGAATAAAGTGTAGAACAAAGTGAGAAAGCATCAATAGAAACTGATAGACTGTCATTTCTTAAATGTATTAAATCATTTTTAATTGAACTGTTAAGAAAAAATTTTGAATTATATTGCCTGTTCAAATCTTTTATTTGGCATAATGTTTAAATATCTACACATTTCCGAATTGTTGTTTGTTATGAAATATCCTATATAATAACTCTGCCGAATAATATTTTATGTATTACAGCAAAGTAGGAGTATGCTGTCTGTGTTTTTTTCAGGGTAAAAATGTATGTGTTGTGTTGACCACAGGCTGTGTAACCTATGTGACTAAGCCTACACCAAGGACAATATTTCACACACACATACGCATACTGTTTGTGATTCATTTACTTTCTGATAAGATGGACTGGTAAACAAACACTGGAGCCTTTGTGTTAGCGAGGTGAAGCCATCAAGGTCTCCAGATAACCTTGTTTACTCTCTGTATGTATGTGCCATATAATATGGAGCTCTGCTGCCCTAACAGCCTTGTGGGGCTCAAAACTGAAAATAAACAGCGCTTTAAAGTTACCGCCATCCATCGCCAAACACCTCTAGTTATTCCCTTTTATCTACCCAGAAATCAGGGCCTTATTTGACACAGTGCTATCTGGACTGTGAATTGCACAGAGGCGAAACAAAAATCAATAATTAGTTTAATTGTGTTAGGCTAATGTGCAGGAAAGCCATCTAAGCTCACATCAGCCAGCCTGGCCAGGCAGGCGGGCAGGGAGGCAGATAACGGAGGACGGCTCTGTTACACCTACGGGCTAATTACAAGCAATTCATCAGACAGATGCTGCGATGACAGTTAATTGATTTGTGAATTAATAATCAGGGGTAAAATAATTCTGCCGCCAATATGATTCTGGCTTCACGGTACCTGGCCAATGATGAGACACTCCTGCGGGGCGCTTCTAAAGATCAGACTGATACAGTGAAAAACAAACTGAAAAGGTGGAAGATGAGATGCTTAGTCTCAAAACTTAATACATAAGTACTTTGCCAAATACATGTAATATTGTCTAACATTTGTCAAGTCAACAGGTGACGCTGAAATCACATGAATTCTCCCATTTGGCATCCCTTGAGCAAAAACTTCACCCTGTTCCTGGCCGATCTTTCAGCATCTAACAAAGCGCCACGTTAGTTCCCTATCTCTCTGACACTTTGAGAAAGGAAGCAGTGGGAACCATGCAGAGTGCATTGTAGGATAATACTACTCTGAGGCCCTTGTCAAGCACTTTTCTTTTCACAAGCTCCTCGGGGCGCTCAGAAGGGAAAGAGAAAGAGGTAGGAGAGGAAAGAAAAGTAGCAAAGAAAGCGAATGAAGGAGACAGAGGCATGAGTGGATTTACAGTCAGCAGTAGGGTCATGGCCTGCAGGGAAACAGGGTTATGCCAGTGTGGTTGGTTAAAGGTTGTACTGTTGTTATGGCCAGGTATGGGGGATGGCGGCATTGAGGTGCAGACAGAGCGCAAGGAGGTTAGGGGGTCATGGGGGACTGGAAATAATGAAGAGGAAAGCCTCATTCACTTCCTTGGTTTAGCCTTTGGCCTATAATGAGGGCTCTTGACACCAGGGAGCACACCGATACGACACATTTGGCAGCCTGGCAAATTGACCTGGGAGCCTGACGGGTGATTGACAGCTACTCCTCAGGGCGCCTAAGCTGCCCTGCATGTGAGTGTGTGTGTGTGTGTGTGTGAGCATATGGAAGAGGGAGTTAGACTGACACAGAAGGAAAGGGAGAGTGAGATGGAATGAAAAAAACAGGGATGAGGTGACAAGGGGCTGCTGACGATGAAGAGGGAAAAAAGTACTAAACCAGCCCTGGAGAGGTAATTGTGGGTAATTTAGTGCAGGACCAAATTAGAATTGAGGTTCAAACATCAAAATGGTCTGGACTGAAAGTGTTTACCAGACAGGATAATTTGATACTGGTGTGGGCACTGATGCATGTGTGCATGCTTGCGTGTTGCTGAGGCTCAAAACACTCACTACTGCCTCATAACCATCTCCAGAATGTGCTCAAATGTTTTGGTGTCAAAATGCCACAGAGCTCTGCCAAAAATTCAAATGGTTTTATTTTTTACAACTTACAAGAAAAAAAGATGCTGTTGGGTTAATTTTTGCCTCTGTTACACTTTATTCTTCTTGGTACTACTTTTTTAACTATAACAGTCAGAGTTTATCACTATGATCACTGTAGACTGCATAAGACCAAGTGTTATGCTTATTATGATACTTGATATCACATTTAAAGAGCTTTAAATGTTACAGTAAAAAAACATGATTTTGTAAAGATTATTCTTGCAGATTAACTTCAACTTTTAATTATCTTTTATACATTCACAATTGAAATATTAGTAGCATTAATTAAGGATGTTATTGTCTTTCTATGATGTCATATATTATCATTTCATGCACTTAAAGCAGAATAAGCCTATTGTCTTTTCCCACTCATGTGTCTGTATCTTCCTATTATAGAAGTCGTGAGGTAAAGACTTTGTCTTTTGTATTTCAGTGTTTAGAAGAGATTTGTTTTTCAAAACATTTGAAATAAGAATATTTCATCTGAACAGAAGGAGGACTGTAAGCTTGCAATCTCTGTATATGTAGTATATATATGTATGTGACCATATTTTATTAATGTGGATTTGAATGGCAATTTGATAATTGAATTAATGTTTATATACATTTTATAGTTTAAAATGTCTTTGTTTTGTGGAGAAAATGAACCACAGTACATAACACAGCCTGCAGTGTTCATAATTAGCTGAGGTGGATATATAATGATTTTGGTCTGCAGAGGCATCATTTAAGTGAACCAAGTTACACTTTAGAGGCTGTTCGAATCATGCAGTATCTAGTCAACAACAAATGTAATCAAGGTTACATTATTGTGAAAAGCTGTATGTGATCTCTGTAATGTAAGATTGGACACAGGTGATAAAGCATTAAGAACTGAAGAAGTACTGGCTGGTAGAGTCCAACATAAAATTGGGCTACAACTATAAGGCAGTAGTTCAACTAAATATATTAGTAAAGGTGAATGACATATTAAGACATTGGTGTTCAGTATGTAATAGAAGAGGTAATGTATAAAATAAAAACAAGCTTTGATTGTCTTTTCTAAAGATTTTGCAACTGGGGTGTAGGATTATTTCAAACAGTCCTAAATTGAATATGACAAGAAGCAATGCCCAAACATGAGCCAGATATTTGAACCACAAAGGTGTCTGTTAATATATCTTTTCTCTTGTCCTGTGTCCTCTTGCTGTTCAGCATACATCAAACCTGCAGACCATAACTCCCACCCATACCTGTGGAGCGATGGGCTGTGATGTTTGACTATTGGACGAAGACGAATAGGAGAATAAGATCTTTATGTCTCTCCTAACCGGGAGGGGACATATATCAGTCTGACCCAGGTATAAACACTGACTAACAGTCTATTTATCTCAAACGCCAGCAAGACCCTGACCTCGCTGCCACTCAGCTCATAAAATATACTCCCAAACCTTGAGGGGAGACTTGTACCTGCTGTGGCGTATTTAGATACTGTCACGACACAGAACTCTGAATGGAAAAACAATACTGCAGAGTTGCAGAGATGTGGCTGAGCTCTTTAAAGCAATCTGCTGTAGGCAAAATTTTATGTTTAAAAAAAGTCTTACAAGCCTAACCAGACACTGGCACTGAAACGAAGAGAAGCACTACTCTGCTGATAAATACTACACTAATTTTAACCTATTTGCTAAATGAAAGTATTTCCTTATTTTATGTTCACTAGCTGGAAATGTGTACACATGGCAGGTGATGGACCAGAATATAAAACAGTTTGAATTTCCCTGTTAATCCTTAACTAATCTGAGTTTCGAAACATCAGTAAAGCTTATCCTTTTTGTTTTGTTTGATATTAAAAATCCCAGGCAAGCAAAATACATTAAGTTTAATGTGTGGATTTAACTCCCATCTCTTGACAGAGTCTGAAGTGACATTATCTGCTAAATGTTAATGGGATAAAAGCAAAAGAAACAATGAAAAATGTTTTGATTTCGTTGATTTGAGCATTCTCCAAACTAAGTGCATTAACCTCCGTTCCTCAATTGTGTTGACCCGCAGTCTAAACTTATAAACAAAGATGTATAATGCAATCAAAATAGCTGTTAATTGCTATATTAACTATGTATTTATCATTAAGTGATGTAATGCTATGAGGAGTCGTGCAGAGGACTGAGGAACCTGGAGGAAGCAGAGTCGACACATGAAGGCTCCTCTGCTGTGTTTACTTGCTGTCAACACACAGCAGGCAAACAGCCACCTAATTAACATCTATGTCCTGTAAATGTGTCAATGTGTGTGTGTTTTTATTCTCAGTCAGATAGTGGGAAAACAAAACAAAATCGCAACAAAAGGGAAGAAAAAGTATTTTGGCCGGAGGCATCAAACGCATTGCCATGATACAAAAAAAGAGGTAACAGCAGTGGACCTCAAAGCTGGTTTAAAAGAAATAAGTAAATAAAAGGAAAAAGGATGGCCCCACATGAATGTGAGCAATAATGACACGGTGACAGCTCTGGTTTATATGGCTAATAACCGTGTCACAGCATCATGGAGCCGGCCCGCTGAATTATACCCTCTGTAGACTCTATTGCTGCCATTTTTCCTAAAGTCTCCCCGAGGAGCAACACCGTCCACATGTCTGCCGCATTCTTCTCCCCGAGGCCTGCACGAATGACGCTGGTAGATATGTGGAGAGTTACGCTGAGGGTCGCTGGCTGTTGCCTCTCGTATCTCTTTGGTTGTTTTAAAGGCAGACTGATGGGTGTGATGAGAGCGAGGCGGGGAGAGGTGTGAGGGAGGTGGTGTTTAAGGAGCGTTCTTTCTGGAGGAGTGGGGTTGAGTTATGGAGCGTGGTGGAGACTGGAAACATCTCGCTCCGCTCCGCTATGTCCGGATGAATGATGGCATGGGAGTCTACAGCTGTGGCCCCGACAGGGAGGTGTGGGAGGATGAAACGCTCTTCACTGCAATCACTCTCTCTCATTGGGAGGTGGAGGTCTGCTCGCCTCCCTGTATTCTCTTCTTCTGGATTCATTTTTGTCTACCTCTTTTCAGCTCTATCTGCCTCTGAATCCCGCTTCCTTTGCTGTTTTGTTTTCTTCTCACCTTCTGGTTGTTGTTTTGCGAACATTTTTCGCTCGTTCATCAACTCTCTTTGTGTTTATAATTCTCCAGCTGTGTCTTCCCTCTGGTGTCTGCTCGTCATTCTCCCTCGCTTTTGCTTCAGTAAGTGCTACGGTGAGAGAATAAGTCAAAATGCGATGTCAGCTAATCAGTTGTAGCTTTCCACAGCCTTTAACCCTCTGAACTCATTTAGCTCATTTAGCTCTTAACAGCCCTGCTTGCTTCTGTTGTCCATTTCCCTCCATGTTTCTCCCTTTCTTTCATCTTTCTCACTCTCTCTTTCACTCATTCCCTCCTTTGTTGCCAGCTCTTTCTGGCTGTGTGGGGAAGTGACGATGACACAGCATGCCATCCTGATTACAAGGTTAAAAGGCACAGACGGAGGAGTCTCACAAACCATGGCACCGCTTAAAGTCACCCACCCAAGCTAAAACAGAAATGACGTCTGTCAGATGCGGCCTTAATCCTGTTTATGATGTGTTTGCTCTCTGACAAAAGCATGAGCTGGCCCAAAACTATGCACAAACACTAAACACAAACACACACACACACACACACACAAAATAAATAATATGAAAGACGTGCTGTAAACAATTTCATTTAAAATGACATATTGTCTGTTTGTATTGGCCACCTCCAGGCCAGCAGGTTGAATGACTCAAGACATGGGTGGGTATGTGATGAGTGGAGAGGGGGGCTCCTGGGGGGTGGGTGTTTCACCAACATGCCACCTACCCAATCACATAGCAAAAAAAAACTACTTTCTCTTTTCTCTTTGCCTGTCATCCTCCTCTTTTTCTTCATCTCCATCCTTTTAACTAAGCTGATTAAAAGGCAACCCACTCCCACTCACCCACCACCCAACCCACAGCCCTAGGGCAGCACGGGACGGCAAGGGGCCCTAACCACTTTCTGCATGAATATTAAGTGCGGGATTTGTGTCGCGAGTTTGAAATTGGAAATCACAAGTTTGACTAATCAGCTTTGGAGGTTCCACATTCAGGGTTTGTGTGTATGTGTGTGTGTGTCAAAAGTCTGTGTGTGTGAGCGTGCGTATGCATCACTTCCTTCTCGTCTCCAGTGGCAACAGAGAGTCCCTACAAAGACACACACACACACACACACACACACACACACACACACACAACCCCTACTACACATCACCCGTGATCCTGCTGCGCATCAGAGTGCTTATTCACTGCCTCGGCAGGGCCAAATGTCCCCCCCTCCCCCCAAATACACACACACACAAACACTCCTCTCCCACCCCTTCATTGCATTCACTCCCACCTACCTCCCATTTAAAAAGGGATCCAGAAATAGCCCAAGAGGCTATTAGGAAAAATACAGCCAGAGGAGGATGAAGCTGTAGGGGTTTACAGTCCAAAGCCATTTAGGGGTACACTCCAGCATCTCCCTCTCCTTTTCTTACTCTCTCTCTCCCCCTTGTCATCCATCCGTCTCCCTTGCTCTCTCTGCCGCTCTTTTGTTCTGATGAATCAGTACTTTAGTGAACATGCTCATTATGGCTTGATAGCCGGGGCTCGTTCAGTATCCCTGGCATTTGTGGAAAATGGGGAAAAAAAAGACGGAGATAGAGAGAGAGAGATGGGAAATGGAGGGTAGGGAGAGAAGGAGCGCAACAGGAATGGGAGAAAGAAGTAAGAATGAATGAATGAATGAGAGAAAGGGGCATTAATGAAGCTGAAGAGGAGAACTGAACAACTATAGATTCCTCACTGCCACAGGATAGAGGACAGATGTAATCAAGAGGAAGGACGCCACCTGGAAGAACATTTCAGGTCTCCACACTACAACTAATGTTAAGATTCCAATTTTCTCTGTCTGTCTCTTTCTTTCACTGTCAACCTTTCACTGTCATAACTTTTTCTATATTCTGTTCAGAGCTACAAAATCTTTGTCTTGTTCTTTTCCATATGCAGTAAGATGTTATTTTCAAGAGACAAATGCATCCCACTTGTCTTAAATTACTTTTATAAATCGCTTTTGCTTCAGGGTTGAGGCTGACTGCTATCCATTTATGGTGTTCTAGGTGTCGCAGAAAATGCAAAGTGTTTTGTGGGAAATGAAAATTATAGTGCACATTATGAGGAATTGCTGATAATAGCGATAATATCATAATATCATTTTGCAAATTCCATCCTGTTCAGTAAAGAACAGACAGATTTTACATAGTGTGTTTTTTTTCAAATACTTAGCACCTAATCAATTATGCTGCACATATACAGAAGTTGAATGTCTTCTGTACTAATATAAATGTGCATCCTAATTGACACCTGCCATGACAAAATGGCACACAAAGAGCTACTTCAGGAAA
The DNA here is from genome assembly GCA_023238725.1 of Scortum barcoo. NCBI lineage: Eukaryota > Metazoa > Chordata > Actinopteri > Centrarchiformes > Terapontidae > Scortum > Scortum barcoo. Next base: position 4,828,684 of record CM041551.1, read on the forward strand.
TGCTTGGGTACTGTGGCCCATGACGAAATCTCTAACCTCTTCATCTCACAGTTTATGATCTCACAGGTTTGAAAGAGTCATTCCATGGCCCTGGTGATTTATTCTTTGACACTGTTGCACCTCGCTATATCCATGATTCAGGCTCCGCTATGAAACAGATGTCTGGAGAGATTTACTGTGATTATGTAGACACATAGTGAGACAACAGCCATAACATTATTTTATACGTGGTCCTACAAGAGACTTTGTTGTTGTAGATCCCCGTATGGGAAGATTTAGAATTATCTGAAATATAGAAATAAAACAGTGGTAACAGTGAAACTTCTGAATGGAAAGCCTAATGTTAAAGATTCTCTAATGGCATTGTTTTTAGTCATGCTTTTTCTTGTCTATGTGTGGAACGAATGTACACAAATAAGTAGATAACTAAGAGATACTGATTTTAAAAACTACTGAATAGATAAGCAATGTTGTAAGAAACTGAGACAGATATGAATGGGATGGTAAAAAGACATATCCTTAGATATCTGGGTCCCGCAATTCCCACAAGGCAACCCGATGGCATATTTTCTTTTAACCTCGCTGCCTCGTAAATGTTCACAGCTTTCAAACTGCACGCACCAAGTTTTCTCTTATCTTTCTCTTAAAACTCCACAATAGCAGTAGTTAGTCCACCAGAAAACGGGGACTGAGGGGAGATACAGATGTGGCTCTCTGTCTCTTGGACTGGTAGGTACTACTAACATTTATCATTCTTTTGAGGTATCCTCCAAGAGGAATGAAGATTGATTTGTTTATGTGATTGTTACTTTAACTCTCAGATTTGGATCATTTCCAAATGCATCAAAATTTGGCAGACATCGGGAGGCAACTTTGTGATTTATATGGAAAAACACTTACTACTACTACCACAACCACAACAACAAATGTACTTTTTTCAAACCCAGTGAGCAGTTGCTCACACGGCTGAAGTCAGACTTTGCTTTGTCTCAGGGTAGAGGTGCTGTTTTACAGCTGACCCTGATCTCTGACCTCCCTGTGGAGGGGTCCAACCTAAATACCATAATTACACATGGAGCACGTATTTCAAAAGAACATTACCTCAATACACCAGGAAGTAATTCTATGGATGTAACCATAGCCGCTCCTTAAGTTTTTTTTTTTTTTTTTTTGCTACAGTCAGCTTCATCATCTGAGAAGCACTTACAGTTTCCAGTCAGAACTCCAGGCCCCACTATCAACCACTCTATTAAAGTCATCCTGCACAATCATCTCTGTCTGTTGTGATTCATTATTAATAAATGACAGACACTGACACACGCTGAAGAAAGAATGATAACACACACATCTTCTCACAGACATGGGTGTGCACACCACACATGCACACCGCTATTGAAATACAAGTACAATACTCCAGCCATAAACACAAAACCATAAACTGCTTTGAAATCACAGATTTTATCACCTAGTCAACACGCGCTGCCACGCAATGGATAAACCACAACTCCCTACAAAAGGTCATAAAACCAATGTGGATTTTAATTGACGTCCCTGACTACCACTAAAACATGGCCATTATCCCGGGTGAAACCGACTGCAGGCCGGCCTGGCAGTGGGCCTTTAATGATGGCCATATAACTGCAGGATGGGGATTATTCTTTATGTTTAATCACGGCAGAGAAGACAAGTGTTTCTGGGATGACATCTCTCAGTGGGACGCTTACAAACCATCAGCCATAGAAGCTGGGAAGCTAAAGGATGATGGAGCGGAGAGACGATGCAGTCACACTGGTGTTTTTAGATGGTAATAGCCATCAATAACACAGATATATTACACTCTCACAGACATGCAGAGATTTGGAAAATGTCCATCTTGAAGAACTTAAATTCATACTTAAATGCATCTTGAAAAAGACAGAAAATCCTAAAATTGCAGCACTTTGGTTATAAACAATTTTGAAAGTTAGTTGCTTCTTCAAAGGAGCAGTAAGGGAATTAATTGGCAGAAATTGAATATAATATTCCTAATTGTGTTTCCAATAATATATAATCACATTAAACTGAGATTTCTACAAGCCTCGTACTAATGACCCTTAAGTCCACAGTAGGCTCTCCTACATGCTTGAAAAAGAAGGGTGAGGGCAGGGGTATTCAGTTGCTTGCAATCTGCAACCTCACATCTACATGCCAATAAACCTTACATTCTGCTCCTTTAAATAGTTAGAACATATTGGCATCTAGTATCTGACAATCATTTTCCACTGTTAAAATCATAATTTCTGCTGACAGATATTTGTAACTCTCCTAAACACAAAATGAAAATGTGCAGCTGTATTTACTGTGCATTTCCCAGCTAAAAAAAATGGGATAGGGCAAGAGAGAAGAGAAGCAGAGCTTATTACTACCGACCTACACGCTGTTTGGTTTAATCAGTGAACCAATTCAATAAGGCTGACTAGGTTAAAATGCCTTTGGTTATTAACTTTCCCAGTAATTTCCACTGGCACAAACAAACCCCACCACTTACAGTGGATACAGTGTAAACTAAAAATACTTCTGTGATTGCCTTAAATATGCCTGCTTTTTCTTTGAAAACAGGCCGGGCTCTGAGACCTTTGGCTCCATGATGACATCATGGGCCCATTACAGCAGACCAACGAGGCCATGTGCTGCCATTACTCTGCTGCAAGGGGCTAAGAGCATTTTTACAGGCATGCTGATGGCATTAGAAATGTCTGGTGGCCCCCACAGGGTTTTATTCAGCCCCAAAGTGAGCTCCAACAGGTCCGGTTCAGGTGACCTAACAAAGCACTTGTCTCACTTTCCTAGAGGGGCCCTACAGCTGAATCTGGGCTCAAGCACTACCTGTATTGGATAGAAACATATACAGTGAAGTGCCAGGAGTTTCCCTGGCACATTCTGGTTCAATGCTATCCCACATGAAGCAGTAATAATCTGGAAATGAGCCCCATGTTCACTGTATGGCTACAGGTTATGTACTCTGCTGACATTCACAGATATGTAACAGTTAGAAAAGGTTCTGGCTGTCCAACATTATGAAACCAGAGGTGTAACATGAAAGCATTCAAAAAAAAATTGTGAAATGTAAAAACTTGAAATTTGTTCTTCTTTATTTGTCATATATCAGACACCTCTCACTGCAAAGAAGGGTTACATTTTTTTTCTTTTTTTTCTCCATATGTTGGCATTTTCTGAACTTTCATTTTATGTGACACTGATTTTTCTGAACTGGTGATTATTCATACACTCAGCAATGTTATCAACATGTTGAATTAGAATGAAACTCCATTATTACAAAGACATTACTTACTTTCCAGAATATTTGTGAACCACTGACATTTTTCAAGAAAATGGTAATGAGAAATTTTGTCAAAAACTTTCAAAAGAGAACTGTCACACAAACAGCAGAGAAACAAGGTGGTGGTGAGCACTATTTCAATACCTCCTCATAAGTTGATCTCAAATATTGGAAGGAGGCTTAAGACAGATGGAATGTGTCGCTGGATGGTCTTGGATTTGGGACGTATTCACCCATTCAGCTCCCTGTAATTACAAAGGCTCTCGCTGAGATCCGATTTACCGCTGGGGGCTTGTTCAAGGCACGGGGATTGGAACGACAATGGCGTAGTCTGACAAAGGGATATGGATACTGCTCTTAAAATAGAGAGAACTAATGCTGCTCTGTGTTGAGTGCACATGCTCGCTGGCTCAGATGTGGGCAAGGTAAATTTAATTATGTGCCCTGTACACACTGGTTGGCTTTCGATTAGAATGGACTAACTTCTTGATACAGTTGTACCCAAGCGACCACTTAGAAAATAGTGTTTAGGACACAGTCTGGTAATTGATACAGGAGCCACTGGTCAGTACTACAAGGCATAAATCTCCACTTTCTATACTATTTAGTGGCCTCAACCATTTGAAATGTTACAGATTTCAACCTCTTATAAGTTTAAGTTTTGACTTTAGGGTACTGTAATATATTGGTGGTTAAAGGTTAATACCTGAATCACTGATTTAATATTCTAGCTGCCAATAGTACATATTTTGTGCTAATATTTATAATTGTTGTTTTTTGTAGAACAGTTAAGCAGTATGGACATTTGTATGCTCAATAAATCATTAAAAATTAAAGTATTTGGTATTTTCTAAAGAATTTGTTACACATTTCGCGTGATGTAAACTATAAACTAATCTGTTGACTGATTTATGTGTTGTGCCCTCCAAGGAATGCAGTTTTTAATGTCATATCAGAGTTTAACCTTAAGCATATACACTGACGACCTGCAAATATGGAAATTAGTCAGTTAGTCTCAAAACAATTGGTTCTTAGAGTTGGTTCTGACACTGGTTTTGAGTATACATAAACAAACATGCAATCCATGATTTCTATTTTAAACAGATGAGACACAGCATCTCACAAAAACCATGTGAAATTGTAAAATTGGAATAGTGCCCAGGAAACATGCAGTAGTCTGCTTGGTGTTTGTCAGTCTATTTGTTGGCATGTTGCTCAGGATGCAGATGAGCAAATAAAATGTGAGTAAGAAATTAACTTCATCGAGCAGACATTGAATTTGTGGTAATGTGTCATTAACTGGTCTAGTCATCTGTCAATCTAAATTTTGTTTAAAAGTTAGATTAAATTATAACTCTTACTTAAATGCCTTTTGATTACTATATTTAAACATGGAACAGGTCACATGTGATACCTGGACATGTTTCTGGTCAAAAAAATAAAATGATATATTTTTTAATAAACATTTTACATTGTGATTGCAGAAGTTTTTCAGTGATTGCATGAGAACATGAATTCTAAAAACCTACAACCTGTATTTTCTGTTGAAGTGAAAGATAACATTTGATGGTTTACCTATTTTTTTCAGTCAGGAAGCAACCTCCATATTTCAACACTGGACAACACTCACTGGCTGATTTTTAATTGTTGAGTAAGGTTCATATTGACTTGAAATTATGACAAAATGATTGCTCTCATCCTTACTACCTTTCTTCTCATATTCACTGTTACGGTTAAGTTACTTTCTTGCCTTAATTCATTTTGGACAACCACAACTACTGCATCACATTTTGCCAAGAACTGATCTATAGCCACATTTCAGTTTTTATTTTGCCCAGTTTATGCTCTCCGGTTTCCCACAAGTTATATTTACAGTGAGAGGAAAAGCCCTAAACATCCCCTGATGCCTCTACGAGCTTTCACTTTACAGTAAACAATGACTGCCTCGGCCTCACTTCACTGGCAGCCAAACATCAGCGCACAGAATGAAAAGTGCAGTAGTTAGCATCCCTGCCTGACACTCTGAGGGTACCTTCCGTGTGTATACATCAGGCATAACTAAAGACAGAGATGAAAGCAAGGTGAGGATGATTAGAAGGCATGAGAATCATCTGCTTGCTGACATGGTTCGTAGTGCAAACCCACGCTCTGCAGCCACCTGCCTCTCAATCACATTCCTCACCTGATCTATTTCTGGAATTGCCGTGTGAGAGTGTGTGAGGGTGGTGGGTAGCAGGGAAGAAAGCTGCGATGCTATGTTAGAGGAGAGAACCCGTGATTAGTTCGTTCTATTGGGTTATCTATCATGTGAAAACCAGACTTTCTAACCGAGGGACCTCATATTGACGTAACAGATGCATGACAGTGTGTGTTATTCAATCAAAATGGATTTCTGAGTGATTGAATTTGCAGAAAAGTGCATCCCACATTTACTAACAGCATGTTCTCCGTGTTCTTTCTCCCAATTAGTCACTGTGACATTTTCAAAACAAATCATCATATTCACTCTAAATTGTAGAGAAAAACTTGCCAGGCTTCGGCAAATGCTTGTCTATTTTGTTAATCTCTCCTCAGCACAGCACAGTCAGTTATGGTGTCAGGCATCGGCAGCCTTCAGGGGGAGTTGAGGGGGATTAACTGTCTATTTGCAGCTGCTGATTGCTGGGAATGAGATGCCCTCCGGTGCTGATCAACAAACGAGGCTTCGCCTGCCCTCAGCCATATTCAAACCTCCACTTCCCATTTTGTCTGCAGGGGCACGCCTGCCCTAAATGGCGCGCTCCCCTTTCCTTTCATCTTCTTGCAAAAATTTATTAGATACTGTATGCATCTCTTCCAGGCTTCCCATTTGAAGGACGTTGATAAAATACATACTGTATGTGCAACCTTAATCAGCTTGATCCACTTGATGTAAAGTTGAAGGCGAGGTGGGTCTATATCGCTCCCTCCCTCTCTCTCCCTCTCTCTCAATCTGCTCTCAGGCTGTTTGCTTTCTTAAATGAACGTAATGGTACAAACGGAGGATAAATTGCCTTCTGTGTGCTCCATCTCATCGCATCCATCCCACAGGGCCCTCTCTGGAGCGGGAGGGTAAAAAAAAAAAAAAATGAAAACAGACCAGAAAAATAATTCACTGGGTTTGCCTGGGTTTGCCTGGGAGATACACGTTACTATCTGTGTAGAACTAGTGTGATAAGGCTGATGTGCATTTGGTGCATTAGGCCTATTGCACTATCGCCACAGCGCAGACCAGGCTGTGAGGAAAGGGCAAAAGTCAGAAAAAAGACTTGCACCTGCATTTTGTAACCTATCTGCAGGGTTTCCGTGGGTTTTTCCAAAGCCAGATGAGGACTGAAATATCTTCTGCACAGGTTTACCAGGTGTCCTGCAACAGCTGACCTGAGGATTTACCAAGGCCTAATCATTGCACCGGCAGCTACAACATTCCAGATGAACTCTTCCCATCGATTCAGTGTCCCGTTTTTACTCTCAATTAGAGCAGAAAAAGGCACCACTCCAGACATTCACTGTGACACTAATTTCACACCCACACAAGGACACTCAGAGGGAGTAATGGAAAATGGCTGGCGAATGTCAGAGACAAACACAAAGGCAGCGCCAAAACATGCCGACATGACCCTGGGAATAAAATGTGATATACTCAGCGTCAACTCTAAGCCTTGTTTAGCTTGGCAGCCTACAGGAGGTGAAGAAACTGGATACACCAGACAAAACACTCAGGAAAGAAAGAGATACCAGCAAGTAAGTAAAATGTAATTAGTTACCACTAATGTATGTGTCGCATTAAAGCAAACTGTTCCTTGATGTTAGGCGTATCAATTTTACTCCCTTGAGAACGAGAAGAAAATTATTAGAGACTTATGAGTTGTTATTAAAGTCTTAACGCAGATGCAGGGGTCGTAAAAGATTCATTTGTTTACCAATGAATTATTGAGTGGTAGAATTTAATCAAAGCTACAGATGTTTCAGTCAGAAAGTGTTGTTAATCTCACTTTGATTGCATCTAAATGAAAATATAGAGTATAAAAATTACAGAGACTGATTGTTGATTGCAGAGTTAATTACACACGCCAAATAAGAGACAGCAAACAATAAAAAAAGCGTGATTACTTTAGATTGGCACAATGATCATCTGACTGAGGTGGAACATTCTTGTTTGTAGGACGTTACTCTCCATCTGCATTACTTTAATCGAGTCATTCAATAGTCAACAACATAAGAAAGATTAAAACCGAATCATCATGTGTTCCTGCTGGAATGCTACTGTAATGTTTTTGCTTGATTGGGTGATTGGAAACAAGACAAAATGACTAATTGTCTTTAGTGATGATCCAAATATTCATGAGAATAAAAGCTCCATCAGCCCGTGGCTCTGAACAGCAGGAGGGTGAGTTATTACCATCAGTGGACAGCTGTAAAAGACCCTTCATCTGAGGTGTGAAGTATTTGTCTCACCGCAGATTAACATTTCCCACCTCACAAGTCAACATTTTCAAGCCTCGGAGTTGTGAGGTGGTGAGAGCGGGGCGAGAAATCCTCACAAACTTTCTCCTGAGATGAAAAGCCTGACCTTTTATCAGCTGCGGAAAATGCATTAGCTACCTCATAATCCAATTTCAAGACCATGCAAAGTGGAGGTTCTGACTGAATTTTAGTGTGAAGAGAGCAAGGGAAAAACACCACGTGTGGTTCTTTAGGTGATGATCTTTGGGCTCTTTTTCTCTCTCTGCTGCCTGCCTGCTAGCCTCTCTGGAGCTGCTGAGTTGCAGGAGACTTCAAGGGCTTTGCACCGCTGAGCTACGTGAGCTCCATATCTTTTTCTCCCTGCTTCTCCCCCACCTCTTCCTCTCTGTGTCTCTCTGACTCTTCCTCGCCCATGCTCTAAGGAGCTTTAGAAAGTCGACTGGGTAATGGGAGCAGCAGTCAATCAAATTGCAGTTTCAAAGGTGATGCTTTGTTTCACGCTTGCTTCCCACAAATCCCATCGAGCCTGGTACCTGTCAGGTTGTCGTTCTGAAACGCAGCATCCAACGCCAGTCACCCAAACCCCACGGTCCCTCTGCAGAGGGAGCGGTTGACTTGTCAGCCTGTCGAAAAATGAGGTCATTCCATTTTGCTAGGTCTCCTTTTTTTTAATAAGGTGAAACAAAACAACCAAAAAAGAAAACATTGTGTTCATGGGTTTATGTCTGGCACACTTTTATGTAAACTCCATGTAATGGAGCACAATTCATTCTATAGGTCTAAGGGTGAAAAATTATATTTACGTTTGCTTTATATACGGTTTTACCAAAACTGACCATGAACAAATCCTGGATTTCTATTGGTGCCCTTCAGTTTTACTGAGTCTGACAGCATTGTCAAAACACCACTGGTGCTGCCAGCTCTAATAACGTGGAGGTTGGTAATAAATTGTCAAATGAGCTCTTGTTGTACCGTGATCCCGTAGAGGGACAGTAAAACCTGATACAGCAGAATGGGCAGGATCTCTGGACGCCCACAGCAAGGGGGTCCTTGTATCTCCAAGGGTTTATAGGCTCAGGTCTGACTCATTCCAGCTTTACAGTCACAGTGACCTTCCCATTAGGGCCCCATTACCAAAGGTCTATCAGACAGAGAGGCATATACCCAGGCTATTTATCCAGCTGCAGCCTCTTCTTATTAACTGTAGTGGATAAACAAGAGTGCAGCTTTGAAAGCTTTGGCGAGTCATGGGTGAATGCCTTTATTATGGCTTGAAATTAATGCACATGTGTATAAACACATGAAGCATAAAAATAGTCCAAAACAATAATGTACAGTAACTGGAGCTTGCAGACATGTGGGCCCAACCTCCTCTAAAAAGGAACACCTCCTCACATCAACCAAAGTGTCCTTAAGTATCTCTAATTAGTTGACTAGACTGAAAAAACTCTCTCTTCTATTTGAGTAAAATGCTGTATAATAACAGCACAGAGGGATGTACGGTAAACAGGGAGATGAGAACTTCGATTCCTGGGTACACCAGCATTTGTTTGATGTCTTTCCAGCTATGTGAATGCTTGACTAGATGGTGTTTAGGTGTAAGCTACTCCTTGGTTCAAGTGTAGTTATCCTTCAACACACTCACTGCCTCTGTTCAGCATTTAGTATCTTTTTCACAGCAAAACCTAAAAAGAAAGGCTATTAGCTAATTTCCACTTCCATTTTCTTCTGGCTACTTCCCCTGCACCAGTTTTACAAGGCAGGATTTATGCAGTTGTGCCACGTTTCTAGAGGTCCTATGATATCAAGAGATGGCTTCCACCATGCTAATATCCCTATATAATATATTTGCTATACTGTGCTGAGATGGTGGCAGCTAGCCAACAACACAGTGCTGGGTTTACATTGCTTTTATGCATATACAGGATGTATTTTATATGTGGGTTTTTGTAAAATATATTACAAAAAAAAAACAAAAAAAAAAAACAACAAAAAACACCTTCCTTGTATAACATGACATCCCCCAGCCAGATGAGAGATATACTGTATGATCTCTCCAGTGTTCTGGCTCTACCTTGGGGTCTCTTACTAGTTGGATATCCTAGAATACCTCCAAAGGCCTCCTGATCAACTTTCAAAAGCATCTTAAATGGCTCCTTTCAATGCAAATAAGCTGCACCTTTAGTTCCCTTCAAATGTCTGAGCCCCTAACTCTAAGGCTGAGCCAGCCACCCGACAGAGGAAACTCATGTTTGCCACTTCTATCTGCAATCACATTCTCTTGGTCACTAACCAAAGCTCTTGACCATCGGTGAAAAAACACACATCGACAGGTCAATAAAAAGCTTTGCCCTCCAGCTCAGCTCCCTCTTCACCACAATAGTCCAGTACAAGGTGAAGGAGCGATTTTTAAATTCATTTATTTGTTTCTGTGTATCGAAGGTAATTTAGGTGTGTTACAAGGTAGGATTTCACTCTACTAGCAAATAACTCAAAAACCCTGTAAGATAGGCTCCTTAATGTGTCCCTTTGATCAGAGTCCTGGATCCACCTCAAAAGCTGGTAACAGTATCCAGGTCAGGGTTAAATGCAACCTTCTCTTCTCTTTCATACTGACGACTGACTGACAGCCAGGAGTGAACAGCCTTTCCTGAACAAACCTCATCTATGCCCTTTTTCCTGACCTTTAAATATGAAGTTTGTGTTATCTCAATAGCTCCAAAACATTAGGCCAAGTAGCAAGTGACAATATTAGAAAGTGACGAAACTGTAAGTCATAGCGGATCTCTAAATGGAAAAACAAAAGTTCAGAATCCAATTTTGCTTTCTCGATACATGGAACACTCAGAAATGATTGCAAATTCTGTTGTGTTGGTGCTTTATATTTGACAATGAAAGTTCCATTAAGTTTAATTTAGAAATGCAAATTACTGTTTATGTTTGTTATGATAGGCAAGTGACAGGAGTCTTGAATCTGAATGTGTTTCAAGCTCCTTTTTGCAAATCGTAAATAGAAAGCCTCTGAGCTAAATAAGAAGCAGTGCATATTATTATATCTCAAAGGCAGCAAGACAAATATTACAGGCATACAGCCGGGCTGGCACACACAAGATATGCAAAGCAGAGAGAGGTGCAAAACAAAAATGCAGTGTTGGACATGCAGCACATATTTCAAATCAAATCACAACACTTGCAACAGCTAATCCTGTCCCTGCAAATAAAACTCCATACTGTGCTATCGATACTTAAGGCACAGACCCCAAACTATATATAAGCTTGTATTTATAATTAACATGTAACACTAAGCTTTTTATGCTGAAATACACCCAATACAAATACACACAATTTCCAAGAAACTGCTAAAACAACAGAGCAGGAGAGAGAAGATAAGACAGGTAAGATGTTTTTTGTTGTGAAGAATTTCAGAGGCAACCTAATAAATAACATGTCTGTTTTGCAATCTAAAAGGATATTATACCAATTTGTAAGATAATAACAACAGATATTTGCAATAAAAGAAACAATCTCCAGATGATAAGAGGAAATTTGGCAAAATCTGAATAAACTTAAGCAACCAAAACTATTTGATAAATTATTATTATTTAATTTTTTCATATCAAAGTAACAAAGCATCTGTTTACAATCAGGTCCTCACGCAGGAGGTACTTTGCATTGCCATTTTTCTCGTTATTTCTCTGTGAGAGCTACTAAACAGATTGCTAACAATATTCCCTCTGGCACTTAGGGAGAAAAATAAAGGGACTAATTACTCACAGGGTTGTCTTGTATTCAGGCTTTCATACCGTATGCCTGAACAGAGGTTATTGATATTCCCACTGACAATCGATAGCTTGTATCTATCACTGACCAACATCTTAGAGTCTTATGATCTGAATACACAAGCTTATTGACCACCAGTCAAGCATTGTCTTTCCTTCTTTTTTCAACTAGCTTTCAGGCTTATCATCAGCGTCTGCTTCAGAAGTGGGATAGTTTACAGTAGATAGTTGCTATTACAAAACAAGGCTATCCTGAGGAAACATGTGGCAGTAACCTTCACTTTAGACATATGGATCAGTGGCCTTCGCTAAGCCCCGGATGTATTGGCACATGGATTTAGCTGGCTATCAGAGGGGCCAGATAACCTTGTCATATCTACTCTGACTGTCATGGGGGGTGTTACAGGATGGAGGTTCAAGCTCTGTGAATCCTTTTAAAAAACATACAGACACTCACACAGAGGCTGTCTTGGTCACACACAGTAACATATCCTCCACACCCCACCTTAGCCTAGCAGTGAAAGGTCACAAGTCCCCAAGTGACAGCTGTCAATCACAGGAGATGGTTATTATCTGATCCATTAATAACATCATGAAAGGTTCTGGGACACCATGGGGATAGAAATCTCCTGACTTGTCACCACTGGATATAACCTGCAGAAAATCTGTAGCCCTCATAATAGATCCAACATGCAACGGAATGAGCATTTTATAGAAGGAAAAAAAAAATTATTCATTATTATTCATACATCATGCTAGCTGTGAGACTAGGTAGCTTAACATTGATTTACCCATTTTACAATTAGGTTTTGAGGACTTTTGAAGTTATTGAGGAAGCAACATTGAATGATAAGCTTTGTTAAGGGGCTTGATTAGCTCTACTCCATCTTTGGGAAAGTAACATTGCTTATAATTAGCAATGTAACTGGCAAAGTCATTTTCATTCACAACATAAGAAACTATGAGCACTTCCCCATTTGCAAAAATAAATACATCAACAGAAAACATATGTGCAAACTTTACTTTTGGCAATAGGCTGTCAACACAGTAATATGAACTCAAGCTCTGCATGGCATTGTCATCACACCATAAATGCGTGTTGACATGGAGGTTATGAGCGATACAAACCCCCAGCGACAAACAAGCTGAACTCACATGCAGTGTAAGTTTCTGAAAGAGGTGTATGAGAGGCCGGGGAGGATACCAGTGATCCAAGGATAATGAAAAAAAAAAAAAAAAAGACATGATGATATTAAATTCTAACACATGGAGAACTGATAGGCTCTTGTTATTTTATGTTGCCCTTGGATTCTACCAGCTTGCACTGACAATGCCTTGTGGGACTGAGCAGCGATAAAAACCTGCGTGACATTCATTGTTTTTGTGAGCAGCATGTGTCACCCATGACAAGTAGAAGTGAACAAATACAATCACACCACTGCTTATACATTATAGATGAAGTATAAATGAACTACATTGTTGCAAAGCACAAGCACATGGCACAAAGCTAGTTAGTGTCATGTGAATGAACAAGACAGGTGGAGAGTTACAAAGCATACTATTGAGTCCTTGAGTATTATGGATTTGTATGTTGAGTCAGTAGCCTTGTGTGTGTGGACTACTTGTTGGACGCCACCTTACCTGTCTAGAGCTGTGGGGCGTCCGTTGCGCGGCTTGTTGACCTGGGCATAGAGGGCCTCCAGAGGTGGACCGTTATCATGAAAGCTTGAGGGCGGGTGAGGGCTCTGGGGACTCTGAGGGAGATGGTAGTGGTGGCTGTAAGGGTCCATGCTGCTGCTATCCACCGACGAGTCTAATGATCCGATGCCGGCATATGTGTGCTCCTCATCTGAGCTGAAGGTGCGGCTGACAACATCTTGGATCTCGGCATATTCCCTCTCCTTTGCCTGTTTCTCCCGAAGCTCCCTTGTCTTGGCCTGTATTCTGTGTTAAACACAGTGACGAGTACAAGTGTGACCGTGTGTTTTATTTGTGAATACATTTGTTGAGTCGAAAATGACAAAGTATGGGATGATCAGCCTCACAAATCGTCATATCTTTTAGCACTTAAAAGTGTTTTTTGATGAAATGCCGTTTACTTTTCTTTGCCTTTATCTGTGGGTTTGACCAACTGCAAAAGTACCATATCAGTTCATTGTAATCAGTTATTAAAAGAGTCTTTCCATGTTTTCCAAGGAGCGAGTTTGTTTACTAATGCTCAGGAGGCTGACATACAATATTTGTTCCAGTTCTGCTGATGGAAACACCTCCAGTTTTGATGTTGTTTTTAAAGACTGGAAATCTCTTCTACTTGATGGACTTGAGGTATTAAGTGGCACGTATGTAAAAACTTTACAGTAAGGAGGCAACACACGGTGAAGAGATAGGGGTAAAACAAAAAAGCAAAAGAAAAGACCAAGTGTAACCTTCTGTTCAAAGTCTTCCACACAACAGAGCCTTTCACAAGGTCTGTCTCAGAGAATGGTTCCATGTGAATGCCCATCTGTCCGCAGCTAACAAGAAAGACTCAGTCATGGTGCTGCATGGGAGTGAGGAGAGTTGGCATAGTAGGAGTGAGGAGTTGGACAGTGGGGAGTACACAGGAGAATGGCTGAGGACAGGCAGAGGGGAGTTGACCTCCCACTGTGGTGACCCTGTCAACAGCGACCAGACTTCTTACTGGTTCCAGATGTCGTAGTCCTGCTGTAGGGTAAGACACACATGCATACAAGCACACTACCTCCCACTGGAGCTGGCCTTCCCTATTACCTCAGGTCATAGCTGACCTCTGACCCCCCACTGCTGCTGCTCACAGATGACTGACAGGTTTGGAAGAGAACTAGAATCTCCCCTAGCCTAACTTTATGTCTTATGTCTGTGTATTTTAATAACAGTAATCACATTTCAAACAATCACCATTTTTCAGTGCCGGATTAACCCAATTCCGACATCCTGCCCATAGTCTGTCTTGTTTATTTTTAACCATCCAAAATCCCATTTTCTCAGCATTATCTGTAGAATGAGATTTTGACGGAGGCCTGATGCAATGTTGCATGATATGCAGTCATCTGTAAAGCTTCTAATTTGGTTTGGTGTATATTTGCATTGTCGTAGACCAGGTACAATATAGGAATTATCAACACACAACACAGTTGTGTGTAGTCAGTCAGGAAATAGAAAACAAGCCTCACAGAGAGAAAAACACTAATTCCCAGAAGCCCTTTCACCTGCCATCTGGCTAAAGTGATGTCAGATCTCTGCCAGGAAGGATAAGGCAATGATGTTACCACAGGTTCACGGAAGTCCGCTGGGATCTCAAGACCCTCTGGCGTTTTATGGAGTAATCAGATTCATAAAAACAGCAATATTGACATTTGGGACGAGATAATGGCCTTGGCTAGACTGGCGACATGAAGTTAAAAGAGAGAGACTTCTCTCTCAGGCCTTGGGAGTCTGACATTGTTAAAGCTAATTGGTGCATTTCAATGAAAGCATAAAGATCAAGCAAAATATCAAAGATGTGAGTCATGCTGTTGTCAATAGCATCATTGCCATCTGGGTCATCCTGCAATGTAACTTGTTGCTTTTAAACCTTCGTCAACTTTTAAAATAACCTGTGTTTCAATTAAAGGCTCATTGCTCTTTTTATTTATTTTGTTTCTCATGTCAGTCTGTAGTGAGAGGCCTATTCCAAATTGTTCTAGCTGTCAGAAAGAGAAGTGGACTATCATATGCTGTTAAGTTTCCACCATTGACCATTTGGCAGTGGGTCTCTGTGACAAGCTGAGATTTTAATGCAACATTATCAAATGCATATTTTCTGCACGATGTCTCCTACTGATTTCTCAAGAATCAGCATCAGCTTAGCAACGCTGTCACCCAAAATGACATTCCTATGCATCCAAGTTACATTTTTTAAAAGTGTTTTGGAGGAAATGCCAGCCCGTAGGTGTGCTAATTAATATCGATGTTGATGATGACTATAGCAGTGCTGGTCTGCTTGTCAGTCCACTACTTGATCCAGGCTGAAATATCTCAATATATTATTATATTATTGGATGGATAGCCATGAAGTTTGGTACCCACAGTCACGGTCTCCAGAGAATGGGTCGTACCAGTTGTGGTGATACCATGCCAGACATCAGGGTTTCATTTATCCTGTGAAACATTTCAACATTTACAAGATGGTTTGCCCTAAACAAAGTTATGTTTTGCAGAAGATGAATCCTCATAACTTTGGTGATATTTTGACTTTTCATCCAGTCATTTCATCCCTCTGACTTGTTTTTTGTGCTCTGCTATATACCCATTCACTCCAAAAATTACCTGCAACCCGCATTCTTCTTGGGCAACGTGCAACTGCTACTCCACTCGCAACTCCTCTCCTCCCCCCACTTTCTCCTGAGAGACCACCCCCCCGCTGTACCATACATACTCCATTAGCCAATTAATGGCCCAAGCATGAGGATTAAAACTTTAACATTAACACTGAGGAAAGTGCTGCCCACACTAAACACATTATTACTGTACAGCCCCAATTATCAGCCCTTCTCCTCTCTTCTCCTCTTACCAGATACTACATTTGAGAAGAGAGGACACTCTAGATTTCAATGAACAACCAGGGGAAATTTATTTTAAAAAATGGAAAAATCAAGCTGTGCTTCATTGCAAACCCGCTGCAGATTTGATTTTTCGTTTTAATACACTGATGATAAAAAAGATCAATCCAATATTATGTCAAGAATTGCTTGGTGTATTTTGAGTTGTCTCTGATTTCCTCCATGGTCTTAAGGGCAGAATATACCTCACATGTACCTTTAAGTAAAATACAATGCTTACTCACTTGTTCTTCATAACTGTGCAATGGAAAGGCATTTCCTCCTGGCGAACAGACAGTCTAGACACTGTAATGCTGAGACTTTCGGGGCAGTTAAAGTTCAACCCCTAATCTACTGACTGACCATGTTTTCAAGAAAATTATGTGTCAGCCAGATTGTGGCTTCTTTAACATCCCTCCCTTTCAACTTTTTTTCTCCTGTTCTCTCTGTGTTTTTTCATGTTATTTATTGTCACTAAATGGAATATGAATACCGCATCTTCACACCAACTAACACTGACTTTGCAATGATTTTGTTGCTAAAGCCTAATTTCAGTGCATGAATGTGAAAGCACAAGACTGTCATGTCAAGCAATTACTTTAACACATTATACTGGTGGAATGAGAGGCCTGGTGTGAACTGGTAACATGTCAGCTCACTTCAAGTCCTTCCTCTCAACACTGAATAAAACTCTCACTGTTTATCCAACAGGGCTTTTTTTTGGACCAACAAAGCCAGCAGACTCCTTCTCCATATGTTTGTCAATGTGTAATCTACCCAAGGGAGGCTGGGGGGATACAGAGCGAAGGGGGGAGGGAGGGGAACTGTCTGTACTCTTCGACACTCATTTTGAAGTCAACACACTTAGAAGCTTGAAAGCCTGCCTCTTCAATATGCATTGTTACTGTGGTGGATGAAACAGAATGTATTTGCTCTTTTACTTTCTCATCCAGCTGCCTTGAATAGATTTTTCTTTTTAATACTCCCTCACCAAAACATGTTCCATTGTTCTGAAGTGCAGATGGAGAGCAGAATGTATCTGAATCTAATCAAAGTGCAGTAAATGACTCTGCGTGCAGCTGTATGAGCAGATTCGCAAACCTCCAATAGCCCATCTTCTGTGTTGACACTTGGCCCATAACGGTATAATGCAATCACAGAGATAATTGTCAAAGTTTCGTGGTGTTAATTTACTGTGTTAACAATCGCATTAACTTGCTGTAGGTATCAATATAATTACAAATGTAATCACACTTCCCAATCAGTCAGTTGGAGCTTCCTTTGAACTCACTATGCAAATGAGATGAAATAGGATACTGAAATAATGAGATGGTTTGACAAAGTGGAATGATAACGCTCATACCACATTCACTGTGACGAAAAAAACAGAAAAGGAATGATTTGCCTCGTAGCCAATTGCTTTATTTTTCTTTTCAGTGGCACTGTCTGCACTCTGAACATGGTATAAAAAGAACTTATCTTTTGCTAAATAAAAGACCACATTCTCACGTCTAATCCAGGTTTTCTGTATGTCAGAAGTGAATTGTGCTGACTGACCCACTCCAAAAACACTTGTCAGGTTTTGTTTGGAGTCAGCAGGAAGTCAAACCACAAACAAAAGGAAACAGGCCACTGTTGAGGGGTAAAAAAGCAGTGATGTACACTGCTGTGGTCTGGGGAGTGGGAAAAAGGAGAGTGGCAGTGGAGTGCTGGCCGCTGATTAGAAGCCAACCGGAGCCAAGCAGATAAGAGAGAATGGACATCATAATCAGCTGCCACAGAGAGAGACGGAGAGAATGGAGTTCAGGCAGAAAATGAAGAAGGAACATTGTCAGGTTGTCTTTGTGTGCTTTCCACTTTGGCCGGGAACATATAGTTTCAGGGCTAGCATGTTCAGAGATAAGTCAGAGACTAATAGAAGTTCCACCAACACCACCCGCCCTGTGTGTCTTTCTTTCTCTCTCTCATCCCCCATGGCTTTGCATGAATGAGGGCCATAGCCACAGAAACGGCTGCTTTCCAACCCACCCATGGTCCAATCAGAGAGCTTGTTGTCCCCACAGTTCTCTCAACATGAGCCAATCAGATAGGGGTGTCTTGGGTGCTGTCCACATCTTTAAAGATACAAAAGTAATGGCTGCTGCTGCTGTGCCGAACAAAGATTTAGATCACCCGAACCACAGGTTATAATGCCGCCTTGATGAGACTTGAAACAGTAAATCTAGAGCTGTGTGACATCTGCCAGATTTTAGCAAAACAAATGCTGCTGATAACCACTCTTCATCAAGTGGATGCACTGCACTGTGCTTTAGCAATGAAGTCAAAGTTTTATGTACTCTCTTCTCTATCATCTTCAATCTAATAAGAGGCTGACAAGATATCAATGGAGGAGAACATTTTCACTCAAAATAAAATAAGGACAGCAGGCCAAACTATAAATTGCATGAATCACATCAAGGTCAGAGTTTTAAATATATAACCGTATCTGCCTTATTGCAGAGTAAAAAGGGCAGGTTTTATGAATTAATCTATCTCACCTCTTTGCTGACTCCTATTTTGAATCACTAAAAGCCCCTGTCAAAACCGTCTGCTTGAATTAATGATCGCTAATGTCAGCCGAGCAGGGAGTTTGGCTGTGGCCCATCCCGGGTCATGCTCAGTGCCGGCTGGCGATTGCCAGCTTTGGAAACCCGTTACAGTCCAATCCATAATTTCATAAACGCACTCTTAAATGGTTCTGTCTCGGTGGCAGCTATATAATCAATCAGAGCATGTGGCTTAAGCAGAGGACAACGACAATCAAATGTAGCACCTTGGGAGTGTAATGCAGTAGTGCAACCAAAAAATACAAGAAGTAATGGATTTCTGAGCTGTCGTCCTGCTGAACCCTAATGCTTTGAATATCGACTTGTCTTCATGGCAGGTTGGTTTATTATTACCCACCACGATTTCCCTCTGGATTCCTTTTCCATTAACCAAGGGACAATCCCAGCCTGGCTGAGTGATGGGATTTGGGAACAGGTACAAAAGGAAAGAATTAGGTTGCCCTTCTGCACAGGGAGCTGGGACCAGAGCTCACACATGCAGAACGGACACAAACAAGACAGGGAATAAGAATGTGCTGCAAGACAAAGTAGCAGACAAAGAAAATGGGTGACAGCAGTGAAAGAAAAGAAGAAGGAACAGGATTTAGATTGTGTGTTTGTGGAGAGGAAAGGGTTGTGAGAGCATGTACTCTATATATCTCATGCCCACTGCGCGTCTGTGCTGATTCTGCTGCTTAGCATGACAGCCATTTGGGAGCTCCTCAAAGGAGACGTATCTGGATGGAGAGCCAGGCCCGCCGGTCCCCAGGGTGCACCGAAAGAAATGTGTTGGGCCCTCAGCCAGTGGGGTTCACACCCTTGGTGGAGAGGACCTTCACTGCAAGTCATAGTTGAATACCAAAAAGAAATGTGCTACAGCTTTTTGAGCAAGGCCTCCAGATGTTCCATTCAGCAGGGGAGAGGGCCTTTGTGAGCGTGTTTTTGTGTGCACACTTGTTTGTGTTTGTGGTACCGTGCATTTTCGACAGCCATCCATCCTTCTCTCACTTCGTCATAAAAAGGAGCGGTATCAAGCTCTATTGTTTCTATTCAATTAGCTGTCATTACCAACGGCAGTTTGATTACTGAGTTCATTTGGCTGGTGGAGAACAATGAAGGCAGCAAGCTGTCTTTTCATTCACCCTGCCACCAATATTGTCTTCCCTGCTGGAGAGAATTAAATGGGGCTTGTCTGTGAGGGATGAAGCACACACGGCAAACCAATGCCTCGCCTCATTCTTCTGGACGACCCGATGTCCACAAACACCAGAGGACATAGAGCCAAGAGGGGCGGATAAAAAGGAACAGCGCATTCTTGAGCGATTAACAACCTGGGCGAGCTGCAGGAGAAGACAAATGCAGAGCTACATCGATTTCACTATTATAATGAGCACCATTCAATCATGCCAAATCCACAGGGGCCTACGAGAACCATTAAGAGGTCAGCGCCTCTGAATGGCACAGGCAACAACAATCCATAAATGATCTATTTAATGTACTGATATAAAAGAAAGGGACATTTCACAAATTGACATCTGAGTGCTTTCCCAGAATTTCCCAACCTTGCTCCCCCATTTTGCTAATTAGGTAGTTTGCTAATTTTCCGGTGAGTAGTGTTTTTTTTTTCTTTGTTCAGCTGGGACTTAATTGTTCAGGCTTTTAGTGAGCCAAGGCTCTGTCTGAGCACTCACCTCTCTTGCTCCAGCCTCATCCGCAAGGTCTCCTCTTCTGACGCCTGCACGTCCTCGTCTTTAGATTTACTGGAGCCTTTCCTCTCCATCCTGTCTCCTGGACGTTCATCCCTCCGGTGCTTTCCAAACCTGAGTAAAAGAGAGGGGCAAAGGGAATTTAATTGAGGCCCTGGCTTTAATAATTTCCAACCCAATATGGATTTTTTTTATTACAGCAGCATGTCTCTTCCTTTGTCCAGGAAATTCCGGTGAAATACTCAGTAGGAAATTAAAGTGTCAAACTGTCAAAAATCTTCATGTCGGGTTTGTACAGGGTAGACAGCTCAGGAGAAATGTCCCTAGATACCCATTGGTTACTGAAAGAATAACTTGACCATTTTCTTATAAATGCAATAAAAATGCATCAAGTCATATCAAAAGATACCTCAATGCAGTGAATTCCCACCCTGCCAAGTCACCATCCAGGACAGCAGAAATATTCAGTGTAAAGTGTTGAGAGTAAGTCTGAAAAGAGGAAAATGGCAACACTATGCTTTTTTAAAAGAGAGGATGAGCTCCCGGTTTCCTCCCTGAGCTGTAGAGTTTGCTTAGAGTGATGGGAGCAGTGACAGCTCATGATTTAGTTTTGAGCGAGGAGAGAACAAACTACCAGCAACCAGGCAAAATGTAAGTGGAGGAAATGGCCAGCCTCAGTGGCATCATTTGTAACTTTCTAGGCAGCGTCGCAAACTTTTACATTTTAATGACGGGGGTGACACATAGTGGTGGTAAATCCATTACAGCTTTACAGCGAGGTGAGAATAAGCCAAGCTGACGATCGTAAATTCCTCCGGTCGGCTGCGCTTGGTGCTGGGCAAATAAATGACTGGAGACTGACTGAGGGGTGTGAGAAAATGATGAGGAATGGAAAAAAGAAAGGGGGCATGCGTTTGACAGGGAGTACAGTACATTTATAGGCGCGCACACTCACAAACATGCACAAAATATATCTGACTCCAATATCTGACTCCACTGTCTGAGACTTTATTACTCACAACAATGTGTTTATAGATAACACTAAGATCAGATGCCAACTTTGTACGTGTGCACAGAATATAAGAATAGAGGACAAACTCTCTGATGAGACAGAACAGGAAAGGCAATATCAGTCAAGTATGATATCATTTCCTGCTGAACCACAATGGTGCCAGCTGTGGAGGAAGCATGAAACGGTGGAATACAGAAAGAGGAAGTATTATAGACAGATATCCAGGAAGTGTACATGATGGTCATTTTGCACATGGAGATAGAAGCACATCTGTGAACCATACACAGTTGATAAAATGTTAAGCTGCCTTTCATTACATCCTAAATCAAAAGCAGAGAAATGACCTTTCACAAAAAAAATATTGGGGAAATCATACCAAGGCCAAGGCTTACCCTAACCCCTAACCAAAATTTAGATTTTTTTGGGGGGGCGATATCTTACAGTTGTAAAAAAAATGAAGATGTGCAATTCTTAAAAACTGTGTTGTGATGTATCTTGAACAAGTTTGGAGATTACATAAGTAAAGACAGATATCTGAGTAAAATGTTACTCATAGAAAAGCCAAACATGCTTTGATATAAACTGGAAAAAGTGAACCAAACTTTAAAAATGTAAATGTTGAACAGGAAACCTATGACAACCCATGTTACTTATTCTGTTTTATGTTTTATGTTTTTTTTCATTTTCAAATGTGAAAACACAATTAAAACTTCACTCAGAACTTCAGATTCATCATCACTGACAGTACTAAAATTCTTGATTGTCAGGTTGGTGGAAAAGAGGCCACTTCTATGGACAAATCTGATTAAAGAACAAGGCAATAACATAAAGTGAATGGGCATGAGGGCATGTGGCCACAAGTGAGAAGAAAATTCAATAAATATAATCAGAGAAAATGACTAGATTTTTATTGTCTCTTTATATTACATAACCAAACTCGACGTTCTTCCATTGTACACACAGACATTGATTATGATATTCCATGTGGGCTTTTTTAAGCGGTCTCGTTCAATTTCAGACGGAGGAATAGGAGAAAGCATTAAGCTCTGCAGTCTCACAGACCCACGGTGCTTCAATCTGAGTTTATATTTACCTTCCTCAGAGCTGAGCTTTATTTGACAGTTTGAAAACTTTCTCCGAAACCTGAAAAAATTACATCAGACAAGGTTGACTTTGGGTTGGTGGAAGTGAATATATTCATGAAATGGGAGACTGTTTCCCTCATGGATGTTTATTATTCCACTTTACATTAAAAGCAGCCAAGACCTTTGTGCAAATGGCTTCTCTTTGGTAGTGGCTGCTTTTGAATTGTAATCTTTCGAATGCACTGTGGCCTGTTAGGAGATCCTGCTTAGTGGTTGTGCAAGCAAGGCCGAGGGAGCCAAATCTGAGTTCTTTTGTAGCATGGATCGCTTACATTACCTGATTAATTAATCAACAAATGGCTCTAGTAAGGCATAAAACTCTAGACTGGGGCTGGTAATGCTAATAGTGAGCCTGCTATCTATCACCAGGGCAGGTGACAGCTTCCTCGCCTCACTTCAAGGACTTTCATTAACTTCCTCAGGAAAATTCACCTTTTCCTCTTCCAATTTTTTCTTACTTCGACCAACCCCTTAAAAAAACACTAAATAACCTTAGGGGAGACAAACTTCTGCCCTCAACTTTTTTTCTTCTTCTTCTGGATCAACATCAATACAGTGAGGGATTTGTCATAGTGAACCATAATGGCGGATTAGACTGAGAAGGACCCTGGGCATGGAGCAACTCCCATTTGAAAGGCTATTCCCCCATCGCCGGTGGCCTAAGAAGGAGGTCCCACATCAAAGTGGAGGCGGAGGAAAGGAACGATACTACCAGAGCTATTAGAAGGCTATTGGGACACTTGCTGGTTCGTTGAGAACATGGCTCTGCCCTTCACTTGAACAGCCGGAGCCCTGCCAGCAGGGACCGTGGTGGAACACAGGATTAGCCACCAAACCTCTACTGACGCACAAACCCCAATGTAATATTTCTACACTCAACATTTTCTCAGCAGGAAAATTCAGAAATCTGTGGTACCAGTGTGTGTATGAAAACTGCAATTGACTTTCTTACCTGTCTCTGGAAGATAAGTGTCTCATTTGAGAGACGAAGGGAATCCAATAAAAACGAGTAATGATTTGGAGTTTATCAGTGTCAAGAGGGAAGAAGAAAGTCGGCCGTTTCTGTGAAACTCTTGAGCCAGTATTGGCACCTTGGCATTCATCGGGGCTAGCATCAGATGAGTTGTATTGAGAGCGAGGTTGATGAGGCTTGATAATAAGATATTGATTGGCAGCTGTAACTTGGGTAGAATGACAATGGAGTAACTACAGTATAAGATGCAGTTTGGGAAAGAGAAATTATTTGGCCCAACTCAAAGTCTAACCTCCACTTACTATTTTTATTTCTTACCCTAACCCTAACCCAAAAATTAAAGTGCACCTTCCAATTAAACTTATTCTGTTAAATATCTATTAGAAATGACTTGCAATGGTCACTCTTGGAGCAACACCTGGACCTCGGATCTCCAATTAAATCCAGGTAAACCATGACATGCAATTTAGATCTTCTGATATAAATCTCTGATCTTATTTTTCTGCTTCAGTCCACCAGACCAAAGCTCTGTTTAATGATCCATTCCTAAGCATCTATCTTACTGTGGCAAACAGCAGGTAAGAGTGATGAATATACAAATGCACGCAGGGACTCTCAAAACACAAAGAACAATGGTGAGGAGAAATCGCAAAACCACCTGGGTAGAAAGACATTCAGTTAAGATTAAATGAGCACAAACACACAACAGCTAAGTAAGCTGCAGATTTGATCGGTAGCATATTGATATGCACACAGAATCCAGCTATGTGCAGGGAATATTTATGACCTTTAGGCTGCATTCAACGCTCGAGCTGTTCTGGCCTATTCATCATCGTTTGCTCCCGATAACATCTAATTGGCCGTCAAACCTCAATTGGGTGGTATGTAATCTAACATATGTCAGTCATATATAATAAATGTTTTATTCATGTTCTAATGGCCAATGATGTGATGAAACATTAAGAGTAAAACTGGAGTGTTCAATCAAAGTGTCCTGAATCAAAATTTTTTTCAAATAATATTGCACATTAGGCATATTACAGAGTAGCTTTGCTGTATGTGTCTGCTTTTCCTAGAAAAAAGAAGTCAGTAAATAGGTACTCCATTCAATATGATACATCCTCATATATCACAGAAAACAGAAGGGTTTATACCACTAGCAGTGGATGCCTCATACATCATCTTCATCGATTTACAGGGTAATAATACTTCAAGGCTGCAGCACAACAGAGGAGGAAAAAGTCAAAGACAGAATTTCCAAAGAGGGAGAAAAAGTAAATTATGCAAAGCCTCAAAGCCAGTTTGATTGTTACAATCATTTAATCTGGGGAGTAGATTTGAGAGAAGCTAATCTGTTTTGACATCTTCTGGGGAATTTGTGGTTTGCTCACGGGAAGTTGCTGACTTAGGGAGAGAGGACAGCAGAAATAGCTGTCTATTACTTCCTCTAAAAATTTGTGGCTTTGGAAAGTGAATGCAAAGATGTGACAGACCACCTGATTTAACCTCACACAGTGCACTCATCATATGAGATGTTAAATCTTTTGGCATTATTCAAACCTGCAAATGGAACAGGTGAGCCAGAAAGAAAAAGTGACTGCATCTATCAATTTGAGTAAGTGATGAGAAGATAATTTCAAGGGCAGACAGAGAGAATCATTATGGTTTCTGCTCGGCCAACCTGAAAGTTAATCCAAATCTCCCAGGGCGAAGTCCCCCACAGACATCTGATGTGGTGTCTGAGCCCCCATACCCCCAAACTGTATTTGTCACAGTCAGAGAGAAAATAAATAACTATGCCTCCACCCACAGCATTTCATGGTAATAATCTATAAAGCAACATAAAAAGAGAAGAATCAAGAAAACATTATCATCTTATTGATGGCAAAAAAATGCATAGCAGAAAGTTAGGACCGGCATACTCGCACACAAACAAACACACCTTACTCTTTTTCTAGCTTCTCCTATCCTTGTCTAATACAAGGACATGTCAATATGAAGCAGTGCATGATTTCCACACAGTGCTGCACCTAGGGCAATACCCTGACGGTGGCATGTAATTTTAATAGTGCCTTGTTAGGAAGGTGAGGCTGTTGGATTTGTCTGTCCTGCTCACTATCTAAGTGTTGCTGCGGCCGTAGTGAGTAAACTCTCTACCTGGGGTGAGACACACAGACACCTTGTAAAAAAATCCAATAAGACAGTCAGAGAAAGAAAAAGGGAGAGAGATTTCTCTTTTTTCTTTTTTGTCTCCAGGAATCACACTGTGACCCAGCGATCGTTAACAGGCATTAAAGGGGCATCCGTTATCGTTGAGTGGCCTCAGCATAATGTCGCCACCACTGGTTTCCAGGGACACCAACCCTAGAGAGGTATGGGAGGATGTTCTCCTGTTGTTCCTGCAGCCTCCAGCCACCACCAGCCGATTATCTCCCTCCCCGCGGAACTCATTATCCGCAACCTGTAATGTCAGTCAGCGCTTTCCCTGCTCAGCCAGGCCTCTTTTAAACTAGAATCTACAATTTGATGCATCCCCAGAAAAGCATTTTCCTTCAGAGTTTAAGGACAGAGACTGCTACCTGAGATTCATCAGTGAATGTGTAAGATAAGGCCAACAACATCTCTATGGGTTTACACTATCTAGGGGCTGATGGTATGGAATATGCCTTTAAAATAACACAACCCTTAATGCAGTTGCGCATTCCTCTGCCTTTTACAGAGACTCTGCCTCTTACAGGTCATAACGAGATATGACATCTATGCGTTTTCACCTCATTGGATAAAGGCACCTCTTGTGCACACAGAACCAATCGATTTCCTCCTGGGGAAAGGGTGGAATGGGGTGGGGATGGGGGAGGCGTTGATTGGCTGCGACTCG
This sequence comes from Scortum barcoo, assembly GCA_023238725.1. NCBI lineage: Eukaryota > Metazoa > Chordata > Actinopteri > Centrarchiformes > Terapontidae > Scortum > Scortum barcoo. The sequence goes on from CM041551.1 coordinate 4,855,164, forward strand.
GGAGGGAGGCCAGGTCTAATTCTTTCAGCGACAGTGTGGAAACAGTGGGGAGAGGTACAGGAGGAGGGAGGATGGGAGTCGCCGGGTGAGAAAGCGGCGTGTCCCGCACCGTAGAGGCATGACATGCATTTATTCATGACATGAGGCCGAGCATCAGTGGGGGGACAGCACCACGGGCGAAGTGGAGGAAAAATTATTCTCGCCAGAAACTTCTACGCCTCTTAGGTCTCCCAGCTGAGCAAAGCAGACACTGTCACGTTGGAGGATGTTCAGTTTCAGTGACACTCTACGCGGTCTTTCACCATGGCAAAGTAATGAAAAACACAAACAATTTACAGGTATATGAATTGTATGCCATTTCAGATCATTGTATTTAAATGACGGTCTTTTTCTCAACCAATATCGCCGTCTCCACCACCTGTTTACCATAAAGAGGTTATTGTATGGAAATCAAGATTTTCTAGCTGAAGTACAGATGCATGGAAATTGATGCTATACCGCCCTTTCAGAAAATTGTTTTCAGCCCTAAATGTATCTATTTTCCTGCTGCGTCAGTCAGTATTTCCTGTTATTTCTGCAACTCTCTGTCAGTCGGGTCTTGTCCTGTCTTCACACTTCTCTCTCAGAATGCATCTTTCTGGCTTGCTTTGTTTTCTTTCCAGCCTTTTATTTCCCCCAGTCCGAGTCTGTGTCCAATGACCTGATCAAAAACTACATTTCACTGCTGGTCTTGTTGACAAGAGACACAGATAGCCAAGGAGAAACAGAGCCTTAAAAGAGTGTGTTGTCCCACCGCCCAACATCCTTAAAGAGGAGGAGGAGGAAGACAAAAGAAAGGGTTTAGACTTAAACAAATGTGTAAAGAGTGGTCAGCCACAAAGTGCTGCGGGGCTATTTTTGGGTGGTATTCCATCCCACAGATATTTAACTGTATTTCCACTATGTTTGTTTGTGCCATTATGTGCATATGTTTGAGTGTGGAGGAGGGTATGGTAGATTTTCCAAATTCAACCAGCAGAGTTAATCCGCTTTTACTGAAAAACGTTCTTTCTAGCCACAGAGACCAGACAGAATATAAACACACAGAGCTGCATCATAGTGAATGGCAGAGGATGTTCTCTGCTTTTAAACTGACAACTATCTGTATCAAAGCGACTGTAGAACTGAATGAGTGTGTGGGGGAGAGAAAGAGTATCTAGCACTAAAAGTTTTTGCATGAGTGTGAGTTTGTGTGTTTGCAAGATGATAAAACAGCATTCATCTTTTTGCTATTTGTGCCAATTATTCATATTTAAGCAATAGAAGGTACACACAAGCATCTGTGTGTGTGTGTGTGTGTGTGTGTGTTTATCTATATGTGTGTACCTGTATATCAAGGGACAGCTTGGCTTTTCCATATTTCAAACAGCCTGTGCAATACAAAGGACGAGGCCCAGCCCAACATGATTGCCTTTAATGTTTCACATAAATCACTGAGTTGTGTACGTGTGTGTGTGTGTGTGTGTGTTTCTAAGGAGGGGAGGGGAGTGTTTTTGCACACGCTCAAAGCAACGTTTCAAATCCCTGACACCCCTGATTAAAGCCTCTCATTACAACACAAATAAACAGTCCAAATGCATTCATACATCCATTTGTTAAAGTGCATGAGCGTAGTGAGGGGGGAGTTTCTGAAGGACAATTTACATAGAAACACTTGAGCAGCTCAGAAAGAAGTTCAGGTGTTAGGCTAAGGTGTGTGTGTGCTAAGTGTGTGTGTGTGTGTGTGTGTGTGTGTGTGTGTGTGTGTGTGCAATGTGTGTGTGTTGGGGCAGGGGGGCATTCTGAGTCACATTGTGTTATTTCAATTGCTAACATTTTTTACCACTCATAATCTGCCTACACATTTGACTGTTGGCTGAAACAACAACCCATCTTGCCAGATGCCTTTGGTAGCCACATCCCATGCATAAACAGACGCATGCACACAATCTCACACGCTCATATACATGTACACACTCATATTTGGATAATGCTTCACCAGCCTAGCCCACACACTCACACGCGGGGATAGGGATGGGGGCGAGCGGGGAGGGGACGGCACTGTGGTTTCTAATGTGGAAGAGCTACAGTAGGTGGCTCAGGCTGTGACCTAGATACAGTATGGCACACTGCATTCCTAATGGGCCATTTTGATCACTGCCACTCTCTGTATCCTCGGCTAGGCTGCTGCTGCATGGCTCAAACACAAAAACTCAGCATTCAGCAAACACAGCATCCAGAGTCTGGGGAGCCCTTTTAATGATGCCAACCGCGATTGTGGATGTGGAAGTGCCACAGCAGAAAAAAAAGGAAACTTGAATTTTGGAATAGCTGTACAAAACACTGCAGATGTGGAGAAACTCACAGGGATCAAAGACGTTTTGTGATGTATTTACAGTTGCTGTTACCTCATACAGCTTAAACCCATTAAAACATGTGCTGTAGGTGAGAGGAAATAGCTTCTGAATATTGTCATGATGCAAGATTACCTCATAAACTAATTTTGTTTGTTAAGCTTCTTTTCTTGTCTACTCTGTTTTGATTGTCTTTGCTTTTTGCAATTATTTCCAAACTAATTTACATGCTGATGAGTCTGGAGACAGATGCGTTTTACACTCAAATGCTGGATCCAAGATTCCAGGATGCTTATCTAAAGGACAGGCGAGAGGAGAGATGAGCCAGGTTTTCTGTCTCATAAACGTCAGACTTTGAAATACAGGCATGGACACACATCGGCCCAAGTGTTGTATTTGAGTCCATCTGGGAGAGAAGACAGCAGAATCGCTGATCCGTGATATACATCCCTCCCAGCATTCAGAGGGAGACGGGAGAGGTCTTTCAGTCAATGCCACGATGAATCTCCAGGGCAGCTGGGAAGGAGGAGGGAAGAGGGATACGGGTGGATATATGGAAAGAAAGGGGGAGGGGGGGGGTGACAGTAATTGTGAGTAAAGTGAGGATGAGAGAGTAGGGACCCCATGGAGTCTCAGGGATGGTGACTGTACATGATAAGCATGGTTAAATAAATAACCCTGTACACTCCTCTTCTTTGAACGGGCCTTCTACAGTTGTATCAAACTGTTTTTTTCCAAAGCAGGACACATTACTGCATTAAAAAACCCAGAAAATAGAACCACAAATATGTCAAATTACATCATCATTGAGACATTTTACAATCTCTATCCATCTCCAGATTACAATTTATATTGCAGAAACCAAGTGGGATAACTGCCACAGATTTGCAGCACAAAAACTTGCTTTATGGTACCGGATGAAGGTGATCTTCACGACCTCTCACACTTATCAAACTGATGCTGTTTAGCAAAAAGAAACAAAAACTTTTGATCACAGACGAAATTTCTTTCTTGTCTGGGAGCAGTGGAGTTTTTTTGTTTGTTTGTTTTTTGTTTTGTTTTTTTGAGTGGGTGGTGGTGTTTACTACAAATCAGTCATGAAATACAACCAGTGTTGAGTTATAACAATCCTATCACCAGACAAGAACATCAATATTGGGTGATTCAGCAAACCTCTGCATTCTATGTTAATGTCTTTAATGTCTAATGCCGAGATTTACATTCTTGCTTATAATATCTGCATGGGGCATGGTTAGGTTAAGATTAAGAAATGATTGTGGTTATGGTTAATGGAAAATACACACATTAATTACAGGTTTGTCCTGGGACACCTGTATGAAGGTTTATTGTATAATGCCTATCCACCACCCCGATGTCCACACCATTACGTTCCACCTCTCTAAAGGACACATTGGGTTTTAATCAGAAGGTGCAGCTAAGACATGCTGGTATGCAGCAAGAGTCCAATTAAGATTCCTTCATGACAAACATGGGGAGAAATGAAATCCCGATCCCGGTATGAAAAGAATCTCCATTTCTCTGACACTCTCACTAAAGACAGGAAAAAAAAGATCAGAGCAGCAGGGAGAGAGAGGAGAGAGAGAGAGAGAGAGAGAGAGAGAGAGAGAGGTGGAAAAACTAGACAATTTCGCTTTACACGCCGAACACATGTCGAGACGCTGACAGAACAAGAGGAATACGGTTCCTGGCTTTAATTGGTTGCCTTTGATGGAAATCAGAAGTGTAATTCAACATCGATTGATATTACCTTTGTAATTCAAAAGCAATTTTCCCAGCTTTTTGTCTTCCTTGCCTTCACTGTGATTGTTTCTCTCCCACTACCCATCTTCTCATTCACATGTTAAGGTATGTTCACACATCAGCAGGTGGGATCTCAGAGGATGGGAAAGGTCATTTCAGCCAAAGGCCTCTATTTCATTACATGCTAAGCCTCGTGGATGGGTGAGCAGACTAGCAATGAGTCCTACTGTAGCAGGCGGGCCACTTCATTTGCATAGCACATAGAGGGAAATAAATAGGTTCTTCCATATGCATTTCTCACCTCTGTCTCTGTCGAGCATGCTTTGCATCTCTAATTCAACTTATTACTTTTTTTTCCTTCGTCAGACCAAAACATACATTTAATATGGTTTATCACGGGGTGCATTAGTGATTCATTTGTACTATTTAGAAAAACAAAATGGGATTGTGCCGTTTTCAGATCCTTGTACGTGCTCTTAATGTTTTCTCATTATTTTCAAATCCGCGTGGAACAGCCTTTCTCTGATTGATCAAAGCGATCTGGGCCAGAGAGAAAAAAAAAGAAAAAACATAACATCAAAGTGGAATCAAAGTGTCTCAAAGTGTGAAAAACAAATATCAAACGGAGAGGGAGGAAGTTAGGAAAACATCAGGCGATTTCTGTTTGAAACATCAAGGTTGATGAAAGAAGAGACGTTGGAGGGAGGGAAAGAGGGACAGTAGAGTCAGGAAGATAGCTGAAGTGTAAAGACATGGGAGAACATGTTGAAGGAGATAAAGGGAGAGAAGGGGAGAGAAGAGAAAGGGAGTCTTGGGTTTCCATTGGTGGGTCTGTGTGTGATTCCACTGGGGTTGGATCATTAGTAGTCACAGGCCTGGTAGAGTATGGAAGGGTGCTCTGCTACACTTAATTTGAGCTCTTTAATAACACACTTTATGAATTCAGTCATGTTTGCAGCCCTCTGCCTGAGACACAGCGTGAGAGACATCGGTGGATCTCATTTCAGGCAGACAAGATTTCAGATTCAATTAACTCCATCGTGCAACACCACCTCCTCTCATGCATGCACACACACACACACACACACCAGCCTCCACACTTCTCCCCATGCTTCAAGGTCTATCTCGGAGCACTGCATGATCATTCTAAACCTAATTACTTCAGGGCTGTCTGATGGAGGCCCAGTGCTGCCCAATCGCATTTGCATTGAGTGGCCAAAAGCAGAGGAAGTGCAGCCGGACAGTTAGACCGCCCCAACCCATAGCCCCCGACTCCTCCCCCATCCCCAACCCGTCCTCTGCACCCCCACGCCTGAAATGGCCATCTCTCATTCTTACATGGTGGCTAACGTCGCAAAGCATCCTCTCCTCCCCCTTTTCAGTCCCATCACTCAACCTCTATCAATGTCTAAACGCTTCACCCTGCCAGAAATTTACAGTAACATCCAATTTTTTTGCCGCCAGACACAAAGCTGTACTTGCTTTAACCTGGCGTACAGAGGAGTTTTGTTGTTTTACTGTTCTCATCTCCCGTGGCTGCACTCTGTGACAGTGGCGCTAATCTTCTCAGTGGGGGACTTTGTTGTTTGTTGTTTAGCCCCCGCTGGGCCTCTTTGGTACATGATTGGCAGGAGAGTAATGGGATGTCACACTCACAGGACATTTTTGTGAGGGAGTTTGGAGTTCACCGCGCAAAAAATGACCCCTTTAAAGTCCTAAAAATGCAGGGGGTGGGGTGGGGGTTCTTCAGAAAAGATGTTTTTCCCAAGAAGTTGAAAAAGCTGACCACCTCTCTATATAGTGCCCTTGGTGACATGATATTTCTTTTAGCTGTGCAGGCATTTGAAGGTGATATTGAGGTATGACTTTGCACTTGGCAAAGCTGCCAAAAGCTGCCAAAGTTCACAATTGAGTTCCCTGTGAAATATTTATCCATGACAGGGGAAATCTGTGCCTCACTTTGCTTTAGCCCGCTCCACAGGGAGGTCAAAGGTCAGGGTCAGCAGCTCAGAAATATCCCTAAAGCTGAAGGGAAGAAACTTAGTCGCACACATACAGGCACTTCAAGGGAATGACTCCTCGCTCACTTGGTATCTTGAAAAGAAACTTCCCCCGTCACTGACCACCCTGCTGAGCTGTTTATCCTTACATCACCGTCCACAGACCATGACGTGTTACATTACTTTTTCTCTCACGTAATTATCTTTCCCTGCATTACTCATATTCCTCACTTCATTCCAGCTGCCAGTTATCCACACGTACAAGCTCCAGCTTGATGATGTGCCCTGTGCTTGCCTTTACTACCTCAGCACTGACATTATGATGAGTGAGGCAGAGCAGAAGAAGAACAATTATCATTTTCTCTCAGATTACATTCAGCAGATGTCAGGGCCCACATGTGGAGGCAGCTAATTGCTGTCTCCAAATCAACTGTGGCATAATACTACAAGCATATGTGAGCATTTGTATGAGTAGTGGGGAGGGTTGAGGGGACGAGGGGTGCGTTATACACGGAAAGTTTGTGTGTTGATTCACCAGGCACGCTCTCAGCCGTGTGTGTATAAAAAGCCGGGCTAATGCATGTATCATGTTAGTGTACTAATGATCAAAATGGCATACCCGCCATCAGCTGTTCACACCCACACGAGCAGAAAGAATGATATAGTACAAAGACACAAGGTGGTGCAGAAACACGCTATCTACCTACTTCGATGCTGCACTTGCTTTCGTGGCATGGTCTGCATATTCTGGGCATACTCACGCATGTATGCAAACACGCACACCAAATAAGAATGATATAGACTGAAGGATAGAGAGCATCCCAGCTTTCTTGCTGCTTTCCTTTCCACTCCACACCCCTCCCTCCTGCATCTCTTCATGTAGCCTTGAGTGGGGTTGCATCTGCAGGAAGGAGAAGGCAGACGAGGTCCCTGGGGTGAAGGAGGGTAGGAGGAGAAGGGGGGTAGGGGAGGGGGGGCATGCACGGCTGTCACACAGAGCTCCAGTATCGGCTGATGGCTCGGCGTGAGGCATGCCACTTATCAGATTGGTGGGGAGGGTGGGAGTAGGGGGTAGGGGTAAGGGTAAGTGTGTGTATGTTTGTATGGGTGAGGAAACACCGGGGAGAAAGGGTGAGGGTGGTGCCAGAGCCCATTAACACAGTCTTTTCATCTGTACAGACACACATGCAAACAGGCACACGCATGCAAATCTACATGCACCTCGAAAAACAAAATTGCCAGAGATCCTCAGTTCTCCTTCCAGGCAGACGGTAGCACGATGCCGTGACTGCCGCTGTGAAAAGCTCCCTTCTTTTCTCATACCCCCCTCTCCCTTTCCTTTTCATCCTTCTTTCCCACTCTCCCTTGGTGCCCCAGTTCACTCCAGTGCACACACTCTCTCTCTCCTTCCACCATCTCCCAATCCACCCCCACCCCACATCTCTGGCCCCCATTCCCCGTCCCAACCCTGCCTTCCATTTTTGTAGCCTTCAGTTGCTTGTGTCCATGCTACTATACATACATGTACATTTCCTTCACTCTTGTTAAAAACATATTTACAAGCACACACACACACAAAAATGATTTAGATACAGAAACATGACTGCACACACTTTACATCAGAGAACAAATTTGAAATACGAATTTTCACTTTGTTTCAACAAATGATTATTCAGATTCTATAATAAATGATTCGGGTCGGGTATATTTTAGTAATGGTACACAACATGCTCACAAATACACCAAGAGATGGAGAAGGGGATAGAGGAGGTCAGTCAGTCACAGAGCAGATAAACAACACCTCATTAAGCATGTTAAAGGGAGCATTGCAGGCCAGTCCGAGCCATCATTGTCTGCTAGCATGCTAACAGAGCCCTGGGCAAAGCCTCGAACAACTAAACAAACCTCATAGGATCAGAAAGTAATGATCACATATTATCCACTAGAAATTGCATGAATAATCACATACAACGGTTTGGGGGGATAATGCATCGGCCTGCACTCCCCTATATACCATTGGATACAGTGATACATGCATGCAACAGACATCCTTGGAATAACAATGATGTCAAGCTGCCTAGGGCTGAATTTCTATCCTATGCATGCATGCCCATTGCTATCCATTCATAAGATTATAAGCTATTCATTTCTGGATAGTACAGGACTGTATACCAGGCCATCCTATAGGCAGTACAGTATGAATCTAGAGAAGCAGAGAGCCAGGGCTCTGCAGTTTCTTTGCTTTGGGCTTTAGGCAGTCAATTTTCTTTCCATCACACACTCACACACTTTCAGTCATTCTTGCACTCACAGTATTTATCTCACGATCTCTCCCTCTATCCTCTCTCTATTCCTATATTAGGCCATCCTCCTTTCCCCTGGCTCTGATGTTAATGCACTCCCAATCAGGCTGTCCATTAAGCAGACGTGCACTACACGTTCATCAGACCGTCCAAAGACCTGCATGCAAATGAGCTCAAATTGCAGTGCGCTGCAAACTCCTTGAAATCTCCTCGGAGAGAGAATGTGAGCGTAAGACATGCATGTGTGAGAAATGCAGGAAAAAGTGAGTGCCTGCCAGTCCATTTTATGCAAATGAAAACCACAGAGACAAGCATTACAAAAGGATTAACCCAATCACTATGCCTTTTTGATGTTTTGATGCAACGGTGAGACACTCACATGTGAACTTGCTAATGTAAATTCTATTCATGATGCATAAGCCTGCGAGCGTTGAGGTACTGTCAGCCAAACCCTTTGTCGCGCACAGTAAAACTTCTCTATTCTGAAATCACTGTCAAAAACTTTTTGCGAGAATTGCTAAAATGTGAGGCACACAACAGATCTCTCACTTTATTTCCCTCTCCTCCCTTTTGACCGCTAGGCATTTCACATCACTCCATTTTGTTCTTTCCAAAAAGAAGTTTGTTATTGCATCCAGTGGGATGCATTCATTCTCACCTCAGCTCCTTGCCATCTCCAACTTTATAAACCCGTTAGGTGGATTGTGAGAGAATAAAAAAGGACAGTGTAGACGTGTAGGTGTGAGAGCTGTCACTGTTTTAAGGGGAAAATAGTTTGAGGTATCAACAAGGACTTGGGGTAGCAGAAAGAAGGAAAGACAGAGCTTGAGAGTCGCAGAGACATGCTGGTCCAGGAGGCTGCCTCTTTGCATTCAGGAGGTACAGGGCCGGGCGTGAAATGCACGGAGCAGGGGGAGTGTCAGCGAGGCCTGCCGAGTGCCAACTCTTAAGTGGTGGTGGCACTCAAAGATAATGAAGAACGATGATGAGGGCATGCTGAGGGCCCACGTGCACAGCTAAAATCACCCGGCAGCCACCTATCGGGCTGAGCACACACTCAAAAAGGTTTGCCAATGGCATTGATTGCGTGTCACAGAGTGTCAAACCTGTGGCTCAAATTTCAACTTTCATTTACTAATCCAGCACACGTCTCTGTGTGTACTCTTGCGAACATGGGTGTGTGTTTCCACATATGTGCCTGGTGTGTGACAGAATGCGAGCCTGTATGAGTCGTTATGCATTTACACCACGGCATGCAAAGACAGTTGAGTAAAAAAAAAAAAAAACACAAGAGTGAAAATAATGGAAGATAAGCGAGCTCCCCACATTCCTCAATCGTGACCTCGAAACACACTTGTCGTCTTTATTGTTCATTACCGAGCCGTGCGCCGCGATACGCTAACTAATCCCATTAAACTAATCCACATGAAAACAACTTACGGCATGATAATGGCCTGCACCGCCTCCAACGTTAATTTATGCCATATTCAAATGTGCACAGAATTGAAATAATTAATGTGACTCCCCCACTAATTTTCCTTGTGGCAGAGACACTGAATGGATACCCGCAGGATGTTTATTTCCATCCGAAGTCCCATCGTACATTTCAACGACTATTGTCTGTGTACACATGGTGTCCAAAATCACTATACCCAGGGTAAAGAACTTGTGATTTTGCCCCTTAGTCTTCAGAGGCAGTGGAATTATTTTCCAGGCTTGAAGATAAACCTGACAACCACAATCTCTGAGAGCAGAGGTGTCTGGTTCAAATTTGCCTCCCCTTGGGGTATATGAGGTGATAACTCAATGTTGAAGGCTTATAGCAAGTCAGAGTATTGCTAAATTAAAACACTGACATTAAATATCTTGCTTGTTGAGAGCAGAAACGTGCCACTTCCCATGGTCTCCCAAGGCCTATAAAATGTTGCAACCACATGATGAGATAGTCACTGAGAATTCCAGCCACAGGCGACATTTCCAACCTGCAGTCGATTTTATCATCTCCAAAGAACCCCAGAACCAAATCACAGCTCTCACATTAGCACCCGTATGGGCCCTGAACATTGTCCACAACAAATGCGGAGTGTGTTTGGATAGGAGGAGCGTGCCCATGGGATTATGAATAAAACATGTTGCCCTTATTAAAAATAATCTGCCTCAAAAGTGCCAGAGGCCCTGGAGGTCGATAACCCCCCCCCACACACACACTTCCCTCCATCCACTCCCCCCATCTCTCCGGGTTCAAGGAGAAGGGTCCCTGATTAGCACTGGCAACATCCAGAGAATTCATTCAAATTCTGTAAGATCCAGCGGTGAATGTGTTGAGTGGAATTAAATAAAGCAGATAGCAACTGGCGCTTGGGGCGACACAGGGGGAAGGTTGTTTAGGATTTGAAGCTGAGCTCAGTCTCATTCCTACCTGAACATCTCGCCCAGGCCCTTAAGTACGCCTTTCTTGGGTTTATTCTTGTCCTTGTCTTTCTCCCTCTCTTTATCCCTTTCAGGTTTCTTCTTTATCTTCCCCCCAACCTTGTCCCGGTCTTTCTGTCTGTCATCTTTGGAGAGGTTGCCGTTCACCCCAGGCCCCACAAAGAGGTCGCCGCTGGTGGACATCGACTCATGACCTGATCTGGAACTTCCCTCCGTGTCCTCGTCCACTGGAGGGAAGAGATAACGGAGGAAGGAGAGAGTGTCAAATATAGATATTGAGAGGGAAAAAGAACAGCACACTCAAACACAGGGATAGAAAGAAAATTTTAATATAAGCCAATTAAGGCTTTAATTTTAACTTCCACTTAACTCCCTATGGATCACAGAAGCCACGATCAAAATCAGAACACAACAACACTACTTTTTTATCAGTTACAAAGCATCACTTCTTTTTTATTGTAACATCAGATGAAACATTAAAAGTTGTCCCAAAAGGTATGGCAGCTTTGAACAAAACACACTGAAATCATCTGCCTCATTAGAGCAGAATATATTTACACTGTACACTCTCTGAGAATAGCTTTCAGTTGAACATATTTTCACTGAGCTGATCGCCTGAAGTTATTTCAAATGTGTACATTTCACAAAGCTCACAAGAGAACCATCTTTTTTCAATTTTCTGTTGCAGTTCTTATAAAAACGATGCAACGAAAAAGTGGAAGCTATAGTGACAGTCATATCAATCTGGTTCTTAATTTACGTCTGAACTAATTTCAACCCAGACATCAAATTGAAACCAAAGTCCTTAGGTGATGTAGGGTTGATTAAACTCAAAGTTTCCATCACATCTAATCAGAACTGATGTGCAAAATGTAATTAATCTGTCAGTAATTATACATTTAAATAATCTTGAAAAAAGGCTCCCAGGGATCTTAATTGCAAATGTGGTGCACTTCGCAATCGGCATAGCTCCTGTCTGCGCTCTATCTCTGGCTCTGAGGCATGAGGTAGATGTCCTTCAGATTACAACTTCTTACAGTCTTGCGTGTCATCGTCTGAGTTCTGCCTTTGATGGAGAAGAGAAAAGCGCTTATCGTGGAAAAAAGAAGGAGGGGAGACGATGATGGATTTTTGCTATGCGGGATGAGACAGACTACAGGAGGGTGGAGCAGCTGGATTCACATTTCAAGGAACAGTGGGGTTTGTTTTCTCTTGTGATCTGTGGAGCTATCAGCTATTTCTTACAGCTAGCATCTCGGAGGAAATTACTGAAATGGAGTCTCAACATGAGGCTTTGTACGTCAAGAAGAGAGGGAAAACCGGCAGCTTAAACCTGCTCAATTATTCAATTCATTGCTGCACACGGCCCCTCCCTTCCCTTTCTCCACCTCCACAAATTTGGGAGCAGGTTCTGGATGGGTATCCATTTTATCATTCAATCTGCTGCCTGCTCATCATCCACTTAAGAGAAACGGCAGCAAATAGCAGCCGTGAGCTGTATCTGGCTATTTAAATGACTGAGATTAGCAAGAGTGCTAATGTTGCCACTCCTTAATGATGCCAAGCTGCAGATAACATATTAAACATTGTAATCCAGAGCCTCCCAGAGGGCAGTGACCATGTGTGCTTGTATGTGTGCACACATGGGCATGGGGTGCACGCTATTTTTGTAATTTAATGCGATTTTTATCAACTTCCATTCTATTTGAATCTTTTAAATAAAGCACAACAGAAAAACAATCTTCTTCCTAATAGAAAAGAGACAAATGCCTATTACATCAAACATCAAAAGGTGAGGTCATGGCAATAAAATGAAACTGAAAAGAAAAAACCTGGCTGACAATCTCAACTGACAGCAGAAGCACTGATGAAGGTGTCACAATACTGAAAGATAATGTGCAGAGACAGACAAGCACAGGAAACATTTTGTCACTTTAGTGAAACTCTACCATTAAACTTTCCTGCTTTGATAATCAAGAACTTTAAAGCTGGCCTGTCAATGAAGGTTATGGCAGACAAGTAAAATTGCCGTTCTTATTCCATCATATAAAAGAAGGGATTTTTGCCCAGCAGAGCAAATTTTTCTTTTTCTCTTTTATTTCCTCAAACGTTGCAACACAAAGTAGCACAAGGGGAAGTGCATTTTGCCCAGCAGGATATCTTGTGGGGACACATTTTCTTTGGGTGATGCCACATTCTTATTTTATGTAAATAAAAGTCTGGGAGCAGAGGAAGGCAGCAGCTTATCTGTCAACTTTGACTATTAACCTCAGTGACGAGCACAGACTGGCTGCTTTTATCTAAATTGAAAAACAGAGTTATTTGAATATCATGGGGGAGAATGCAATATACCGCGGCAGGGGAAATCGGTTGCTTTCCCCATTTTTCTTTGCCGAGATAAGACTGTATTTAGTGGCTTGCCGACAGAGCTTATGAGAACAAAGCGTTTCAGGCAAATAATTCCCTCTTTTTCAAATGTCTCCATGCTCTTTAATGGTGAATGGAAATTTATATCTGGTGATTACTCTTGTGGTGTTGCAGGGTTATTACCTGTCGGAAATGTAAGACGTCTGTCTCTCCATTTCCTATGCATGTCTTTTTGTCATCAAAGAAGTATGGATGGATATATTTATTCAAACGGAAGTGGGCATGTCTTTCCTTTCAAATATTGACTTTATAGTTAGAATAAAGTAAGGTAATTTTGGATCCAGTCCTAGTCAGGAAAACAAATGTGAGGAGGCCTGACAAAGTTGTTATATCCCAAAATGAACAGGCAAAAACAAAAAGAAAGACTATTATTTAATTTATAATCATAGTAAATACTATTACACATACACATGTAAAATGGATACAATAGGATCCCGACGTATGTGGGTAAACAGCAGAAATTTTTCCTTGCATGCACTCTGTTGAAAAACATGGCAAAGCACTTTAAGAGTATGTAAGCTCCTGGGAAAACATGTTGCCACAGTCTCTAACAATCCCACTCAACATGAGCTATGTGAATATTAATGAGAGTGTAACCTAGATGCTTACTAGTGTGCTTAGTGACTCACACATCTCTCTAGCAAGTGGGGATCCCTAACCTAGTTTACTCGGAGGTCCGAAAAGTACTCTGGGGAAGTATTGAGCTGGCCTATCTTACACTGACTTAATTTCATTGTAATAATCTACTAATGTGCACATTATATAATGACACACTTTGGGGAACATTATTCTAGATCACTTCTCCTCCAAAGAGTCTTGCAGAACAAAAACTTATTTTTCACACACTCACATGTCTCCATGCTGTTCTCTTCCTCCGCCACTGAGACACCAGGTTTCTCATATGATTTGTCAATTGCAGCGCGGAAGCTCTCATTGCAGCCACGGCCCCTGACGATCCGTGTGTGTGGCCTGTGAACGGTGACCTCACCGTTTTGCGTTGCCTCTGCAACAGCCGTCTGGAGACTTTCAAGGGAACTGGACTTTTTCAGGCCCAGCGAGGGCCCAACTTCTTGATCTGCAGAACCTATGGACAGAGGAGAGTGTGTCACTAAGGCTTATGCACTAATGGTGACTTTAACTCCCCCACAAAGGTGACCAAAAACCTAAAATCACCAAATATTCCATATCAATGAGTCATTCTCAGTTTGCTAGTTTCGTGTGGGATGATGTTATGTGCTGTACATGTCAGACAAAGAGAAGGTATGAGTCTTGCAATTAAAATGAAAAACAAATGATGCCATTGCCTGGCCAGTGAGATGTGTGAAATGAGAACAGAGTATTATATCTGCACTGAGACATTTTCCTTTTAGGAATTACAATTCAACCTTTGTCCTTGTGTCCACAGAGCTAAATTATGTGGCTTAAACATAATGCATATAAATGGGTCACTTTCAAAGAAAACAATGTACCACAGTCCCAGACTAATTATGGTGTATAAAAAGTAAAGCATAATAAATTCCCAAAATGTTGAGGTAGACTTTCAACCTACAACTCCTCCCATAGGTGGTCCCTTCTCTGCTTTCTCTTTTTCTCTGAGGAGGCTTGGTAAAACAGAAAGGAGCGAGAAAAAACGAAGGCATACAGACTAAACAAATCAAGTCCATTCATTTTCAACACCATCCTCTTGTATTCACTAGCCCATCTTTGCACAGACAAAATCTCACTGCTGCAATATTTTACCCTATTTCTAAAGCCTTAGCATGTGTAGATGTTAGATAGCAGGTAAAAGCACAACATGAGGGCAGAAGCATTGAAAAGAACAACTTGTTTTTTTTATCAGTCCTATGTTGATTAGCCTGGTGGGCAAAAACTATCACATTTGTTGATAAAGGCCACCTGCAGAACCAGGCTAACACATGGGACCTTTCTAATACACTGTCATCATGCAGTGCACATTGCAACACAACATGATGATCAGATGAGCTTGGCATGATGATTTATGGACAGAAATGCCTTTATGACACAGTGGCACCTACTTAATTTCCTTCACTGATAAATGCTTCACAAATCAAAACCAACACAATAAAAAAAGAGAGACTCTTATAACTAAATCAAATAGATCATGTACAGTATATCATACTTGTAAAACTAAGTGTCTCCTTAAAATGACACACAGCACTGAAGGATAACCTGGTAGACCAGCTGTGTTGGAAGCAAAGTGAATTTTGAACTCTTCAATACTGGAGCCAGGCCCTGGACAGCTGTAATTATTTTTCCAATGCTTGCCAGGGGTTTGTTTAGGGTATGTAAGTGAAGCGTGACTCAGGTATTGGTATTTCATTTTGTCAGGGAGCGTCTGTCAGTTCCCCGGAGCTCTTACCTTACCCGCCAGTTGGTAAACAAGCAGCCTAGTTGATTTTCTGTCCCTTTAATTCTGCCTCGATTCAGCGTACAGCAAGGTGCTGTCAAACGTAACAAGACGGATTTCTGAATATTTGCAAGTTAAGCCTTGTTAGGTAAACTTCTGCAGAGGAAATATCCATAACAATGGATAAACTGTTAATTCAATTACTTTAGCAAACTCACTGACTCTCTGAGGGTAAAGCACACACATGTCGATGGAGTCTGGACAGAGCAGCATTGTGTCTTTACGACTCCCTGTAGACCATATAGACCCTCCACATTCAATGAGCGTGCACTGCTGTTTCCTCTGTGGCTTCGTGTGGAGTAAATAAACATATTCTACAGCTCTTCCTGTTGCTTTTCAATACTAAATGTTGCTATGAGGTCTCGTCTCTACCCCCGTTGAACAGAACCCACATGCAATGCAAACACTGGATGTATATATTTGTACGTGTGTGCCCCATGCAGGCAAAATGACATAAACTCGTGGACTAACTGGCAGCACTGTGCAGCAATGCATATATGCTGTTGTTGACATACTGTCACCAGTGGCAGCTTGTCTCTTTTTTTGGCTGAATCTCTGTACTATTCTCTTCTTGATCCCTTAACCAAGCAAACCTGCAGCAGCTCACTTGTGATTAGCCTGCTACCTAAGCTTCACAGTTCAAACACACAACATCTGGAGACCTACTTACAGCGGACAAATGTTGGAAAGAGCAACACTGATTGCCTTTGTATTTCAATTATCTTAAAGAAACTGAAGTTTTAATGCTAGGATAGAATATGATCTTTAGGGTCACAAGGGCATCCCTCTTTCTGCTGCGTTTGCTACTAATGCACCTTTACTGAGAGTGTGAGTGCTTCTCTATCATCCATGGTGGCGACAGATCTGGTGACAAAGAAATCAAACAGGGTAAAAGGTCAGCTGTTAACCAGTGGTGTTGAATTTCCAGAATGGTAAACATATTGTTGTGCCCTTTGCAACATTTCCTCTTCTTTTTCGTCATTCTTCGTAAAAGGGGCCCAAAAAGTACCATTCAAAATAAATGAATCAAAATGAACACCAATCCTCTAATGCCGCATCCCACTTAGTGCGATGTGCATCTTCAGGCTGCATTGGACAGTAAAATGAAACTTTACTTTACTGTGTCTAGGGGGTCAAAAGCTCTCTGGATTGCCAGAACAGAAGATTCATTTTACTGCTTATTTCCTCAGAGGAGGTGGGCCATTTCTGATTACTATGACAAATTTTAATGCCAGAAAAGCATGAACAGCCTTCCAAGACCAAAGAGAATCCAAGTAAAACTTGTGCAATTCATTTGTTAAGGAGTAATTTCATCATGTGAAGGACAAGAGAGGACAGTCATTCAAAAATACATTATAACGAAACATAGGCACAGATATACCGAAGCAGGAAAATGCTGTAATTTTTCATACTTTGTGGATAAAATTCAATCAACCCAGTACAAATGCCATGTAATTTTTTCTAAAGCTTATGCATAAAGCCTGCCAAAAGCGGACACGCATAAGCTAAGGTGCATGTTTGACACAATGGGATTGCAAGTTAGAGCCACACAGGATGCAACAGTTCAAGGGAACACAAATGACATCTGCTATACTCGGAAAGAGGGAATTATCCTTCCGCTCGGTATTCCGCACCACGATCCTCTTCGCCATTGTTTCTAGTCTTAGAGAAGCAGAATGACAAAGAGAATGGGAGAGCGAGGTAAAGAGAGAGAGTTTGCCCACAGACCCCAGCTGCCTCAAACCTGCCTTTGTTTTCATCAGAAACAGGCCCAGCTCTCCTGGGAGAGTTTGACGGACAGCTCTCTGTATGCCAGTCTATTATGTGATTCCTATCACACAACAGAAGCCTCAGTGCTCTGCTCCTCATCTCCCTCTTATTCAGAGGGATGAAAATACATATTCCCCCACTGCATACAGACATGAGTTTGTCACTCCCCACACGTCTGGAGGAGAAATGAAAATCATCAAAATGAAATACACAAAAAGAAAGACAATCAAACCAAATGGGGGGAAAGTGCACCTGGAATTTTGTCATGACCAAAGACAAAAATGGTAAACGTGTTCCTTAGCCAGATTAAGGGCAAGGACAGTTAATTGGAGAAGATCCATTGCCATTAAACGTTAAAGGGGAGGTATGGCAAATTCCATGAATAAATCAGCAGCGGTTATTACAGGAACAGGAGCTCATAGTATAATTAAAGCAACTAAAACTATGCTCCCCAGCCATTATTCACCACAGGCCCTTGCATGTAAAGATCTGTGTACAGACAGGGGCTCCATTACACATAATTTATTCCATGAGCCAAGGCTTTAAGCAGGGTGGTAAAAGGGTAATTATGTTAAAAATAGCCTCCAAGGTGGTCGGGGGAAGGCAATGTCCAGGTATCCCAGTGGAAGTGAGGCGTCCCTGGGTCGGCCAGGCTCCTGTGTGTCTGCCAGTTGTGGATCATTAGCCAGACAGAGGACGTCCTCCGTACGCTGAACATGTGTCACAAAGGAATCATCATTACTCGGGCTGGTGTATATATCTCAATAGGCAATGCTGGATATTTTCCTGTGATTCTGCAGTTTTGTCAACCCAGTGAAATTATGTTTTTATACCTGTTTATCTCTCTCCATGTCAGCCTACTCACTCAACTAGCTAAGCTATTAATATGCAGAGGCTGGAAATGCCAAGAATGGCAACCCACTGGATCAGCAACTGACTTGGCTGAAATGGAAACTCACAATTACAGTGGGCTTGGATTGGCGGCCTCCCATTTACCACCGCTGGTCTATCAGTGACTGGGCGCCACTAGTCTCTTTGTTTTTAATTGTTATTAAGTGCTTGTTATTAAGTGCTTTTCATGGCTTATACAATGTGTTTATGAGTCCATGGGACATACATAAAGTTGTTAAATTTCTACATAAATGTAATGTCACATACCTGATATGGGATGTATGATACACCAAGTGTGATTTTTTATCATATATCCCTGTGCACAGTTATCTCTCAGAAATCATTCACAAAAATACACTTGTGACTTAGTCATCAGCTTATTCTGTGATCATTTAATGTAGTGAATGCACTCTAACATGCTCCAACTTGACCTCAAAACAGAACAACTATGATGGATCAATTGCAGCGTGCTCAAGAGGCCAAGTGGCAATAAATGTCTGTCTGTTGCACATGCCACTCCATTGGCTGGCTCCCTCCAGCCCTCCACAACTCCTGGAGTAATGAGTGTTTTCTTCAATCATTTGCACTGCAGAACGTGCACAATGGCACAGGTTCCCACATTAGTTGCCAAGTCTCTATTCAATGCCATGCAACTCCCTCTCAGCAATATGAAAACCCTCTTTTGATCATGTTGCAATTACCTCAAACAACTCTCTCCTGCATGTGCATCTAAAGGTGCCAAGATCACACAGCCAATAATGGTTGGTTATGAGCTGGTTGTGGAGAAAATGTGAAACTGCTCTTCCAATCTCTATTATTGACCCACAGAGCCAGCTGAATAATCATAATGGTCCATTGTAATAATGCTGACAGTGTATTGAGCTGGCCCAGGCGTGGTTGCTTACCTCCACTGGTTCTTGTGCTGTAGTTAATCTCATCTGCTACTGTTAAAGAGCATAAACAAGCGTGAGTGGTTAGTGCCTTCTGTACCATATTATTGAGCACATGCAAAGTAGAAAGAGACAGAATCAGGAAGTGCAAGGCAGATAGTTTTAGCATAGCGATGTGAATAGAACAGATATTACAACCCCCATGCAAGGGCCTGTCAGTCAACGTGCTAATGTATTACTGCCAGCCGTGGCACCTCACGTCTCTCTCTTCCCTTTTCTTCCTTCACTCAATCTTGTTCCACATCTGAATAGGACTGAACCATGGGGTGTCTGACCAGTTTACCATATTTCAACAATGATGGGCTTCAAAGTCATGAAATCCATCTGCTGATGTGATTTGGGAGCACCTGGAAGACGATTAAAAGGAGGGACAAAAATGCCTAGTGACAGAAGAAAAGAAAAGCCTGTGGGGGATAGCATTGTTGAGCATGTTAACAGTTTAGTTAAAGTAGCTTTGAAAGCATAAGGCAGCTTTATTAATGTGTTAATAGGAAGGTGAGAGGTATGCTTACACCTGCCGCCATCTAACTTCTGTGGACAAACTTTATCTTAAAATCCAGCCATGTACCAATGACAAGGCTTAACGATAAATGCTGGCACCATGTTCTTTGGCTCACTTAATTTTTTCAGCTCTATTATAAATTACCCGTAAGCCATTTTTCATTGTGTGGTTTTGATGTAATAATTTCATTAAAATAATCAACATACAACAGCAGTGTGTGCCTGGAAGATAAATGGAACTTGTGTGACATACGAACCAAATCACAAAATGTAGCTTTCATTTTGAACACAGACTCTAGAGCTTGTGTTCCGTGTATTGACTGAAACATTTCTCCACCGGGAACTCATGTCAGTTACTAGAGTTATTATATGAGAGGAACAAGTTAGTTATTTCCCTGCATCATCGGAACACTGTGAAAGTCTCACTGATGGATTATGATTTTGTATTGGCAAGGATTTCTGTCAGCAGGATATTTCACAAACTCAATTGAGCCTTGCAAGGGCTGGAAGTGAATGTGATTTGGAATTACGTCTAATAACACACACTGATCTTGAGAACTAAGAAATAATAGAGCAATAATATTTGTAGAACACCGGCTATCCCGAGAATCAGACAGCATCTTATGAGAAGATGAACTAGTCCTTTTTTTTGAAAACCAACTGCTGTTTTCTAAAACTAATCAAATTCTCAAATAAATGCTGATGCAACTTAAAACAATTAAGAAGCTTTTTTGATTAAACTCAATGATAAAATGTGCATTTGCAATGATGAGAACGCCATCAAGGAGCTATCTCAGCATCCTGTCCATTCTACTCGCTTCCTGTTGTCTGTTATAACCAATTATATTTATATTTGACACTAAGAACTTAATGGAAAACATTTTTATGCTCAACTAATTGCTCAGTGAAACCTATCCGATGGCTAATTATTATATTCCTCCTAAGCAGCAGTTTCCGCTGAAAGTTTGTGCTCTCTGAGCTCAAGCTTGTAGAAAACTTTTGAGGGTGGACAGAGGGTTGGGCTAATGCAGGGAAGGTGGACTCCACAGTGCTGGCTGCAGTGGCCCAGATCTACACTCGTCTGTGGGAGAGTCAAAGATTTCTACAGGTCTCTGGGCTCCATGTGGAATAGAGTTGGCTGTTATCTGTTACGATTAGCCAGTGATCCGAGAGAAGGCAGCGTCTGCTTCAGCCTCAGTGGGAGAGGCTCTGAACTCATACCATTGTCTTTCCCAGATACAGTGTGTCTGTTTGTTTGCCTGGTTGTGCATGTATGCGCGTGCGGGCGTCTCACCTTGCCTTCCCATCACTAGACAGGCACTAAAGAGGCCCCTGTGCTCATGCTTCTTGTGTTTTACCCATGCTCCACTGGATACAGGGCCATGGGGGAGGGAGGCCAAAAGAGGAGAGGTGGTGGCTGGACAGGACTGAAAGGACTTTGTGTATGTGTGTGGTTTGAGGGGTTATACTGTTCTTGAAAGTATTTCCATTTCCCCTGTACTGTGCCTTTACTGAGGCAGCCGGAAAAGGTGAGAAGCATAAATTGCTTTAGAAGGCACAGGTTACAGCAAGATCTAGTCCATCACCACTTTGGGGTGTCCAAAAGGGAAAATAACATGAATGCTCACACAAGTTTTATTTTAAACAAACCCACAAAGCTGAACATCAAAATCGTAATCCAAGGTGTCTCGTGAATCACAGTGTACACACCAAGTGTGTACAAGTTTTGACCTAGTGTACTTACCATACTTATGCATATACACTTTTTCTGTGTAATGAGAGATTACTAACAATATTTAGAGTGAATTTTCTCCAAATAATGTTGTTTAGATATTCTAGCCAAACTTGTTTAGAGCCTTCCTGATCATCTGACTGATCATCTGACTGCTTGTGTTCTTTAACACACTTTTGGACTTTGTTGTAGTGATGTTGCCATGTTCCCATATCTCAGCAACTTTTGTGAATAAAAAGTTTTTTAAACCATACAAATGAGTGCTAAAACTAAAAAATATATAAAATTATAATAACCTGCTATTATCATGCTGTAAAGTGATTAAGTTTATTTGCTTTCTTGCCAAGAGTTGGATGACCGCTCTCATGTCTGTAAATATGGAGTTACTATAAGCAGATGGCTAATTTATCTTAGACTACATAGACTAGAAACGAGTGTAAACAGCTAGCTTGGCTCTGTCCAAAAGTTAGGAAATCTGCCAACCAACACCTCTTTGACTCACTGAGTAACATTTTTTTTTATCCTGTTTGTTTCATTTGTATGGCACATTGCCATCTTGCTGTGTGTTTTGCGCTGCACTATTCCTAAGTCAGGACCAGCTGCTAGAAGAGACTCTAGGAAGTTGCAGGTCCTGGCCAATAAACAGCATGTGTGCAGTAAGAAATTAAATTCCCCAAAAAGTCAAACTTTTCCTTTAATTACACACCCTTGGCTCCATGCATGTGTAACATGTGTTAAGCATATCATAGCATTTACCTAGATCCATGCTCTTGGACTTGCGCGTTTTGATGATCTCCAGCTCAGCAGCATTGTCATACTGTTTGGTTCGTTTTTCGGACATACTCTGGCGGGCGAAGCCGTCCCTCTGGAATGAACCATCAACGTCTGTGTCTGGACTTAGCGAGCTACAGTTCATGAGGAGGACAGGAGAGAGAAAAACAAAGACAGAGGTATTATAATGTTGCCAGGGTCATTCCAAATGCAGAACCTTTAACCCGATGATTATCCAATTAAAGATATATTTTGTAATCACCTACATCACATTGCACTGATATTATACCCTTATAATAAGTCTGACAGATAAAATCTATTTATTAATATTCATAAATCCAAAAACCTCAGCCCATAACACTTCTTTACTATCAGATAATGACCATTGGCTTCAATACTCAGGCAGTTTCAATCCTTCATTTCAATGACAAATCTAATCAAGGACACCTCCACCTCTGCTGGGTGAGATCAGGACGTGCTGCAATTGGAAAGAGGAGGCCTGGCAAAAACGTCTGATACCCCAGTGAGGTAAGGGTGCTCTGGGGTCATGGCCACTCAATAACCCTCCTCCTCCTATATGTCTGGAGCAGTGGCAGAGCCCGGCCCACTATAGTGCGCTCCCTTTGAGATCCTTTATCTCTGTCTGGATCTTAATTGAAAATCGGAGGGGAGTGGGGAAAGGAGGCTGGGAGAGGGGGGACACTGGTATTTGCATGCAGAAGAGCACATTTACAATTAAGGTGAGAACATCTTGCCATTTGAGGGGAGACGGAAGGGAGGAGATGCAGTGCTGATGGATTCTAATAAATGTTACATGCATGAGAGGACACTGTCACTTTCTTTTGTTCTGCTGATGATCATATATTATGACCACCAGAGGGTCTTTAGGAGACTGAAATTCCCGCATTTCGCATTAAAAAAAAATCACAAATGATCAGATCTCTCCTGTGACTGAAAATCGAAAGCTGAGTGTTACTGTATGTTTCATAACCTAGAAGTAGGGAGTAAATATGTTTTCATCAATTTATCCTCCTAGAGCAGAGGCAAGCACGCTTTAATATTTGTAATATCACTTAACAGCAACTGCAGGCCTGCTGGCACTTGTTTGTATGTAAACTATTCTTATTTGGGTTGTCAACCCCATTTAACAAAAGAGCTGCTTCATGTGTCAGCGAGGGGCCGGCGTCAACATGTCACTTTGCTGTCGACCATACCTGACAATTCCAACTAAGATCAGACCGCCTCGCAGGACCAACTCCAGCTGACACAGGAAGAGAGGGAGGTGGTGCAGGAAGAGAGGAATGACAGCACAGATGTATTATTCATTTATTCATCATCCCTCGCTATTCTCCTCTCATCATTCCAAGCCCACAAAAAAACAGCCTGCCCTCTCTTTTTCTGTCTCCGCAAATGTCATCTGTCGGAGCGTGACTGAGATGGTGCAGGAGAGAAAGGACGTGTTTTCAGCCGGAATTTAGATTTCGTTCACTCTTGCCAGTATTGTGTTTTTGGGACCAAGAGAACACACATGAAACATAGACTAAGCAGGAGGCCAGCAGGAGGGATCATGCACAGCTCTGTCACACAGGTACAGTGAGCTGGCGAGTGTGTGATCGTTTGTGAGAGCAATTACAGAGTCAAGCGGTCGGGATGAATCCGAATCCAGCTTGTCTGAGCAAAAATGGTGAGAAATCTGTGGGCAGTAAGAGAGAAGTTCAGGGGGACAGCCCAGCGGTGGTGCAAATTCTCTCCGTAGGACATCAGATCTGTTGTTTTAAGCTGCTGCCCATTTTAACACTGCCTCTGCTTTCCTTGGGTTCACGCAGAGCAGTGACTAAATGCCGAGGTTGGAGATCCAGGGTAGCCTAGAGAGAAGCAGCCCATTGTGCTGCCTTGAGCACCCCTACAAGCTAGAGGTACTTGCTGTCAGAGTATGCTCCTGAGGTCCCTAGGGCACTGACTATTTCAAGAGATGACCCTCTACACCACTGGTTGCCACCCTTTTTAAACTTGTGTCACACTGTAGCCAGGTGCTTCCTACCTGTACACCTCTGCCACAAGTAGCAGTAGTAGTCTTTAAACTGAATTAGATATTACACTAGAACAGTTTTGGAAAATGTGAAAGCAAATTGAAGGAGATTTAAAAGCAACACAGTACAAGCTGTATGCATCATTTTCCCCAGGATGTAACTTATTGTACCAAAGGCATGGCGTGGCTCGAATTAATCTTCTGGTCTACTTAAAGCTGGCACATAAAGATTTGCAGCTACTGCAGTCCATTAATAGAAATACAGCACTCAATTACAGATCTCGTGTTCACTTTCTACTGGCTATTAATTTCCTCATAGGAATACTTGTTGTAATGAGATACTGCGTTGAAAGTCTCTTTGCTCTGATCCAGATGCTTTTGAGGCTCAAACACAGTCTACTAGTGGAAAAAAAAGCTTATTGAAACCTGAACTGGTTGAGTCTATGAAGGTAAAACCCATGCTGGACTTGACCACTGAATTGCTCATTTGGGTCACATACTCAAAGACAAATTTATTGGCTAGATGGAAATAAGGAATAGCTTGACCATGTGACCGCCTCCGAGACAAGTTGGATAATCTGCAGAGTGGCACAATTTCTTCCTCACACCATCCATCCTGTCCACGCCTCTGGTCTATCTTTAATAGTGGGCCCAATCCAGTTGGATAATACATTCCCTCATCTCTCCTTCTTTAAACTGTGTTTAAAAGCAATTTCCACCATTCTGAACAGAATCTTTCCTCCCCGTTCAAAGTCCTCCCATCATCTAAAATTAACTAGCGCTGAGGATTGCTCACAGGCAAATCCACAGCTCTAACTTGCATTTTACATTAACTTGTTCCTGTCTCCGTCTCCCTCGCAGGAAGTTAAATGTGTCAAACTGCACGTCAGCCTTGTTGCTAAGTGGTGTGTGCTAAAAGCCCTCTGTGCTCACGATTTACCCTGGTGACTTCCTTCACTTCTTTTTCTTCTTCTTCCCAACTCCCCAACCCCTCTTACCCTCATTTAAAAACGACCCCAAAAAGGTAAGGCTCAAAGTGTCCGACTTCTGAGAAAAGTGTGGCTTAGTTTGATCAACTAGCGGGGGGTTGTGTGCATTAGTTTCAATGCCTCAGAGAAGGGGCAAGAGGTGGAGAGCAGTGCCCGCTAAGGTGCTACCGAAATGGTCCTTCTGAGGTTTGGAGGAACCTGATTCAGCTGACTGCATGGATGCATAGCTGGGCCAAAGAACTTGGAGCTGCTTTCAATCACTGCATAAAGCCCTGCATGAGAAGTCGGTACAAAGGTCTCTATCGCTGGCATGAACACCAGCGGACACAAGGAAGTAAAAATAATTTATACATTTCAGAAAAAAGAAGTTGAATAGAGAGGTCTTGTCTTTCATCTTTATAATAATTCTCTCAAACATAAATGTACTGTAAAAAGTATGTCTCAGATTACCACTTTTATTCACTCACTTAATTGCACCTATAAAACTGGGTATAAAGACTGTAAAATAAAACGATTCCATCAGTGCCACAGAGAGGAGCAGCTGCACCTGTGATTTGCAGTAATCTCCTTTTAATTGTGATGAAGTTGCAGAGAGAGACAGCGAGGGAGAGTACAAGATCAATTAAGACCTCTTTGTCCGTCGGCTGACTCCTGCGTAGACCTCCTCATTCATTCCCCGCCTGGTGTACGGATGCTTTAATTGAGTTTTGCTGCACTGACTTCTCCGTCTGCTGAACGGGAGAGCAACTGATAATGACCAGGCAAGAGATGTTTTGGTTTGTGTGCCAAGAGTGTGTGTGTGTGAGTGTGTGTGTGTGTGCGTGCGTATGTGTGTGCATGTGCACGTTTCCTTGGCATAACTCATGCTGAGATTCACCTGCAACCCTGTCACAGTGAGGTAGCGTAGGTCACACACACACATAGTACACAACACAGGAAGCCATGGATAAACACACTCAAGGTGAACACAGAAATGAAAGTATGTATGACATGCTTGTAGCAATGGCACACTACTGAGACATGGTAAATATTCATAAAGCTGGA
The DNA here is from genome assembly GCA_023238725.1 of Scortum barcoo. NCBI lineage: Eukaryota > Metazoa > Chordata > Actinopteri > Centrarchiformes > Terapontidae > Scortum > Scortum barcoo. The sequence goes on from CM041551.1 coordinate 4,881,562, forward strand.
AGGTACTATTAGCATTTAAGAAAAAAATCCCTGCAAATTGTGTGTGTGTATGTACAACCTGGTGTTACCAACTTAAATGGACATTTGAGATTAGCTAAATAGTGTGTGTGTGTGTGTGTGTGTGTGTGTGCACACCACAGGGCTGTTTGCATTTATATGTAGTTATGATAGCTTGATGGGAAAAACACATGTGCTTAGTCAAGCATTTGTGATTCTTAGTTATATTACTGATGATAGAAACTATTAGGGAGTCAACTGATGTAGGCAGTCTGCCTGCAATGTTAGCTTGGAAGTTTGTTTGTTCGTGTCTATGTGGACCTTTTCCACTTTATATGTTAATTTGTGAAATTGTTTACCAGCCAATGTGTATCTAAACACTCGTGAGACTGAGGGCGTCTGTGCAGCTGTGTGTGTGTGTGTGTGTGAATCAGTGTGTATATTTGTCTGGAGTCCTTTTCTATCTCTGCTGGTTGACAGAGTGTGTCAGAGCTGCCTGGGAAATGATGTTTCCACCTGTGACACCTCACAAAGACAGAGAAGGACACAATCTAGTTCTCTCTCTTGCTTTCTCTCTGTCTCTATCGCTGTCCATTTCTCTTCCCTCTCACCTCAATGAGAATTGACACCTATCCTCCACTCAGATTGAGGTCCAAACCACAGGGATGGTAACAGTCTAGTTATATCAGGGTTGTGACAGTGCCCCTAGTGGCCCAAGAGGGGGAATGATTTTACAGTTACTTCTAACAGCTCAGTTCTGTCCTCTGTCCATCAATCTTCCTGAATCCCAAAATAGATGTGGAATATGTTTTACATCTTAGGGACTATGAAAGCATTTATTATATCTACATATCATTTTTTAAGACCAATTAGGGGTTGCATCTGCATTTTCAATATTTGTGGGGAAAAGGTCTTTGACATTGAGGAAGGCGTGCAATATGATTTAAGTATGTATCCATACAGGGTAATTTTTTTACCATGTTTTTAATTACAAAAATCCAAAAATGATTAGTATTAACCACATCATTATTGGTATCATTAAAAAAAAAAAAGTGGAATTAAACTCAAGTGCTTCCAATAGACAGGAATAAAATCAAATCAGGCATACAAACAACATATAATTTAACATATTGCAGCATGTTAGTCATATGAGTTGCTACTATCTGATTTTTAACTGTACATGCCTTCATTCCTCCTGCAAGTATTGAAATCTAATTCAGGTGGTATGCAGGACAGCTATAACAGTATATTGTATGGTAACAGCAGCCTGTGTGCCACAGGCTAGCCGGTAGTGGCTGCTTCCTGGCTCTGATGTCGTGTAACACTTCCTAAACTTCAGACTGATAGCATGCTGCGGACACCCCCTGGCTTTTTTTCTGCATTTCTGTGCCAACTCAAGAGTACATTGGACTCTCACCTCCTGCCCTCGCATAAGCAAAAAAAACTGTGTATTCATGACTTGGACCGATACAGAGTGCTACTGGAGCTGAGAGTCAAGGTGTGTTGAGCCATAAGAGTGGGAAGGGGCTGCTGTTCCCCCGCTGGAGAGTGAGCCACACTGGAAATATCATATCATGTCATATCATATCATATCATATCATATCATATCATATCATATCATATCATTATACCTATATAACTAACTTTTTTATGATTTCAATTGTTTCTTTTAAAAACCTTGTGGCTATATTATACTGATGTAGTTCAAGTATGAAAGCTATGGTAAATGTGAAGAATAAACATACTGTAGAAGATTTTCTAATATCCCCACATGACATGCCATGATCACAGAAACTGCCCAACATCTCAGGAGGACACAGGAATTCACAGAAAATAACTAACAATAAGAGCATGTTTTGCTTTAAATAGCCCAGAAGCTAGAACTAGAAAACTAGAAAATAGGCTGTATAGAAAAAAAATAGTCCAGTAGAGTCCAATAGAGTCCAGTAGTGAGAGTGAGGTTGCATGTTAGCTGTACATCCAGCACAGTTTTGCAGAGTTTACAGTGAGTTTCACACTGTCAGATGGCGTTTGCCTTTAAATCCAGCTAAAATCAGCTTGTGGAGGTTAGGACATAAAAACAAACACTGCAGAGAAGGTACAGGATTGGTACTGATTGTGAGGACAGACATATGAGACAGACAGATAGACATCTATCTAAAACATGATGTATCATCAACAACATATTGAATATATCATCAGCCTGTCATGTTCTTTTTCAGGTTTGCAGTTTAGTAGCTGAGCTTGGTGCTTAAGTTTAAATATCCTCTGATATATGGATGAAATGGTTTATTCTGCTGTAATATTACTTCCATAGAAATATCAGATTTAACTACCAAAATTGTACAGTGTCTATGAGTTATTTAGCAGCAGTAAGCAGTTGTGGATGTACACGTCATCATCCGGGCAGCCCCCATACATACTGAAGATACACTTCCATATGCTGGCTCCTCTCACATTCTGAGAATAACGAAGCTCTCAAATTATTTTAATTGATTCTGATTATACTCCAATAACATTAAGGTTACATTAAAATGAATTAGGTTTTATATTTTTATTACAAAGGCCACAAAAGTGACAAGTTTATTATCTTTTCTTTACTAGACCGGTTGAATGAGATGAATTTATTGAAACACTCCAAGCAGCTAAATGAGCAGAAAAACAAAACACTGCAGTTTCAAGAAATGAAAGGAGAGGGAGTAGAGAGGTTCTGTTGTTGAGGAGACACATTCTCAGTCTCTCAAAGAGCCACATCTTCAAAGTCAAGTTGCTTTGCTTCAGCACTTTGTAGGTAAAGGTTTCACACTCCTCGAGGTGCTCTTACAAACTTCTCCTGAGCAGGGGACTTGTGTTTTGTCTTGTTTAGATGTTACATTGCAAGGCAAAGTTGCAAATACTTTTAAAAGCCGTTATTTTTACTTCTGAATGACAAAGTTGATCGCATCTCTGTGAGGATTAGATCAACTACCACGTTGGCATTGTTATAAAAGGGAAATATTCATACCAGCGTGGGTAATGGAGGAGTGAAGTGTTTTGTGTCTTGGAGCGCAAGAATGTAGCCTTAATGTAGCTAGAAGAAAATCTACTTTGAGCAACTCCTTATACTGAATATCTTTAAATGGTATGAATTGCAGAGATCTTACTTTTCAAGCACGCACACAGGAGAAGACATGGGGTGGGACCCCAGTTCAAGGCCTGAGACACACCCTACAACTGCACTTTATCAACCTCCGGGATGAAAACCAGGTGCAAACTACAAACATTCCTCCTGCACCTCAGACGGATCTGCTTGTATTAGGAGCTGCCTTGATTGTTCACTAAATTGTGTTTCTGACACTGTTCCACATTCCATGCCTGACAGAAAAACCTTTCATCCTCTTATTTGTCCAGTTTATTCTGCAAAGCCACTATATCAACCAGAGCATGTTATCTATTTTACTGTAAATCATTTAGACGTGGTCTTTCCTGTTTGGCTTTGGACTCAAACTAATCATGAGCCAGATACCGCAAAGGAAATTAATGTGACAGGTCAGGACCCAATGCTCAAATGAACTTAGTGCAGATATGCAAAGTATTAATTTACTATCTTTATTTATCCAGTAAAACCTGACAGGCGACACATGCTGGTTTCTATCACCTCCCAGAATCACATGCACACACATTTTACCGTCACACACATCCTGGATTTAACAAAAGCAACCACAGTCTTCTACATCTGGCTGATAAGTCAATGCAATGGATTTAAAGACATCTCAAAAGTGCTTAACTGCTAAAAAGGAGTGGAAGTATTAATACTAACAAAACAGTCTGTAATACAGAGGTAACAAATAAAACCTTGTGTATATTAGCATTTTAACAGAGAGCCTGTAATATTTACAGCCCTTTTTATGCTCGTCCGAGACCTGTAAAGCTGATGTGGTACAACAGCAGTTCATAACAACAGGACAGCTCTAAGTACCTGCAGGAGAAGGCAAGACGGGCGTATGTCTTCACACAGTAGGACATGAACAAACAAGAACCATGTATGCACACATGCTCAGAACACACTCTCATTAGATGCTGAGAAAAAAGTAGGTCAATTCATGTGTCTTGTGTGAGATGGGACTTCTTCCTCCAAAACAACCATTTATCTTGGGGGCCGACATGTTAACACACTGACATGTGGGGTATCTTTTATTAGAAACCTGCTGAGGAGAAGAATGAAACATGTCAATGTATATTTACAAAATTCTGCAGGACTGAAATTGAGGTAGGGAAAGTAGAGGAAAGTAGATTGTATTATTAATAAACATAAAGTGCCTTTTAAATAGATTTTTGTTTACATTAGTCAATATTTACCTTGTAATAACCACTACCAGATGCTAAAATTACCTTTCGATATTTCGTGCATTAACAACGTGAGGCAAGCCTGGATTACATTAATTTTACAAGCCAACTGGCTCGTTGTTCTGTGTGTGAACACAGTGACATACAGCACAGGTACCAAAGAAAAGATAAAGATAATAATAGGGAAATAACAGAATCAGACGAGACAAGAAAGTGACTGATTTTACAAGCCAACCAGGCAAATTTGGGCTTTGTGTATGCACTGTAGGTGTATAGCTGTGGCCTTGGCAAGGCGTCTCCCGTGAGGAAGGAAAGCTGGAAATACTGGAGGCCAGTGGTGAGACTTTCACAGCTCTTCACAATACATATTCAATACATACAGGACCCTGGCTGCACTGTTGCAAGAGCTTAATTAAAAAGTAACAGTTCCAATAGATTGGAGCCTGGCTGACCCACATCCCCTGCTGGCTCAGTATGCCTGTTTACGCACGCTGTGTGTGTGTGTGTGTGTGTGTTTGTGTGTATGTGTAGTGGGATGTTGGGGGTACTTGAAAAGGTAAATGAGTAACAGTTAAAGTCAGTCATGAAGAGGATACACACTTGGTGCATTTAAGCAGCTGTTAGCATTTGAGAAAAAGAGAATGTGTGCCTGGTGTGTGTGTGTGTGTGTGTGCGTGTGTGTGTGTGTGTGTGTGTGTGTGTGTGTGACTTTGAGGACATGAATTATTCACAATAACCCTAGGCAGGGGAATATAGCACACTTCTGCCATGCATGCACACGTCATGCTCGTGTATGTGTGTTTGGGTATGAGTCAGTGTATGTGTTGTGTGTGTAAGTAAATGGGGAGTGTGTGAGGAAGTCTGAGTGCAGTTCAGCCATATGCTGTGGACCTAATCCACTATGACAAACCTCTGACATCACATGAACAACAGGCATGCTGAGCAAATCTACTCGTTCATAATAAATGAGAGAGAGAGAGAGAGAGAGAGAGAGAGAGAGACAGAGAGAGAGAGAGAGAGAGAGAGAGAGAGAGAGTCTCCAGGGAAAAAGAAATAAAAATGCTAAAAAAAGAAAGAAAATCTAAGCATCACTATTCATGGCAGCATTTCACCTTGATAAAAACCTGTGGTTGTGTTGCAGCATGCAGTTGCACACGAGACATCATGTGACATCAACCAGCCAATCATGAGAAAGAATAACAACCTTTATGCAATAAGAAAATGACTCACTATAAATAGAGAAAAAAAAACAATGTGAGAATTTAGTAAAAAGCTGTCCCAAACTTTGCCATTCGGACAGGAATGAGGACATGATTGGATGTCTTTTCTTTACATTTCCTGTACCTGAATACTGCAATCATACAGGAAATAGCGTGAGTAATTTCATAGTGAGCGATTATACCTTTAAGGATGAACAGCTATAACTTCCTGTGCTAAAAGGCAACCTTTCAGAGATAATAATAAAAAAGATAAGGAAAAGTATTTTTCTTTTTTTTTTTCCTGGTCTGTTAGGGTTCCTCTGCTTAACCGTCTGTGTCCCCAAAGAAACTTAGTTCTCTGACAATGCTGATGAGTCCTGGCTCATGTTTTATTATGAGGGCACTCTAGATGGGCTGCAGTCTGTAGACGGAGTGGGGCGCTGAAATCCCGTGGGTGATTGGGGTTGGAGAGGTGGAGGAACTGAATGAGTCCCTGGGAGTTTTTTACACAGTGTGACTGCTGCTGGGTCATCCATTATTTAACACACACACATACAGGAGCACACATGTGCTTTGCCAGGCACAGTACACACATACACACCCACATGCTGTTACAGAGCTACATATTTATACAAGTTACTCACAATTTTCACTTCTAAATATATCCCTTATGCAAAATGTCATTACTTTTCCATAACATAACTATGATATGAAAATGTTATTTTCTGGTTTGTTAAGGCAGAACGTCTGGTTTCCTCAACTAAGAAAAGCATTCATACTATTGTTTACCACTGTAAATGTGGGCAATAAAAATATATTCATCCCTGTAATATATTTGTATTTGTATTTCCCCCAAATTTCTTCAGAATATTTAATCAAGAGATCTGATTGTCTTGTTTTCTGGACCGGCCAAAGAAACACTACTCCCACCACTCAGTGACAGTCCAGAAATTCAGTGACTAGCAGGAACCCTAAATAACCACATAGTAACCTAATCTCAACCTCCTGCATGTTGTAACTGACTGCTTTCTATCTCACAGGGCCTGTCTAAAGTCCATCAAGTTATAAATAATTTAGTGACCCTGCTGCAAAATAAAAACACTCACCATTCATTCTGACCGGGCAGCTCATGGATCCAGGGCACTTGGTTCTCCCCCACAAAACCCATGTCATCGTGAGAACTGGAGGATGACTGGTCAGAAAGGTGGGAAGGAAGCAGGGACGGCCTATCGTCCTCGATCATCACTATGTCGTCCTGAGGCATGTTCACAGTCGGAGAGAGCTGGTGGTTACCTGACAGAGAGAGGAAAGAGAGAGATAAGACAGTATATATGTCTGTATATATTTATAAGACTTTCTTCATAATTATATAACACAGTATGGCATCAGTACTCATTTAAACATCCAATTAGTGTTGTCTGATAACAAATGCAAAAAAGGAGATTTAGAAAAAATGCGTACATCCTGAAGCAAAGTCAGACATATGCACATACACTCCTCCACAGACGTGTTTGTGTCAACACAATAATTTTATCTTACTTTAGTAATTACTCAGATAATACTGTATACAGAGATAACTTTGGCTGAGATAATTATACTATGAAATTTCCATATCAGGACATGCCTGAAGGACACCAACATTTAAAAAATGGTAAATAATGGTGCTTATCAGATACAATGCTGCATGCACACAAAGTTGTTGCATGACAAGACAATATCCCCCAATGGTAGCAGGCTCAAAACTCGTACACAAAAATGGAAACATAAAATGACATGATGTCTGCAATCTAGAATCCAGCCTCTTCATGACAAAGTAAAAAGTTGCCAAGTAGTTTTATCCATTCTCCTTCACTCTTCTCCAAGGACAAATATGAGCAGAAGAAGAGCTCCCCTGATCTGTATTCTGTCCTGCCTGACCCTCCCTGCTGAGGACTTCTTTGAATCGCTCCTTTGCTGCTCCTCCAGAGTCAAAGTCAATGGGGAATGTGCTGCCGTGGCTGGCACTCAGCACCAAGGGCAGGAGAAGGGTTGTTCAACGGCATGAGAAGTGGCATTATAATGCGGAGGTGGAAGATTCACTCTGAAAATTGATTAGTGCGTTGATCAGACCTCAGGATGGACGTAAATGCACAAAAAATGGAATTAAAGTCAAGACGAGTGACGAGATCAGACTTGAACCACACACGTGTTTACTATTAGACAAAGGTTTACAGAAATGCAGGACTTCCTGTGGTCTTTGCTTTTCTTTCCATTATCGGAAAGCCGTTTTGCTAATTTAATAGCTGTGGAACAATTGTGTGTAATCACTAACAGCAGACAGCAATATTTACCCTGGCAGGACCCCAACATGAATCTGAGAGGCATTTAATTTAACTGGGGCCCGAGAAATGATAAATGCATATTGTGGTGGTAAATCTGAGCACCAATCAACGGGGCAATGAGGGGCAGTTTAATTTAGTCATATGAGAAGTAAAAAAATATAAAAAGAAAAAAAGGCACAAAACAAAACAGCTGTGCAAGGGAGGACAGAAACCAGGGTGGGCTTCAAAACATCCTCCCCCAAAAATCCCTCAAGTCAAACCACAAACAAAAAATCAAGCAGAAAGAGTGTATTTTCTAGGCAATTTTTCATATATGTCAAGCGTCTTATCAGGTGACAAAGGAGATTTATTATTACTTTATTGCTTTTTTGTGGATACATATTCCAAACCAAGAGACTTAAATGCAGTGGATGCATACAATAATAACGGCAAAGTACAGGTTTACTTGGCGATTACCTGATTATTTTAGCTTTCAAGTCTGATGTTAATTATTTATCCCGATAAAAAAAAAAAAAAAGTTCAAAATAGGCCAAGTTGCTTTATACACTGACTGGAAAACTTGACCTACAAAAGCCTGCCCCTGCACTTAAGCATCTGTTAATTGATTCTTTTGGAAGCCTCATCCCTTTGTCTATGGGCAGCAGTTAAGATGTCTGCCAACACTGTACAGGTGAAATGAAGGCCATTTCTCACTTGGGCAGTGTGACAGAGAACCATAGGTAATTGAATTCACCTTGTACTGTAAATCAGCTGGACTGGAGTAATGATGGTGAGACATGTCGTTTAGACTAAGTTAGACCTATCACTTTCACAGCAGACAGGCTGATTAATTTAAAGCTGCTTATCTTGGTTAGTTTATGTCAGTGTCTGTGATATACACTACTGTTGTATAGAATAGTACAGAAATAGTACAAAGCTAACTTGCATAAGAGACCATTTAATGGAGCGCGTCAGGTATTCTGGTGTACTGTATAACAATATAATGGTAGAAGTTGGTCTAGTTATTGAGACACTTTCTATCTAATTTCTTTAAGCTTTAAGAAACACAGGTGATAGTAAAACTTTCAGATGGGAAACAAATAAATTTAAAATGCAGCCTATAGTCATTACTGTGTGTATGTGTGTGTGTGTAAGTATCAATAATCTACGTTCAATCTATATTCTGTGTACTATATTATTAGTTGTGCCTTATTCGCTATACAAAGACACTTTAGCTTTGACCCCAGAATATTTTACAACTCAACTCAAGTCAGTTCTCAAACGTCTTTCAATCCAAAATTCAACACTTCTGGTCTCTGTTTTCAGTGTCTCTGATTTGCAGTCAGTTTAGCAGATGTGGCGCAGTGTCAATAAGAGATGCCCTGCGGTCATGTGTCCACAGGGGCCTTCCTTATACCAGCCTTTGCTTTCCCTTAGCTGTTAGGTAGAGTTACCGCTTGATTGCATCAGTGACACTAAGAATTTCAAGATGGAAGTCAACTGGAAAGGACATACAGTGTTCTGGTAATATAACAGGAACTGCTGTTTTGTCAAAATAAAATGTCTGTGTTTCAAGTACACAACATTGACATAGAACTTTCTTTTGCATTCACAATATACACTCTTAAAGACAATGCATAACTTACAATCACCTTATCGCCTCATGTCAGTAGAACACTTTTGCTAAGAGAGGACACAGTTTTAATTAGAAACTCTGCAAGCCTTGCTCTCCCAGCTTTATGAGATATTTCCAGCCAGGACCTCTTGACACAAGTAGCCGGCTCTGCAGATAAAGGGCTGTTAAAGTCATTCCACCTCTCTCTTTCCTAAGTGGCTAAAGGACACACGCACTCATACAGTAAATGGCTAGTGGACAGGTATACTTAGAGCCATGGTGATGATTTGAAAGGTGAAAATAATTAGAGTAACTGCAGCACTTGCTTTTCTGCAGCTGTCAGCCTAATAAGCATAGAGGGAGATCACCTACCTCCCCTATACTTGTAGCAAATGTAAATGACAGTACAGCTAAGCTGTGCGAATGAAGCAGGTGAACACTGGAGGAGATGTGACCAGACAAAAAGAAAATGACTCTGAGGAACAGCATGTTTATGTGTTTAGTAGCATTTCATAAAACTGGACTGAGAAAGATAAAAGGCAAAAGGCAAACTTTTCAGCAGCTTCAGTGGTGTTTTGGTGCAGATGGAGCTGCTCACTCACTGCAGTCTTTTAACAGCTCCTCGCTGTTGGTGACGGGGGGGGAAACAGGACAGGTGACAGTACCGGCAGAGATACCTCGCTTCCTTTTGCCAGCCAGATCGACAGACAGTGTGTGTGTGAGTGTACAAGCGCGAACTAGCTGGTGACTAAGGCAGCTGAAAGTCAAGGCTGTTTATTACAGAGGGATGATTCTGAATGCAAACAAGTGCTGATGAAATAATGAGCAAATACATTCGCAGTGCCTTGTATGCAGCCTTTTTTTATGCGCTTTGAGAGTTGTCTCTGTTTTTTACATCATTTTGCTCGGGGAAGGTCATCTGAGCTTACTGTTGTCCTGAGGACTGAAGTTTTTACTTCTCAGTTGTTCCCCTACCCGTTGGCACCACAGCAAAATAACCACAAGCATTTAAACCTGAGTACTGTGAATGCAATTACTGTTTTCACCAAACCCCAGAACCGCTATCTTGGCCAGAATCAAAACTCTGTTATTCAGCTGGCGATGACCTCTGTAATCTTGAAAACACTGGGGCCTTTCATACAAGACTGAAAGCAAAAGAAAAAAAGACCAAAACATTAATATCACGATGCCTTTACAAATGAATCACCAGTCACAGACATATCTCAGAGACATGTACGTGAGGTCACATGGGGATTAATATTACTCAGATTTTATTTAATGGTTCACAGATGATGGCTCTTTCACAAAGGGGCTATTTTGTATTTGTCAAAGACCTTCTGGTTCCTGCTTACCATCCAGACAGCTACAGACGAGTTCTCTGGCTGCATGATTGTGCCACTGTGGTCTTTGTCACACTGTAATTAATAATAGCTTCTTGTGAGTCACACTGACAGAAGCAGACGCACACTACCCATCACCTCAGCACCAACTATCAAAAGCTGGTGGGCAGGGTTTACACTGCAGCAATCATAATATGAAGGTCAAAGTGATCAAATGGTTGTTAAGGATGTAATTGTAGAACATTTTACATTTTATTGTAACTGGTTTGTAGGAAAACGTTTATCACTGAAACACAGAAAATTGAAAATAAATAAATAAATAAAATGTCTCAGTGCTTGAATTAATTGGGCTGTATGCCATTCATTTTTCATAAGGATGGCAAAAGGATGCCAAATGTGCAAAGGAAATCTTCCAATAAATGCAGTCTGTCCTTCTGCCCCACATGTTTGCAGCAGCCCCTCCAATGGCACAATCCATATATAGTGAAAGTCACATGTTTGCACGACAGTACTGAAGCGCACGCAGCCCTCTGGCGAGCCATGCTCGGCGTGTGGAGCCTATTCCGTGATATTGAAGCAGAGATGTTCTTCCTCCTTTTGGCAGAGTGTGAAGACAGAGACAGATGAGCTCTCTGGCTCGAGAGGCCACCTGGCTGCATCCATCCAAACGGATCAGAGCTTCACTCTCCTCTTTCGCTGCCCTCTGACCAAGCGTTGCCCGTTGAAACATTGAGTTGTAAGGTGAGAGGTCACACTAATAGCCCCACTCTATCTTCCTTCTCCTACACGGTTTCTTCCATCTCTGTCCATCACACACCCTTACACTTTCTTTTCCTTTTTCTTCTCTTTCTCCCTCCCATCTTCAGTGATACTTTGGCCTATTGATCTGACTGGAGATCATTAGTTGATCCAAGCTGCCACAGCTATTGGGGCCATACATGCAGCCTGTAATCATCCTAAGTACACACTGGTGAAAACCAAAGCCTTATACTCACCAGGGGACAATGGTGCCATTTTCTAACCTGTAGTGTGGTTCACTTGGTCCAGACCAAGAGAAGAAATGAGACACTGTGAGACATTTAGTGCTGGGTTTGTGTTCACACTGGCTTTATACAAACAACCCAAGAGGAGTAAACATAAAGTCATACATGCTTTACTAGGATAACTCATTGATTGAACAGTTTTGGTGATCTAATACTGCATCAGCAGCACATTATCATGATTATGGGGATATCAAATTCTAATGGGTGATATCAGTCCATGCAGCACTTTAGTATTTCAAATATGTATATATATATATATATATATATATATATGTTCTCTGTTCAGCAGTATTAAAGGCGGTATTACTATGGGAACACTATGTCACACACTTTTAGAAGACTTAATAAACTGTACAGGGTACAGGCAGAATACAAGCACAACAGGCTAATATTCCTAAACAGTTCAACAAATGGATTTATTAGTAGTTAAGCTTTTGAAACCATGCTAAAGTCACAAATCCACTGTGAAAAATTGTTGTGCTGTGGTTGCTCTGTTTGCTTTCACTCAACAAGCACCAGAAGCTGCCTGGAAGTGAACTGATACCCATCTTTTCCTGTGGAGTTGGTCTCTCTGTTTGACTGACAGCTTTTACATGAGACCAAACAAAACAAACTAAATGGGCAGGTGCAACAGGTTTAACCAAACACTTTAGGAGTGAAATTTACCATAACAGTGTTCCACCCCGGTTCATGAGACTCCCTTGTCAATGCAGTTGATCAGAACATTTAGTTAATCGGTCTGACTGTTTTGTAGAGAAAGACACCAGGATTCAAGTGTCTAGGACATGAATAAGAACTCTGAACACCGAGATTTACAGAGACATGTGAATGTAATCAATGACTCCCATGGACCCAGAAACAGAGCACTCAACAACTAGTCATAGTAAGTTTTTGTCTGAGTCCTAGACTGGGTGGTCTTGTCATCAGCGTCCCTATGACCACATATTGACAAAATGTGACTACTGTCACTGTATGCTTTGGAAACTGATTTGGTGACAGCTTAATGCAAAAAAAAAAAATTCCATCTAGTATATGGAAGTCAATAATGTAGCCAAGATGGTGCCGCTACTTGCTAAGATATCTTCCGTAGAGCATCAAACTAAACCACATCTTTGATATATATTACCATGGTGGACCTATTCCAGAGGTCAACCCAGTGTTGAAGGAAGAGCCACCATCCCACCCAAGACTGTTATTTACCCTTTAAATGCCATTTCACACGAGGACCAGCTATGTCAACCATAAGCCAAGACGGAGCGGGGACTTATTATGCACCCACACTTAAGACAAAGATATACTGTGCACATTCTACATTTGATGCGCATGATGTGTAAGGCTAGAGGCAAATATCGATCAAGTCATCCACTAATGCAATGAGTCATAAAATACTTAACACAGAAGAAAAGGGAGGATAAACAAAGCTGATTATGTGAGGTTATCAAACTTTTTTGACCAATAGGAGCAAAGGAGAACGTTCTCTAACCTAGCAGGTGAGGTGTGGGAGAGTTGGAGAGACGCCAGTCAAGCACAGTCTGTACAAACCCACGCAGTCTTTGGAAGAGGTCTAATTAGGCAAGTAACAACACCTGTGTGGGTGGACCATGTAGCCTGAAATAGAAATCATGTTTTTGCTAACAAAACCTTAAAAATGCAGGGTGTAATGGAATGAAAATTTTTGTACTTATAATTTATTATCATTTTTTTACATTTTTATATTTTCTGTGTCTCTGTGTGGGAAAAATATCCTCAGCATTAACTATCTTAATGAACCAAATATAAAATTAAAATCCACACAGCTGCTTCAGTATCATGGAGCCATTATTAATGTTATTACTAACACCTGTGCTTTCCCGATTGTGTCAAGTCAAAGGGCCTGCTGCCAAAAAGTGAGAATGTGAATTAAAATAGTTCAATTACCTTCTAAATTACTGCATGTTCAATAATTGATATTTAAGATTATGACTGCTTCAAATTGTTTCAGCAGAGCGTTAAAAAAATAGGTATGGCTAATACACCTCTTTTTGGTCAAACGACCCCAGTAAAGTACAGTAAAGCAAGAGAAAAGGGAAAGTTCCTTGGTAACACCATTTATGTCTCCAGCCATTTCCTCAGTGAGGCATGCTAATGGCACTCTCAAGCAGTCTGGACACCAAATTAAGGGAGGTCACTCTGCCTCATCTCCCGCACTGATGGCTGAGCATACAGAAAAGATGAGTCTGTGGACTGTGAAATACTGGATGTGAGGGGACAGCAGGGTCAAGTCTTTCGAAGACGGCCCCACTTAACCACCATTAGGTGTGTATGTTAGTCTGTGCGTTTGCTCTATCATCTTTTTAATGAATAAATGTGTTTATAATGATAGAAAAATCGTCACAGTAACAGAACTTTGTTGTTGCACTTCTTTCAGTGAGTAATGTGTGTCTACAGTATTTTGCACCTGTGCTGCACACATTACATCCTGTGAACACCTACTTTCCTGTGTGACAACAGTATGAGCCTGCTTGCCTGGTTCCCACTTCCAGCATCTCCTCCCCCATCCTCACTCCTGTGCCAGTCCTAGGTGTGCATTCTGACTCAGGCGCTTGGCCAAACAGTCACATCCGCAGAAAGTGTTGGTCCACGGGCCTCAATTTTCACCCCAGCGTGTGGACCCCACACTCTGCAGCACTTTTCAATTAGATGGAGCGGAAGGTGAAGCCGGGTGTGAGGCTAACGACCTTTGCGTCAAACCCTGGCTGTCGCTGTCACACTGTGTGCACGCAGGAGATTTCACACAGTTCCATATTTCTTTCACTTTAATTTCCCTTTATACTTTTCTTTTATTATACTTTTTCTTCTTTGAGTGAGTAATCATCTCTGTCGATTCTCTATCCTTTTGCCCCAAAGGCAAAGCGGGGACAAGGAAAGCAGGAGAATAAAAGAAAACCAAAAAAAAGAGTGTCAGGAACTCATTTTATTTGAGTCAAGCAGAACGTATGTTCACCACCTGCTAGCTGTGGATTCAGCCTCTGGCCGTGATGCTCAATGCATGGTGTGTGCATGCGTCAAGCTAAAGCTGACAATATCACAGCATCACATGGTTTACTGAGGCAAAGAGGGAATGGGATTACGGCTGACTATTGATTAGGCAAATGTGTGCTCCCACAAACACACACACACACACACACACATCCACATGAAGCAGATAGTTCTGAATGACAGCCCAAGATAAAGGCAAAGTGCCCTTACAATCAATGTGATGGCAATATACCAACTTAATAGCACTTGTCTCCTGTGTCATTTTGTGCTTTTCTTCACTGTTGCCATGGTAATTATAATTCCTATAATTCATTCAATTGTACGTATCCCCTCCTGGAGAACCAAGAACTATTCCTAGTGATTCAGAAGAAAGGCAGCATGCTACCTGTGACTGCTGGGAGCAGATGAGACCCAGTTTCTGATCAATACCTGGGTGAGGTGAGATAAGGCATCCATAGGACATGGCAGCTATTTGCAGTTTTTAACAGAAAATAGAGAGCGCAGCAATAACAATCATAGCTTGGCAGAAATATGGAGTTTACAACTGCACAGTATTGACCTGCTGCCACCTGCAATAACTCACAATCGAAGTCAGATCTTAATTCTTGAGCAGCAAAGCAATTCCACCCCATTTACCTCTGTGTCTTGGTCAACTTATAGCAGCACAGGGAGTGTAATGGAGCAGCTCAGAGGAACTGATTTGGTTAGAGAGTTCCTCCACTGTCTTTTAAGACACAAAATACCACAGAGTTTTGTCAGTTATCAGTATTTGCTCTGAGGAAAAATGTATGGCTCACATCAGTGGAAACTGAATCTGATGAAGAGGTGGTACGTGAGTCTGCCACCGTGTGTGTGCGCATGCAACTACAGTATGTGTATGTTATACTGTATGTGTGCTCTACCATGTCCCAAACTCCACATGTCTGGCCTTCATGATTCAGTAATTTAGCAGATCTAGATATACTCCACAACGAGCTGTCAGTCAAGCCCTGGCGGCTGTGCGCTTCCTGACCTTGCTGAGCCGATCTCAGCATCTGTCCTCTAACCACAACTGTCAAATATCACACAGCAGGCAATATGTCTGAGCCCATCTGAAAAAAACATATAGAAAGAGATAGAGAATGGAAACAGCTACTGTCTCTCCAGCTTGCAGAAGTTTGCCATTCACACAGAATAATACACTACCTAGTGTCTTACTAGGTGATGAGACAGTAACAGAGAATTATGTTACACTATATTCTTTGCTACGTTGAGTCAGACTAAAGTATGTAAATGTACTAAATTTACTTTTAGGGTCAATTTAGAAATGGAAAGAAAAAAACAACAACCCACAAGTTAGATGAATGAGTGTTGGATATGTCAGGAATTCTGATTTGCTTTCAAAGTCAATTTTGTGATATCTGATCAATAAATTATTAATAAAAGTATCTGCGCTCTTTGCTGTCAGTGAAATTCAAAGGTCATTGCCACTTGCTTGTGGACAGAACATGGAGGACAGAGAGACAGTACTTTCTTATTTCAGTTTTTCTTCAAATATACTTACTGTGCTTCATTACATTTTAGAGAGAAAATGAAATACATATTTTGTTTTTTCAGTAAATTGATCATTTACGAAGAGAAAGAAGGATCAGATATGCAGTTGCGAAAACAAGAAAAAATTGACGGACCCACGGAAGCAAATTCCTGCTTCTGCTTCTCAGGTGCTGCATTTTACCTCATGAATATAAACTCAACTCTGACTGCATCAGAAATCTAAATAACAGAATTGTGTCAGTTTAAAAAGAAGAAGACCTGTCATGGAATGTAGCACGGGTTAATGAGGGCACGACTCGACACAGCGTCAAGACAGAAAAAAAAGGCACTGACATTTTCTTACTGCGAGACAAGTCGAGTCAAAGATCTGAGACTCTGCCGAGCTTCTGCTGTGATAACTTACTCCTTTAGCACCCACTCCACCCCCACCCCTAAAACTTTTCCACTTGCTTCATTTGACTCCCACTCTGCGTCGAGTGCCGGGCGCCCTTGAAGTTTCAATGGCAAGAAACTTTTCCATCAGCGCGCCCACAGTTGCCGCTTATGATCACAGCAGCGTTCTGAAAAGCCTGCATTGGAAAAGCCAGTGGAATAAATAAGCCAAACTGAGAGGAAAACCCAAACAATTTGAGAACATTTGATTTGAGATGGAGGAGAAAGACACGATGAAAGGGTGAAAAAGAGACGGAAAGACAGAGTAAGACAGAGGCAGGCAGAGTGTCAGGGGCAAGCCCTATTGATCTGGAGGCTTAATTAACCATCAGATCCCTCCGACACAGCCTCTGATCTTCTGTGATCAGTGGCAGAGTGGCACCGCTCTGGGGGAGATGGTGGGGAGGGAGTAGGAGAGAAATGGGAGAACGAATGGGAGCAGGGCAGAAAGGGAGAAAGTGTAGATCATTGACAGATAACAAATTCACTCCATCCGAGCAGGGGAGGATGGAAGGGTGATGGGGTGGTAGGTGAAAGAGGAGAAAGAGTGAGCGACAAGGAGATCATGAGGAGATGGTTTATCAGTGGTTAGAAAAAATGGTTGAAGGAGGAGTTTGTGGAAAGACAAATGCGGAAAAAAGTGGGGGAAGAAGAAGATGGGGAAATAGGAGATGTGTGAAAGAAAAAAGGTAAATGCAGATAAAATACAGTCCCTGACAAAAGTCTTCAACTATCCACTACAACTATCCAAGTTGTAGGAACAACAAATAACAACTTTACATATAGTTAGAAATAGAATCAGAAATGTCTTATGTGAAAGGCAAAGCCCTCTAAATTATGCTTATTATACCAAGATAATGTTTTTTATCATTCATTGAGTTTTTCATTTAATTAGGACAGAAAGGTCAGATTTTGCTTGGACAAAAGTCATGTCGCTTACAAAAATAACGTAGAAATTAAACATATACTTTATTTTGAATACACAAACATGCTACAATAACATCAGAACATAAAGTCATGGTGCCTTGGAAAAAAAGAATTAATATCTTGTATGACTCCTCTTGTATGACTGTGAATTTCTCTTGGAGATCAATCAAGTATCTATCTATCTATCATGAGCTTGGAGGACTGCATCCATACGTCTCGGCAATGACGCAAATAACTTATTGACAAAGTCTTCTGGAATGGCAAAGAAAGCAGTCTTGCAGGACTCCCAGAGTTAATCAAGATTCTTAGGTTTCATCTTCCAAACCTCCTCCTTCATCTTACCCCAGACATGCTCAGTAATGTTCATGTCCGGTGACTGGGCTGGCCAATCCTTGGAGCACCTTGACCTTCTTCGCTTTCAGGAACTTCAATGTGGAGGCTGAAGTATGAGAAGGAGCGTCATCCTGCTGCAGAATTTCCCCTCTCTTGTGGTTTGGAATGTAATGGGCAGCAAGAATTTCTTGATATTTCAGGCTGTTGATGTTGCCAGCCACTCTGTAGATCTCTCGCACACTGGAGTGTGTTAATTACAGTATTTGTCACAGGTGAAGCTCTAATCTGTGATTGGTTGAATCATTTAAAGACACGACAAGACTTTTGTCCTTGGAAAAACAGATGTTACGGGCTTTGAAAGCTGTGAAAATCAGGACACTTTATTGACAGTTTAATTTTGCACCCAGTTATTAATGTGAAGGCCCTTGACATTAAAATGAACCATTTATTGTAACAATTGATTGATTGGAAATCAATTATTTGCCATTTTAAGTTACTATATCCTTATGCGACTATGACTTATGAGACTTTTGTCAGGGAATGTATTTGGAATGAGATGGGAAGGTAAAAGAGGAAGAGAGGTAAGAGAAGGAAATAAGCATGTAAAAACATACTGTGTGTGTGGAGAAAAGGGGTGTGGATACATGGGACTCCACTACATCATCCCCCACGAATGCACCCTCCTTATACTGATGCAATCACCCTCAGCTTCCATGTGTATGCATATGTGAAAGCTCAGTCAATGTTGAGATGACAGCAGCAGACTGGTCGAGGATTGAATTGCCAATTCTAATATACCTGACGAGACAAGATCTTAGCCTGCTGATGTCAACTGGGTAGAATGGGAATTGACCCGTGTGAAACCAGTCAGGAGCGGAGTGAAGGCAGTGAGGATTGAGGATGACGTTAATTCCTGAGAGGTTTGAATAGTGAAATAGCGTACTATGGGATGCAGACTGAGTGGGGATGAGGCTTTGAAGGTGATGCTGGGGGATGTTGGGGGTCTAAGGGAAGGAGCTAGCACTTCAGAGGGGTTGGGGTGGATGTTAAAATTAATCGGGGAAAGTCAGTTTAGAGACAGACCAATTCAAGGGGAAAATATATCCAGTGAGCGTGAGGTTAGTAGGTCAACCACACATCCCATCAAGGTGAGTGGGGAGTGACCAACCCCCCCCCAAAAAATCCAATTTGTGGAGTAATTTTTGTCAAGCAGAGGTTGAAAGAGAAACAAAGGAGCTGACATATGACTCACCAATGCGTCCAATCATATTAGTCATCGGTGTCGACATGCTGTCCAACCCTTCGATGGTTTCATACAGGGAGTGGGAAATCCGCCGCTCATGGTTGTCCAGTAGCGAGTTCACGGGATGCTCTAAAACCGGAGGGCTGCCAGGAGCTTCCTACAGAGTCCAGGAAAGAGATGAAGGCGTAGTGTTTACAAATAGGTACAGTACCAAATAAATTTCTCATTTGGTGTGATATATAACTGTAAAACTTTCCTTAAAGAGCAACACATTACATTACACATTTTTAAGAATAAGCAACTGAAGTATATTTAACTGAAATGTTTCGGTCATTAATAACCAACCTGCAGTTTATGTGACAGTAATGAACTGGCATTCATTAAAAATATAGCCTAATTTGCTGCAACTGCTATACTTTAACTGCATTACTAATGTTTTACTGCAACATTCTAAAATATCAGAGGCCATTAATAATACTTAACTAACACCTTGCATTATTCTGTATATCAAAATTCCTGTAAATCAAATTAAGACAGAAGGTTCAAGCCATGAGTCTTAATCCACCCTTTTGTTTATTTTCAGATCATATATTTGGCTTTTGAAATAATGTATAAACCCAAGTAAATGTGTGGTGTCAAAAACGCAGAAAAAGTTAGCATTGTGTGGCTCCTAAAGTGATGCCATCCATACTCCAGAAACATGGAACCGGGGCTTCAGCATCCGTCTCAGCTTACGTCGGTATTTTCTGGCTCAGCAGTGTGAAACAGCTCCTGGAGTAGTCCGAGCTGGATAAAGCTCCATGGATTTCCCATAGACCGATAGACAGCTGTCTCTAACAATGAGCCCCAGTAAATGGACCAGTGACATTTGCCATGTGGTCGATATGCCGCACTGCTGGTTATTGAACCCACTGTACACTCAGTGATTGTGTCAGCCTTGACAGGGGGACACGGTTAGCGGTTAGTCTTTGGGTCTGGGACCACTGGGTCCGAATACTGTGTTCTCAACAGCCAGTAGTCTTTCAAAAGTGGTATTTCAACGATAGACGCAGGAGACAGGAAGTAGAGAGAAGAAAAATCTCACATCCACGTGCAGAGAGTTAGACAATAAAGCTTGGGCCTCGGTCTTATTTCCCACAATGCTTCATAGAAGCCTGTGGGCAGCCGGGGGAATGTACTGAACTCCCTGTACAGGACCTATTACAGATAGCTACCTCACAGCTAGATAGTTTCGCACAGCTCAACTTTGTACCTCAAGCATGCTCTAAACCAGGAGGCCCTGGCTAATATTGATGTCTCACAACACTCCGCTGGCTCCCGGCCAAGAGAAAGGGGAGTAAAAGATGAGACAACAACTGCAGCAAGTAGATGGGAGGGCAGGAGGAAGATAAGGAGAGAAGAGGAAGATGGGGTGGTGGGGAGTTCTTGGTAAACAAATGGAAGAATTAACAAGAAAAAGGAGGATTGTGGGGGTGTGGGAGCTAGAGCCCCTGCACAGTGTGGGTGCTGCCAAGTCACCTCCTCATGGGAGTAGCGTGCCCTGGGAGACGCATTCCAGGGCAGAAGGACTTATCGGCTGTTTAATATAAATGAGAGGTTTAATGAGGTTGAGAGCACAGGACTTTATCGGGACAGCGTGTTGATAAGAGCGAGGAGGGATAGAGGCGGTGTGTGTGTCTGTGTGTGTGTGAAATGGGGGGCTGGGTCAACACAATTACAATCAGAGCCCCGGCCACTGCCAGCCTTATAATAAAAAGCATGTCCCTGGATGATTCAAACTCAATAAGGTTCAAATTGTCGAAATAAAGATTTATTTTACTCACTTCTCTCTTTTACTGAACCCCTCTCTGCACTTTTTAATCTATTTCAGATCTGCAGGAGACTTGTCATGAATTGAACAGAAGTAAGATGGAGGGTTTTAGGTAAGAGGTAGGAAATTGTGTGGACAGAATGGAACCGAGAGCGAGCAGCTGAGAACCAAATGATATTAAAAATAAACTATGTACAGAATGTGTTGAGAGGAACAGAGCTCACATCAATGTCTCCTCATATATCTCAGAGCTGAACAGGCTTAATTTAAAAATATTCGTTGGCCTCTACTGCAAATAGACTTTGTAATCAACTTAACACAGAGGCAAAATGACAGCAATTTAATCTTTGTGTAACCAGTATTAATTAAGTCTGTGTCTGTGCATGCTAATTCTTTAGCACACTGTGCATGTTTACTGACTTGTGTGTGTTTACTGATTAGTGCATGACAAGCTGTGGCATTTTCATGTAAGATCTGCACGCTCTAGTGTCAGCTGATATTTAATATCACAGTAGTAGCTCAACATGTAGGTCTTTCACTAGAAAATATCTTCTGATGTTCAGGAATACATATATTTTGCCAGTCCTGTAGCAGAGGCAGCATGTTAGTGTAAAGTAATGAAATGAGCAGAAGAAAAATAGGATAGTTAGCATGAGCATTTATCATCCACAATTGCCTCAAAGACATAGGGAAAAGTGC
Source organism: Scortum barcoo (assembly GCA_023238725.1). Taxonomy (NCBI): domain Eukaryota; kingdom Metazoa; phylum Chordata; class Actinopteri; order Centrarchiformes; family Terapontidae; genus Scortum; species Scortum barcoo. The sequence continues at coordinate 4,903,377 of CM041551.1, forward strand.
CACCCACAGGGGAAAAAAGAACATCAATAAAAATTCCACAGAAAAAGAAAACGCTTTGTGGTATCAGCTTCAAACCCAACAACAGGAAAGGTAAGTTAAGGAGGTCCAAAAGTGGATGTTCCTTTAAGTTTTTCACTGTCTTTTGATTTTTTGCCTTCTTACCACTGGTTCTCATCACTTCATCATGTGTTTAATCTGTCTTAATCTAGTCATTTTCAGAGTGGATTATCTTGTTGACTGAGGGAGAGGGCAGAGCACTGTGACTTACACTGAGCCCAGTCAAAATCATATGCTGCTCAGCTCCCACTGGACTCACCAGGCATGCCTGTTCAGGGTAAGGCTGTTATTTTTCTGTCATATGTGAATGTTAAGTGAGTGTCTGTGTGCAATACCTGCATTCATGTGCATGTGTGTTTGTGTTTATATGCATATGTAGTAAATGCAGACGCGGGCACAAATGTGTTTTTGCTTGTGTATCAGCATCTGCCTGACCTTGAGTACTCAGTGAGGAAGAAGAAGCAGTGTGTTGACAGGGCTGGTCTTAAGCTGTCAAGTAAGGCTAATAATGTCTAGTCCATGGCCATTTCCTGGCCTCCTATCCTGGTCTCAGCCCGTAGCCGTGGCCCTAATCCAGTCAACCTCCACCATAATGCTATAATTACAATCCTTAAGCTGCTGCATCCTGCCCCGGGCACAACTCACCTCTCTGCTGGCTAGATACCCAACTTTCATTAGCTTCTCACATCCACCTAGAGCCTCATCTAATGCCAGTGCTTCCCAAAGTGGGTGCCAACGGTCTCTTAGGAGTTCTTAGCAAAACTTCGATTTCACAAAAACATCAAATAGACAGGAAATCAGCCCAACAGTAGGTGATGTGAGAATAACTCCTGGTCACATTTAACTGTTTCACCACCACTGTTGTTTCTCAAAACAGTAAGTGTCTTGGTGCCTTTAACAAACAAATTAACAGGATTGTATCCTACACCAGACACTACCATAGGCTAACTATCAGCTCCTATCTACAACAAACAATGTGGAAACAAGATTCAGTTACTTTCACACACAGAGACTCATAAGCTGTGACAACAATAGGATGTTATTCACTGTAAATGGGTCCTGGGCTAGGTATGAGTATGTTTGGTATTTTGCTGATGATCAATGCAATGTCATATTTAAATTTTGACCCAATGTTATTATAGTTCATCCTCTGGAGAACATGTGTGCCAAATTTCATGGCACCTATTGAGTCATCTATTGAGTTCTCCAGATATTTCACTCAAAACCACAAATGTCAGTACTATGGAGGTGCAACATGAAAAGTAAGGTCATTACTACAATCATTAGGATTAATCCTCTGAGAACTATAAATGTTTGCAATATATATATAAAGATACATTATACTGCATAAGTGAAAAATTTCACCTACTCATGGTGCTATGGGAAAAGTCAGTGGGCTTCATCTTTTGGGACCATGAATGTCTGTTGAGATAAATGATGGACCAACTGACTGACCAACATTGCAATCCTGAGTTATGCCGGTAGTTTGGCTAAAAAAAAGAATATAAAAAAAATAATAAAGTCAAAGCATTAAAAGTTGTATTTTATAGCTTAATTAACATCATCTGGCTGTATGATAGGGTTGTGTTTATCTGTAGTTGTTTTTCTCTAGAGTTGACAGTCCTCTGCTCATATTCAAGCACAGTGTAATAGCATTATATACAGCTAACGAGTGAACAGCACGTGTATTATCCTGCAAAGTGAAAGGAATGTGTGTTTAAATGTATTCACAAACACATGTATATGTTGCTTAACAACACTTGGGTTTTCAGAAACTAAAGCACACACTTCACCTCTGCAGTCCTCCACCGTGCCCAAGCAGCCCACTCAACCACCAGATTCAATATATTATTTTCTCAATTGGTCCTATTGAGTTTCCCCTGCCGCTCCTAAATGAGTTAGTCCTCAGAGAGCCGGCTGGGAATGAGGGCCCAGCAGCACTGGAATTGCATTTCTGCTGCTCTGCGATCTACTTTCCTCAATTTAGTCACTGCTTCATTGCAAACTGCATTTCCCAGAGTGCACCACTCTGTGCCCTCACCCTATCTCTTTCCATGAATCACTACTATTTGCTATGACAACAGGGGAGCAGCGGTCCCTACATGTCATGATCTAACTGGACTTCAATCACTCCATATTAAGTTTGGGGGAGGATGACACAGACTCCTCCCTTTCTCTAGCCTCTGATGCAGACCAGCATCTCAATGTTTTAAGGTCTCTCCCAGCAGTGGTCAGCTCAATACTAATAAAACCATAATTTACTAGGCTGGGGCTCTGATTGATAGCTCTCTCAAGACTCTATCGATCAGCCCTTCTCTCATCCAAGTGAGCATCTTTTGTTAGGGCCAGCCACTTCCTTCCCCCTTGTCTCTTTGCATAAACGTTCTCTTAGTGACTAACAGCATCGCTTGGGATGGATTACAAACAGGGACATGCTGATGAGACAACTTTTATATACAGAGCAAGCTGTTATGTCTCCACTCTTCACAGAGTTAACTAAGCTACTACTTCTGCAAACCCTTATGATGCAACAATGCTGAAGTGAAAGCAGGGAATAAAGTCTCCGCTGCTTTGATCTTTCTCCTGTACCCCCTGCTGCTTTTCATCAATAATAAAACAGCTTTTCTGCTCGCCCATTACCTGACCATGTTCCATAATGGTAAGTTGTAAAATATGAGTGTAAGGTAAACTATGGGGCTTAGTTGGTTATTATAAAGGAAATGGCCACACACAAAACAATGAACAGTTTTTAGAGGAGATAGTTTTTGCTTCTTCTTTTCTTTGCAAGCCAAACATATGTAAATTGCACAGATTTCTATTCCACCAGTGTATGTAACATTGACTGTCATTATGTCAGTCCAAAATTGTGGATCAACACCCCCACCTCGCTCTTCATGCTGCCCTGTCATCCTCATGCATCATGCTGCTATGAGGCTGTCACATTTCTTCAATTTAAAGCACTGGCGTTAATTTGCTGTCATGTATATCAAAACCTCAGCAATGTAGTAAATGTCGGCATCACTAATGGTTCATTTCTTGAGGAACAGCAGACACCGCTGGACATTTCTGTAAATTTGTTACTTTGTTAGCGGCTAACAGAAATGAGAAAACAGGAAACCAGTAACATGTTTCTCAGGTGACTTAATGCACTGGGCCTCTTTGGAGTGGTTTCATGTACCACATGGTATTTACATAATTGGGGTTGCTGGACTGGAAAGTCTTTCAAGTGGTCAAAAGAGGGGGAATGCTTTACATAAAGGCTTTACATTTATGACTTGAGGCAGTCTTGACAGAAAGCTCTGCTGAGACAAGCACAAAAAGAAAGTGAAAGTTAGAAATATCTGAAGCGAAGGACTAAAGTGATAGCACTGCCATCCTTGGGCAGAAGCCCCATCTTATGAATTATCATGAGAACTGTATGGCAGAGCACCACAATGTAAAAATAGTGCTCTGTGAAATTTGACTCAATCTGTAGAATGAGCAAAGTGCCTCCATGGCAAACAGACAGGAAAGATGAGAATGGTTTTGAGGTGGAGCATCTTGGCGGAGTATGTTTTTGTTGCTCTGATTAATGTAGTGCTTCATTGGCACGTTGCAATACCGCTGTCAAGAAGGACAACAAAAAAACCACAAGACAGCCAGTCTGTCAAAAATAGTCGATGTCTGCAGGAAAACTCGGTCATAAATTACATCACGAATGCACTGAGAGGCGTATGCGTACGTTGTGTGATGAATTTCAAATCAGAGAAATGAAAGCCAGCCACAAGCATGCTTATCACCAGCCTGTCTGCTTTTAGATGTGGGTGTGATAAATATCTTAGTAATGTCATGAACTGCCACAGCTGTTGCAATAGAGAGAAACAAACATCCACCACTGAGTGAAAGTTCATAAACGGGATGAAAGGGAGAGGCAGGGGGCAGAGGGGTGTTTTATAAAATCAGACAGAAAACCCAGCTTATTTCACTGGTATAATAACACAGTAGTTTTCTAACAGTTCTCCATGTATCAATGATCTTTGTTTCTGTTTCAAGGCATATAATGATCAATTAGTCAGTTTTGGTTTGTACATGTCACTGCAACAATGAGTCGAACCACCCTTTTGTTCTGCAGTCTATCAAGCACACCACTCAGCCCAGCCTACCACAAATTCATGCATTTCTGCATTTCTCTATTTCCGGGGAAATTACTTTCTAACTAGTGAAAAATTGCTTCCATCTAATGTAACATTACTGTATCATTTAGATTTCTTGGGTGCACAACTGCAACCATACTTACAAAAAACAAATATAGGATCATGTCTTGAAGTTACCCGAGTAACTGAGTAAATGTCAGATAAATGCACATGCATATTTATGAAACTAATGGAGGGCAGAAAGTTGAGAACAAATCAAGCAGTGACTTTGAATAACTAAACTACTGCAACAGATCTGCATTTGATTCAGTCACAGAACTTTGGGTTTATGACCAAAAAAAAGGAACTGAAATGATTTTTCATAAATTTAATTGCTTAAACACATGTGATGATATATTAATAGAACTCAGATGTGGAAAGAGAAATTATACAGTCTCAGAAGCGGCGATGCAATTACAATGCTTCAAACAATTTGACAGTGACCAATCACATCGCTTGACTATCTGGGGCAGAATGGTAGTTTTTCAAACAAGGGCTATCTGTGGAACCAGAGCAGAGGAAAAATTAATTGTTCTGGTACTGGTGGTGAGTGTATGCGTATATTAAGTGCGTATATTAAGTGTGTGTATATGGCTATCTGTGTTTGTGTGCTGAGCATGTTAAAAATATATATATATTAAAAATGTGAATGACACTTTTTTTCTTCCTGCTTATGTCTTTTGTCTGATTGCACACCAAATTATAAAGTATTGGTATTGGGACTTGTTTCCAAAAGCAGTTGAATAAAGACATTTTGTAATGTATTCAAGAAGCTTCATTAACTTTTCTGATTTAGATCGATCTCTTCTCTTTTGACTTACTGCTTCTTTGGCTCCCCTTTGACTGGGTTGTGTAGGACTCTGCCTCAACATGTTTGAACCTAATTGTAAGCTTGCATAAGAGCACTGATCGTCCACACTTCAGATTTCGAATCAGGCTCTTGGAGACATTCCTGGTTTTTGCTACATAAAAAATAGTCCACATACAATGCAGCACACTGCATTGTTAGACTTGAATGCATCCTTGTTCATGCTGAAGTGTTTTTTTTTTTTTTTCTTTATCCCAAGGTCGGCATAAATTCTCATTTTAACCCAAGGCAAAGGCCACTCATCACCACTGCTTTAATGGCAGTATAAATAGACCAGGTACTTCACCTCAGACATGGGCTTAATCAGGGGCCATCAGCAGTATGAGCCAGCCTACTGAAACACTTGTCTTTGCCACTAAGAGGATCTGTCTGGATGGATCCAGCCCAAAGTCCTGCTGAAAGCAAATGGGCTCCTGGGAGACCTTGGGCAAAATGTGGACGTGTGTGTGCGCATATTTGTGTTTCTGTATGGATTATATTTGTGTGTAGATGCTTGTAAAGAGGCTTCTCTAAATAAGTACACAGTCCTGACGGATGATGAGTGCCACAAAAGTATATTTCACATTTCCATTAAGGTTTCAAGTTTGTATCCATGTGTTACAGGGTCCTTTTATGTTGGAACATCTTCAGTTACATGCTGTAGAAGAAAATGGATGCTGGTTCAGTGACTGGTGTGTTGTTTTGGTTTTGGCCAGCTTAAACTACCAAGAAACATCACACTGCTCTCTTCTAACATCAAACAAAGTTGATCGTCCTTTAGCCCAGAGGATCAAGCAATGATGAAATCAATGCAATTTTCATGGAGTAGGGTGGCCTGGATACACTGCACCCATCGAAGTCCCCCCTCTGATGCATTAGGCCGTGCTGCTCGGCTCCTCTCCCCTGCAGACAGTGATGGATCTGATTCATTTCAATGGTGGCCTCCAGTGCTCACTCCCATTCGGCTGGGTGACAGTGGCAAACTGGCGCTGGCTCCCCACATATCTGCCTGGCCAACACAGCAGAGCAGGGGGAGAAGGGGGAGGTGGTTGTAGCTGCCGGGAGCCTGTGTCGACATTTAACTTTTGCTCTTCTTATTTGAGGTTTGCAACTGACCTGAAATTCTTCATTTACAATCTTATCTATTCCCAATTCTGAGTATATTAAAATCCCCTCTAGTGACTTTATGGCACCTTTTCAAGCCACTTTGCTTCCTGAAAACACTGCAACTTCAGCTGTGCATGATTGCCCATAATGGGAATTTAATGGATGGAATCTAAAATGCACTGCTACATCTCCCTCTTCTTTTGTGCCACACGTTCTCTTTACATCTTTCTCTACAACACCATCAATATGCTGTCTCATAGCAACTGATGTTGAAATAAATGTCAAGTTATATGGAAACTTGTCAAAATTGTCTCTCTAAATAGATAAAAAATACAATAAACTTTGATGTAAAAACACCATCCTTCATCCTTTCACCAAAAGAGCGAGGGAGCAATAATATTTTTTTTTTTTTTTTGCTGTTTCTGAAAATGTGTTTGTCTGTGACCTTAACTGTCTGCTCAGTGTCAGTCTGTCTACCTGTCTGTCTGCTGGTGAGGGATTAAAGAGGACAGGAGAGTGACTGGACCGAAGTGATAGAACTCACTGAACCTTGGGGCTGGGCTTTCCCTGGAGGGACATGTGTCCTCTCCATTTTTTTTTTTTCTACTTTTGAGCGGGGGGTTGGGGTAAAACAGCCCAGCATTTAAAAAATGCAAGTAGTTTATTATATCATGAGGGAAGGATTTTTACAGTAAGGAAGTTACCACAGTGACAATCATTTTATCTTTCTTTCATAACACTCGTGAAGTGAATAGTAGACATAGTAGTAGTAGTAATATAGCAGTACAAGATAATGTAACCTTGAGGGTGAAGTAGCATTGCCTTTCAGCAGAAGTTGAACGAAGCATGATTTTGTTTTGACAAGCAAGAGGAGGAGTAAGCAGTAAGCAAGCAGCACTTTATGACAGCTGATATACAAATCAACTAGAATTTTGTTATTATTTATTTTTTTTATCATTTGTCCTGTTTTTGTGCCATAATGTGATCCAGCAGATGTATGCAGTCATAAGAGATCCCTGTGTGAAATGTGATAAGCTCTACAAGAGGCTTACAGCCCTTAAATATCATGGTAAACAGTAATGCCACAATTTATAGCTATTATTAAGAATATAACTCCAGGCCTTGGCTGTATGTATCCCACGTTCTACCTTTTAAACTACAGGGCACCACAAGTTGTTGAACAAGGAGATGAAAATTGACAGTAAAATGAGGAGAAAGCATACAGGGTGTCAGGGGGATGATGTGTGGTGAAAAGAGAGAGAGAGAGACGGAGTGCCTCAGAGGATGATGGCTAGCAGGGAGGGTGAAGGGCAGAGAGGGGGACCAGGACTCAGCGTGGTTCTGCAAACTGACACACAGCCACGGGACACAGGCTCCAATTAGAGTCACAGCAACACTAATCAAACCTGATCTACAACCTCTGGCTGCAGGGTGAGTGAACGTGTGTGATTGTGTTGAAGTATTCACACATGAATCCACAGTCCTGAAATACAGTCACACTGTGCCTCGCATTTCACATTTAGCTAAATCATGTTTGCATCCATCTTGATTTTTTCCTCCCGTGTGTGAAAGAAAACAATCTCCTAAAGGATGGTAGGCTGGGATCAGTTCAGTATCACAATGGGCATTTTATGAAGTTTAAATCCCTTTGCTTTCAGCATTCTTGACTAATGACAAATATCCACCTAGCCACACTACATATCCCTTTATCTGCCTAGCTCACAGTGCTATTCCACAGGCCTGTCAATCATAACTCAGTGAGGTGTGTCTTAGATTTTGTATCAAGGCCCACCGTGGGCCAAGAAAATCACACAGAGAAGGGGGGGAATGTAAGACGGTATCATCCATCTCACACCGGAAATGGGGACTGTTTGAAGATTTGCATGGTGGTGTGGTTGCTTCAAAAAGGTCCTCTTCTATCTATCTGAAAGCAACAAAAACCTATGGGGGATAGATTAGGGCCAGTGGCAAGGTAGAGGAAAGCCACTGTCATTTATCATTCAGTGCAGTTAAAATTTAGCAATCTTTCTTCTTCATTCAAAACGTCTTCCACTTGTCCAGAGAACTGATTTGAATTTTAACTTGCATGTGTGTGTTTGTAAAGTTTGTAGATAGATTGTGTGGCTTATTTATACTCATAAGTGAAATGCAATGTCCATATTGGTGTTATGGTATCTCATTATTAGCATACTACTGATAATATCTGATTTAAGAAATAAACAAAGGAAGATCAATTAACTCTGACTCTTTGTGATGCGAATTAGTCCTGGGCACAGTTAGTCCCCAGCTGTGTGACTCCTCCCTGTCCTTACCCCATTGTTTTTGGACACGTGCCGGGCAACGATGAGCTGAATCATCCCTCGTTTGTTGCCCTCTATTGACATGGATTTGCGCAGCGTTTCCATTGCGTCCTGGTTGGTCTTCCCATGCAACGACTCCCCATTCACTGCGATGAGTTGGTCATTGACTCGTAGACGCCCATCCTGTGGACAAAGGGGAAAGTTAGATCTAACTCATAAAATATTTGCATCAATTTCTGAGTACTGATATCATCAGCTTTGAACAGGCTTATGCACATTCTGTAGCTGCTCCTGAGGGATTTCAGGGATCACATGCACTCTTTTTCCAAGAAAATCCAAATAAATACTGAGACGCTATCATAATCTTGTGTCCGTATCCATCTTCTCTGGGGGACATTTTAATGTATTAATGATGTTATAAGTCTCTGGCTTCAGACTTTGGAGGACAAACTGTCCCACACCACTGGTATTTATGAACACTTAAATTTAACAGTTCAAGATGATAGTAAAAATATTAAAGAACATCAGTGTCCCAAGAGAATTCACAACATGGTTTTCATGACAATTAAACAGCATTAACATCAAGTGAGCACTCAAAATCACCACAAAAAAGTGTTTGAAGCCATGCAGCATGGTGGTCCACCGCAACTTTGTACTTACCTATACGTCGTTGAGTTACAACAAAACCATCAATGAAATCAATGAAACCAATCATGGTAATGGTCAGAGCATAGGTGGGTAGAAGCAGTTACTTGCCTTGCTAGCAGCACCCCCATTGATAATGGATTTCACAAAGATGCCCAAGTCCGCGTGGGTCTCCTTGGACCGGTTACCCTTGACGCTGACCCCCAGACCTGCAGAGCCTGAGTCATTCAGGGGGATCTCAAAGGTCATGAACTCTTGTGTGCCATCTGGAGTTAACACCATGTCATCGTCCTCTGGCTGCTGTGGGTATTGAGGGAGGAGAGAGATGTCTCTTTGACTTTGTTTTATATAAAGTGGCTTCCAAAAAGAAAACAAGGAAAAGTGAATATTTGTCATGGCTCTGGCACTGCTGAAGTGTTAACGAACTTTTTCAAAGAAGTTAAATAGAAAGGGCACACATATCTGTATACAGCTCTGAGTCTTTTGGGCTGGTGACTCAACTTACCAAGCAAAGTTGGTAAAACTGTTGTTAAGCCCAACCATACCGTCATTGTTGCGTTCAATTGGCTGTGAGAAAGTATCTAACTTTAACTTTGGTGACAAGACAGAAAAACAAAGAGAAACAAAAAAAAAAAAGATAACAGAGACTAGAGGAACAAAAACTGAAAGAACAGGGATGTGAATGACAAGAAAATGGAAAGCAGGCGGGAGACAAGATAAAGAGGGGAAAGATGAGGGGAGCAGGAGAAGAAAGTGAATGGATGGCAAGCATGTCACATATCTCAGGCCTGTCACTGTCAATTGGCCATACTGTCTAGCCAAGCGCTGCTAATTCCTTTCCACAGTCATGAGCTCGACGTAGGAACAGTGGGGACAGAGGAGAACTTTGAAAATGCCAGGTAGCAATTTGGTGCTCAAACAACAGTGGCTTCCTTTGAACAACACCCCTTTGAAGGATAATTGTGACATGTTAAGGACCCAGCCCTCCTTCCCCATGGGCCCTTTACTGAAAATTACCATAGTGGTGTTTTGTTTCAAGGCCGATGCTGGAGATCGTTCTGCATGGTACACAAGAAATGGTTCATTTCAGCTGCCAGAAAGGTGTGAGAAAGTACTGCTCAGTGTCTAACACCCAGCACGATCAATTCAGCTGGAAAATAGTCCATCAAACAACCACTCCAGTCTCATTTCTGACAATTTCCACTGGTGTCGAACAAAGAGCATCTGTAAAAAATAACCAAAGGAGTAGAATCTGTGTATTTTACTTCTCACTTGCAGCCAAACAGAAGGGAATGAGAGGTGTGAGAGGAAGCTAATGGTGTAGACAAACACCGGAGGCATCAATGAGCTGGCACTTTCTCATGTCGACTATGAGAAAACCTGGTAGAGATTTAAGAATGTTTTTAAATAATTTCCATTCAGTGGTTCAGCGCTTACTAAGAATTTTTGAGCTATAGCCAAGATAATGTGGCTGAGTAAATGTGCTGAAGCCAAAAGCTTTGATCTCTGTTCACAGTTGTTCTTCCCTAACAGATTGAAAGAGGAAAATGAGACGCTGCTTCTTTCTCCGTCTATCTCAAAGACAACGTAACAAGTCTTCCATGCAGACATAAAGGGCTCTGCTATTGGCCATTGATGTCCTCCACTCAATTTGAGAGTTACAGTAGGATTCTTGCTCAAGGGCACCTCAGCAGCAGTTGCTGAGGAAATAAGACTGTTCCCCAGCCACTTACCCTGCACACGTTTATATTTAGCAGATAAGAGCTGACGGCTGTCCGATCACGAGCCCGCTCCACAGGAAGATTGAGAGCAGTGCTGCAATACTGTGATTGGCCAGATTGTACAGTACATGCGTAGTTATTGCCATGGCAGCCAAATCCACATGAACAATACTGGCAGTGAGAGCAATCAACCCCAGAAACCCACCACAAGACCTCTTTAAATAGACTCACATCAGTACACACACACACACATACACAGCCAGATGGATGGCAGCCAGGTGTGTGCCCTTCACAGCTGCTCGGATAGAGTGAAGCAAAGGAAAGAAGGAAAAGATAGAGCATAAGGTGTTTTTTTTTTTTTCCGGGGCTGAGGAGTTATTAGGATGCAGCGGTGCGTTCAGGCGGAGGCTCTTTTCAACACCCTCTGACTGAGCCCCTATTCTCGAGACGGCCCTACTACCTGCCCCCTTTTCTTTCTCTTCTTTTTTCTTCTCCTGCTTCCAAAATGGCAGTACACCTGTCAGTACAACTTGCCAACCGGGCTTTGTCTGTGACTGGACCCCTTGCTAAATTCCGAACACCGGAATCCATTTAATCACTGTGTATTTCAACACCTCCGGTTCTATTACAGAAATCACCGGCTCTTGTCAGGAAATGACCCTTTGCTTTCCCTGAGACAGCTGAGTGAAGCTGATAGGGGACAGAAAAGAAACAACCAAAACTATCGAAAAACTATTTGTTATCCGGTCCAGATGTAAATACAATGCACGCAACAATGATTAACTTGTTATTCTTGTTTGGAGCTTTAAACACATCGTGTCAGAATTTCTAAAAGCTTTGACAGATGTTACACTGAAGCAGCCTTAGTTCAACATGCAATTTCCACTCTGAAAAGTACACTCGTGGGTGAATGGCCTTGTGCATCATTGGCATGGTCAGTCTTTATCTTTAATGAAGATGTTTTATCAAAATAAAATAAATAAAAAGTGGCTGAGTTATGTCCCTGGAGAGGCTTTTAGCCCAGCAGTTGAAGATAGTAATACATTGGATGAAAAAATTACTTTGGATGGACCCTGTCTGAGCCTATCTGAGACTGCGTGCGTGTAAAAGTGTGCGTGCGTGTGTGTGCATGCTCCCTTCCAAAATGATGACAGAATAACCACCCACTCAGAGCTGTGTTCCGGGAATAGCGGGCCGAGCCTGAGAATGAGAGAGCAGTGTAACATTTTCATCAGACAGGAACAAGTGCCGCTAGCCAAGAATGAGTTTGTCAAGCTGCTTGACAGACCTCGTTGCACCGATTCAGCTCAGGCAGAGCTGCATTCAGCCACCTCTGAACAGGAGAAAAAAGAAAGTCAGCTCATTGTTCCAAGCTCAGCCCTGTGAATGCACCTGGGACGGAGGGCACAAAAGTACTGACAACAGATGAACTGATGTAAAAACACTGAAATGGTTGCATGCTTAAATCAGCTTCAACTTCTGCTAAATGTATCTTTGCCATCTGCCAAAATCCCAAATTGTTAACTGCAACAATACGGGTTCAACGTGTTTCCTCAAATCAAACTGTTATCTCATGCACAACTACCTTCTGCTCACACAAAATAACAAATCAGAACTGTAAGGAGAAAGTTGCCTCTCTTCTTTAATGATGACTTCCACACCTACTATCTTTTAAAGCCAACAAACAAATTATACTAATTAGACTATGTGACCTTCGATGACATTGTCTCCTGTCAGATTTCCAGCTCAATTATCAGCATCACATTCACATTTGTTCATTCAGAAAATAAAAAAAGTAAAACCTCTGAAAGTAAACCTCAGTCAGGAAGTCAAGTCTTAGAGTGCTGATAATATCGACTTGTAAATGCACGTCTGCATGCTCATGATGGCTACGATATGCGCTCATTCACTGGGCCATTGGTTGTATGAGTGCTCAGAATGAAGCGCTACAGCTCCGCATGATGCAATTAAGCACATAAACATTGGGATTGTATAAAACGTGAAGCGAGCCAGCAGCAGACCCAGAAAAAAAGAATGACCATGGCAGGAAGTTAAAACTGTGCTTATAAGTGCTCTCTGCAAAAAAAGCTTACACATGTAGACAAATCACCCTGTTTTTCACAAGTGTAGACTCTCTACAGTCTTAAAATTGTTGTCATGGTCCAAACACATGATATTTTTGTATGTCGTCCCCATTTTGAAAAGAAGAGATCTCGAGTGTGTAATTGATGTTGCATCACACGTTTTAAAGACACAAAAATATCCCAGATTACTTGGCTTCAATGTTGCAGAGTTGCAGTGCTGCAATGCTGCGTTCAGGTACCAATCAGTAAGGTCAAACTTAATACTGAACCAATTTTAAGTGGAGTGGCTGTAATATCATTATCATAATTATCCTGGTAGTTCAAGTGACTAGCCACTTGGCCAGCTCATCACAAAAGCCTATGCCCATTTTCTTTTTGCTACGTCTGACACAGTCATGCAGTCACAGTCCATTATACGATTAAGTCCTTTATTAATTAACAATGTGATGGGGTAGCACCCATTCATTACAGTCTATTGTCCTGGCAGGGGAGGGCGATAGAGGCAGCGTTTGAGCTGAGACACAAGCAGGTGAACAGAGGAGAGCAGAGGGGGGAAAGCACTGCTCATCTGTCTCGCAAAAGAACCCCGCCTGCTTAATAGGCCTTTTTGTTTTGTTTCTACCTCAGTTAACTCGTCACGTGCTAATAAGAAAGGTGTGCTGGATGTGTACAAGCGTGTGTCAGAGAAACAGAGCAACAGAAAAAGCAAGAGTGCAATGCAAAGGAAAGAGGAGCTAGAAATAGCAAGTGCAAATGAATCACAATTACCTCTATTCACACATAAACTTTGAGTTCTCCGCACATCACTGCCTAAAACAATTAACACTGCTGGAAACTTCTTTCCACACTTGGCCCAATTTGGTGACATAAAGGTCATTGGAAATGAATTTAAAAGGGCTAAAAGAAATCAGCCATGGGTGTAATTGCAAAAGTGGTGCACGCGTGATAAGTATTGTAACACAAATTTCTTTTGGCTGTGTTCCTCCTTGCAACATTTTCCAACAAAGGGGTCGAATATTAAATACCTCTAAGCCGAAAAACACATCCAGCCAACACATCCTTTTTCAGGTACATTGAGTGTTTGAGAGGCGAGCTGTTACGCAGCACTAAAGGGCATGAAGCGCACAGCTGGCAGTGGCAGATTTTAAGTGCTTTGTGAACTAACATTGCATGTTCTTCACTGGGCAATCCAGCAGATTTTGACTCAGCACTGACAAACTGGGACTGTTACCCTTTGGGGATTTTCTAATGAGAAAGCTCATTTGGCTCATTAGCAGGACAAAGTCTGTTTCTATGAGGGCATCTGAGGCCTAGATCTATCTACATCACTGCAAATGAATTATGGCTACTGGCTATCAATGAAGGCACTAAGTTGATCTTAACATGAGGAACCAAAAATAGACTCATAAACAGGGCTGGCTCGACAATAGACGTTTGTGTGGGCGATTTCGAATGTGACTACATGAAGAGAACATGAAAAAATAAAAGGTGACTTTCCAAATGTACTTGGCAACTGGGAATGTTTGCAAAGGCGTTTCCGTGGAAGCAAAGTATAGATGCACATCATGAAGCAGATGCCTCTCATTTCAAGCTAATGGTGGATAAAAAGCGCTTTGCTATGTCCAACTGCACATACACACTTCAAACCTTTATGCGCTCTGGAAACAGACGCTGAATCCCCTTCGGGAGAGTGACTGTGTCGCCATAAGTGGCCTTTAACTACCTTGTTTATCGGCATAGCACAATGCTGCGGTGCACCCTCCCGTTCTGTGCACTGACAGCAAGCATAATTATGGGAACAGCTGCTGAAAAGTGCTAAACGAAAACAGGTGGCGTCGACGAGACACGCTCGGAAATCGTTAACCAGGCTGGCATTGTCTTCAACCACGCTTGGCAGCATTAGCTTTAATTACGACAGAGCATGTTTCTGAACTCTGCACTTTTATCAGGAAACCTTTCTATAGGAGCCAAATTAATAACGTGGGAAGGGCTCATCGGCATTCTTGAAACAGAAGATGTCAGTGATAAACAGAAAAAAAGGTGAGGAGAGAAAAGAGAGGGAAAAAAGGAGAAATGTGAGTGTTTTTCTGCTAAACGTCAGAAAGTAAGAGCAAAGTATGAATTTTATGAAGCTTTCAGCGGACAATTTGGGTAAAGTGTCCCTACAAGAGGATGCTTTTTGGAGATGGGGAAGAGATTTTAGGTGCCATGGTAACATATTGGAGCCCTTACCTACCAGATCACAGTGCCCTGTCATTTCCTAGACATTTTTAGGCATAAAGTGGAAGAGAAAGTGACCTCTAAGATGCAGCCGCTGCTGCCAAACTGTTCTGAAGAGCTCTGTAAAGTCATAGATGCTGTCACTGATTGCAGGTTGCCAAACCACAGCTCTACACTATTCCTTCCAGAGGCCTTGAGAAGCAATTCCTGTAATTTGACTTCACCTAAGTTCCAAGTGTATTTTCAGAACAAATTTACAGAGTAGGGGTCAGTTATTTCTAGTCATTTGTAATAGTCAAGCAATTTGCTGATTACACTCAATTATATTCTAGCAGTCGGTCTGTTATATCATGTAGTATGACTGGGAATTCATTATTGAAGAAGTGTGAATAGCAACAAAAAGGTTATAGCACCTTAAATTATCAGCTCTACCAGTAAGGAATGACTAATCTCCTCAAGCTGTTTGCCAAGTTTTACGAGAGTGAAATATCTGGCTTAGTAAAGTTCTGTTATATAAATAAACTTCTTAAAAGACAGACAAGAAAGATTTAAGTCTTTATTTGTAAAAGTTACGGCAAATTACATCATCCTTAGAGTGAGTGGGAAAGCATTACTCTAAGAGACATCTAATTATATTAACACCAAAGATGTAATTTTTTGGCATGGCTGTAGATAGCGCACAGCTTAAGATAGCACTGTTTATCACCACATCAGCAGAATAATCCAAAATGTTTACCATCATCTAAATGCACTGCACTGTTAAAGCATTCAAAGGTTAATGATTCTGTTTTTTGTTTGTAAGCCAAAGCACAGATGAAAGCTAACAGGAAAAGCTGAATGTTTTGAACACATTATTTCTATATTTTTCATACAAAATCAAAGCAAATTGATCATAGATCACAGATCAACTGCGTATTTGTTTTTAAGTCAAAATAAAACAGCTCATGTATCCTTAAAGATGCATCTCGGCTTAGATGTTGTTTTTCAATGTTTTACTTTTATAAATTTTAACTGAACTGTCCTAGATTGTAGGTATGGATCAATTTAATCCCATGTTGAGGAGTAAATGAAAGAATGAGGAGTGAACTTGGCTCTAACTCAGCGGATCTGTGTATCATTCAGTTGCCTCCAAAGACAGGGGATCGTGTTTTGTTTGCCTTGTATCAATTCATTTCTCCCTCTACCGACTCGGTAAATGGATCTCGGCAGCAAGAAAATCGATACAGCTTCATAAGTCTGTTCTTGCCTTCCAACTAACATACAGAAAAGTCATGAATGGCACCTCACTGTACTGCAGGCAACACAACAAAAGCCAGTTGTGTAACACTGTTGGAGAAATTATTAAGAAAACGGAACAGAGATATGATCTGCTGTGAATAATTGTGCAAAGCCATGCAACAGTGACGATGATTGCCTTGACTTGGAAAGGAAAAACAATGGTGAGCTTGTCTGGATGCCTGATTCATTTCTAGGAACAAGTGTTTTTCTTTCAAGTATATATAATGATTTTGGAGACTTATATAATTAGGATTATTTCAGCTAAAACAATCTGCAAATGGAGTCGTCCTAAATGCCTCAATTACAGTCCAGTGGTTAAAAACATGGCAGGGAGGTTTTTAAATCAGGCCACCGGGGTTGGCACTTATGAAACAGGCCATTAGTCTCCTATAATTGTCAGCAATACTGTCACGCATTTGTCTACTGTGTCCCCAGCATTTGCACGAGCCATAAATTTGGCGGTCACATCAATCAGAGGCCGTAATTAATTGTGCAATTAAGATTTTCATTACTTGGCAGATATAGCTACTAATGGATCAGAGACAAGTATGATATGATCATAAAGAGGGGATTTTAATGTACTGTTTAATTGCTCTTATGTGGTCCACAGTGATACAACAGAGGCTTCACGAGCCCATTTGTTCTCCACAGTCCATAGTCCCATTGGAAGTTAAAAAATAGTGCTTGTCTGGGGTCATGGAATGATGTAAGGGCAGGAATGGACACCATTATCAAGGCACGTGAGCATATGTGACTAATAAAGCCCATATTGCATGTCGGGTTTTACATGGAGTGCTTTAGCATGTGTGGTGTTCCTTAAAATATGTTTAGGGTAAGAATGAGTGTATGTATGTGTTTGACTGTATGTGTAAGACAAGGAGTTGAGATCACAGCAGTCATGCTGACACAGCAGCAATACCAACAGGCTAATTCACTTACACCGTAGCGAGTGGTTTGGAATGAATTTAAATGATTTGTCACTGGCAGGCCTGCACAATATTTCCTATCACTCATTGTTTATGATTATATTTCTCTGCCTTTGTTTTGCTAGGTCTGTTGTAAATGGCGCTACAACAGGTGAATTAATGTGGAGTTCCATCACTGGTGACAGGGTGTAGATGGACATCTTTAAAAGGAGGCAGGAATAGTTCCTCATTTTATGACTGTTGCCATTGCTTGTTGCACAGTGAAGCATGACATTTGACTTGGTTATTACAGGAAAAAAGGGGCTGGAAACACAATCTCCACTCCACAAAGCTGTGCGATGTGGACTGAAGGCTCAGCGTCGCTTGCAGCTGTAAGCACAAACAGTGCTGCACGCTGGGAGATAAATGCCAACAATAAATAACATCCACTGGCTATGCATGGGAAGTGTGTAGTGTATATGTGTGCGTTTAAATGTGCTTAAATGTGCCTTTCTTGCATCTGTGAGGGATTCGAGTGGTGTGTATGTGTGTAAATGTGTCTGGGGATGTTTTGTAATACAGCCTCTCTGTGGTCAGTGTTACCAGGCAGATAATTGCATCTGAGGTCATGAATAATGTGAAGAGAGGGAGAGCCTGGTGGTTGGTGTCAGACTGAGGGATGGAGGCGAAGGCTGAGGCAGAATCACATTTGCTTCTAATATCACATCCACCTAACTCCAGTCCATCAATACTTTAGTCACTTCCAAGATGATTAGTTGTTTTAAATTCTCATTTCATTTTCCCTTTTCCATCCTTTATCCTTTATTTCATTCCTTTAGTCTCTTTATGTCAGATGAACCCCTAATCAATTACTTTCACCCTTAATAAGAATCATTACAAAATTGTGAAGACACAACCTCAGAGATCATCCATGAAGGGAAAAAAGGGAAAGCACCGACACAGAGTGCTAAGACACTGTTCATATTAATGCACATTCACCAAGGTATGTCTCACACAAGTCTTTCTGCATCCTCATAACAGCCCCCTCTGATGAAACAAGTCATGATCTAACCTCCAAACCCGCAGGGGGCAGCAATCCTTCTGACTTCTTCCCTTTAGTCAGTTAAAATCCTGTCTTAAAATCTCCGAGTCAAACTCCCACAGCTGTCAAGTGAAGGAACAGCACAGCGAGGAGTGACTTTGCAAACACAGTCATTGATCAGAACTTCTTAGTGGTACTTCGGGGATTCAAGTTGAGCGAATCCTGTCTGTGTGTCTCCTCTTGTCTCTCCCCTCCTCTTTCAAGGAACATTTCTAATAACTTGAAGGTCACAGGACTCATCATATAGGACAAAATGTACAACACAACCAAAGGGAACCAAAGGGGCAAAAGTCCCTCTAAGACGAATATTATAAAATGCTGTATTATTATGGGTGGCGAGGGTTTAAGAAAGAAGAGAGAGGTATGAAAGGGCAGGCTTATTAGTGATGAGTCCAGTGTTTGGTAAAGGTTAAAGCTGCTCTACTTCTCTGATACAACATTATGTATCTGTCTGAAAATGTCTATTGATATCCTTGGAGTAGAAAGGGAGAGGTAACCAGACAAAGACAGGGAGAAATCACAGAGGCAACGCCCCACTCTGCCCTATCGCCATTTAACCTTTTCTCTTCCCAGCCAGTACATATTTATTGAAAGCTTTCAAGAGCTACTGCTATTGCTACTGTCAAAATACACCCCAACCGTGGTAATTAAAGACGCAATGCAAACACGTTGGGAGGGTAAATTAATTCCTCTGGGGGCCCGTGCAGGATGCCTGGCATACAATAAAACATCTAAACAAAAGGAGACGTGGAGGGATTTTCGCTGCTGACATTAAACATCAACAGGCAAATGTCAAATAGACAAAAAAAAAAAAGTCTCCTTTCTATTTTCATCTATACAGCTAGATCACCTGCTGCTGTGTTTGCATGTATGTGTATGTGTGAAAGGCTATACTTCTTTGACAGATGCCTGGGGTTTCCTGGCATGTCACTCACGGTACAATTAAACCATCGTTGCATTGTCATTGAGGGAATTACATGAATGACAGCACGTAAACGCTCGTCTATATGTGTGTGTTTATGTGTGCGCTGGCAGTGTGAGTGTAGCATGAATACCCGCGCACACACACACACTCACTCACCCATCCACAGTGTATGACAGAGGAGGCAATTACCAACCATGCTTTTCCTCCATGCTTTATTTGCAATAACTGTCACCGGCAGAGCCTTGGCCTCCTTATCTGATTTTTATGAACATACTTGTAGGGATTATTGAGATTTGTGAAAGCACTGCTGGGAAATGTGAACGTCTGTGAGAGAACAAGAAAAAAGGAACAGTAAGGGAGAGAGTACCAAATGGTAATCTGCTGTGGAAAGTGATGAAATATTAGCTAGCAGAATCTCACAGCATGTAGAAGTTGGTCAAACGAGAGAGAGAGGGGAAAAAAGGGAGAGAGACATTATTAGTTGTTCTTTTTCCATTATGGGCTTTTTCTAATCGCGTCATGCCTGAGGAGCTAAGAGAGCATCGCCATCAAGCTCTCACACCACACCACTCATGAGCTGACAGCCCAGGGGCAGCCGTGCATTTTTTAACACTCCTCACAGCATCATTCAACTGCTGTCAAGGCTGCTGAGAAGAGGTATGAATCAGTTTGGTGCATCCCTCCAGTTAGAATATAAGAGCTGGCTGTAGTGGTTAAAGAGCCTGTTGAGAAACCTTAGTCAGAGGTTTGACATCAGTAGCCAATAAGCCAAAAGGCCAATAAATACATACATACAATTGTGTACATTATGTTGTCTTCCTTGTTAAATTTAGGAAGATTGTAGCATGAATGAAATATGAATCAAGAATCAATCAAGAATCAAGAATCTTTATTGTCATCATGTTTTCACATAACGAAATTAAGATTGGTGACTTCCAGCTTTAAACATAAATATATGTAAAAATATGCAATATGTACACAAACATCCAGAGATCCAAAGTTGTAGCAGCAATGTGCAGTGGGGGGGTCAATTGTTTAAGTCAAGTAGGCTCAAGTTCTCAATAGGGAGAAATGGATTGGACAGCTCTGGGGAAAAAGCTGTTTTTCAGTCTGGTAATTTTGGTCTTTATGTTTCTGTACCGTTTTCCAGAGGGAAGAGCGGCCCATTTGCTACTTTATGAATGTTAAAATTAAGTAAAGCTGAAGACTGATTTAAGCAGAGCTAAGTATGGGGGTGGTGCATTTCTAAGTGGAGAAACAGCACATTAGTAAATGTGTGCCACTGTTCTACAGGTTGAACAGCTCCTATGGCGGGGTTAACAGCCCGGGTGCCAGGCTGAGTATTATGGGTAGGAGTGCGTCTGGCATTGGGGGCCCCGGACTGCCACGGTGCTGTGACACGCGAGCCTGCTGTCAGAGCGACTGAGTGCAGCCTGGACGAGGGCAGTAGCCTCACCATCTGTTGCACGACAGCCAAAGTCACCCTGTATGTAGGCTGTGTGTCTGAGCAGGAGAGTGTGTTAGTGTGTGTGGGCAATGGGTGCACATCAGTGTCCCTGTTAACGCGAGTGTATGTGTGAATATGTCCAAAGTTGTATTTGTGTCTGCTCATACACATCACTTGAGGGTGTAAGGGTGTACTTGGTTAGTGTGTGTGTGTGTGTGTGTCTGTGTGTCTGCATATACCAAAATCTGCGATTGTGTCTGCACGGGCACATCACTTTCTTTTGTTTATGCTTGTCTGTGTGTGTTTTTATGTAAATGTGTGTGTTAAGTAGTATTTATTATACAGTGTATAACAATAATAATAATAATAATAATAATAATAATAATAATAATAATAATAATAATAATAATTTACAGTATTTAGTATACAGTGAAGCTGTATTTGTGTGTAGTTGTACACATTCCATGTCGTCACTGTGTGTTCATTCATCTCCGTGTGTTTCTGTGTGTCGGGTTGGTTGTGTGCCTAAATCTGTCTACTCTAACATTTAGAGAGCCATGTGTGATTGTTGGGGTTAAAGAGGGACCAGCTGGTGAATATTTAAGTTCAAATGGTCCACCATTGCAGCTTTCAGGTAGATCTAAAAGTGCCTCTAAATGCATCAAAGTGTTCAGTTTTCCCATGAAATTAAAATGATCACCTGTAATTCATAATCATACTGATTTTTGGACATGTATTCTGTAGACATTTCAGCTGTAAATCCCTCAGAGGGGAGCGGCCTTCAACCTCTTTTAACGAATACAACACTGACAGAATTACACAGTAGACAAATGCAGGGCAGAGAGCATAATGGAAAGATAGACAGAGAGGTTGATGGGTTAAAGGAGCAGTTAAAGGCAAATCAGTGCAGCCACCATGATAAATCCATATTCCAGCTGCAGTGAATGTTACACATTTCTTGACCTTTATCATATTCCTAGTGTAAGTTTGTTGAATCAGGATATGCTGGAACTAACTGACTATTTGAGTTTGGTTAATTACCGGAAAAAAGTAATATAATAGTAAAAGTGTAATATACGCCAGGAATAAAAGCCATCTAAGCAGTCCCATTCACATTTTTATTATTTTAAATAAAAGAACAAATATATTAATAATAATAATATATTATTACATAAATTAATACTGAATTCAGAGAAAATCACAGTTTTCTTCAATTCAGTTTTAGGTTGTTTTTTTTTTTGGTGGGTTTTACCCCTTTATTATTATTGATAGGACAGCCAAAGAAGGACAGGAAAGGTGGGAGAGAGAGGGGACGACACGCAGCAAATGGGCCTGAGGCGGGAATCGAACCCCGGGCCGCTGCAGCGAGACTCATGGCTTCATACATGGGCACACAGGTGGCTCAGTTGGTCGAGCGCACGCCCACAGTTTTAGGTTTTTAAGGGAATAAAAGTGGAAGGAAAAAAGGTCATTTAAAGTATTTGAGGTACTGGCTGGGTACTAACCACTTCTCGAGGCAGCAGGGAGTCCTCTTGGCGAATCACCAACAAGTTCACAGTCCCACCCATGGGTGTGGCTCGGAGTAGGGCCACCACCTCTTCCTGGCTCTTACCATCCAGGTTCACTCCACTAACCTGTACACACAAACACACACACACACACAACCATAAATACTTACACACAATAATAATAATAATAATAATAATAGTGGGCACACAGATACATAGGCTCAGCGCAAAATTAAAATCAAAGACTTTAACAAGGGGAATCTATGGCCTCCACATAACCTTTATGCAGATTACCCTCAGAGCCAGTTGAAGCTGGAATTAAACATGGGTTATTTCCCCCTAAAGTGAGCACTAGCTGATTTTCGTGTCAGTCTGATTGAAGTATAATCAAAATATTGCTCCATCTAACCACTTCTCCTCAGCAATTCAAAGCTGGAGCTGAATTGTTATAGCCATAGGGAACACAGTGCGTTTGACTCACTTTGACAAAAGCGCTGTAAGATTGAATTTTGGAGCAAAACCATATCAGCAAAAGGGTAATTAGTCTCTGAAATAAAATATAATCACACAAAACACACTTTGTGAACACAATATAGTGGTTTGAGAGTTAGAACGTGCTGCCCCACCTCCAGCAGGCGATCTCCAGCTTTCAATCGGCCATCTTGGATGGCGGCCCCTCGAGGGAGAATGTTTTTGACATAAATGGGTGCACTGCCACCAATGGGGACGTCTCTGGATGTGATGCTGAACCCAAGACCCTCTGGACCTAAGGAAAAAAGAAACCAAAATGAATATAGTTAGAAATGGATGTGATTTACTGATTAGTGTTTCTCATGCCTGCTCGTCCTTTCAGAGGTCAAGTTTTTTTACACAGCGTCCATCCTTGAGATCTCAGTGTCTTGCTATTGGACACTCCATTAGGTAATTTTTTCAGCAAGGTTACATGAACCTGAGCAGTAAAATTGAAAGACTGTCACCTACATGCTCTCGCACTGTGCTACCACAGAAATATGGCAGTGATATTACTGATTTATCGCCCTGTGTATATCATTCTGAAGAGGGAGGAGTAAATAATGCGCATGTGTTTATGTTTGGTAAAGCGTTCCAGTACCTCCATATGAGTTCATAAATGTCAAGAACAAAAGTTTGTTTCTCCAGGTGAACACAGTGACATTCATTTTCTGGCTTTCTTTTCAAAAAGTCACATCACTAACAGGCAACAACACTGACAGTCAAATATGTACTTCATTTAGATTTTTGTCCCAATATATGCATTTGAGAAAAAAACACTTTGTATGTCATTATATTTTTTTCTAATAAAAGCCAGAAAGGAAAATAAAAATGTGGCATACTATCATGCGACTCTTAGAAACACGCCAGACTTTCAGAAAACATTTCTGAAAGATCCTTTTCATTACATGCCGCTGTAACATGAGTAACCACTATGCAGGGATCAAATTATGGTTTTCTACCATGTCCTGAACTTTCTGTAGTTAATACAAACACATACTTACTTCAATCCTGACATTTTTCATTGGTTTCATTGCCATCAGGGTGTGTCTCGCTCAGGTTTTTTAGGAAGGAAAAATGAAAACATGTCCCAAAATCTAAATATAGTGTCACTTCTATGAACCAAAATTGAGTGTTTATGATAAGTGCATATGGACTCTTGCAAAGCCACTCTTGCAAGTTATGGTTGGATTAAAGACTGGTTAAGGACCAGAATAAGCAGAGAAAAGTGAATGATTATGGATTGCAGAATGCAATTCAATTGCCTATTAAAATGTACTGCACTGCACATAAATAGCAGAAATGCTGTTTTCTAAATCAGCCACGTGCCACAAACCAGATGTTTTAACCAAAAAACCCTTCAGACATTTTGGTACGACAGCAGGTTAGGAGACTGTGCAAATCATGTCTGGGTCAAAAAAAACTTCCACTAAACATAGTTTAAAGTTTGAATAATGTAGAAAGCAGTGATCATTAAGTTTTCATTAAAACTGTTTCTTATTGATGTATTAATGAATAAGAGCTACATTACTTGCAGTAGAGTGGTAAGGCTAAATTCAACAGCTGAATCTGAGAAACCACCTCCAGATATCAGCTGTGCAAAGCCATTTGCTTTAGGTTTTAAGACTGACCTTTAAGGTTCATCAAATGAATATGAATTGCTGGTCTGGAGGAAGTAGTCAAATACAATAACGGATAAATAAGAGGATCTCAGGCCTGACCTTTCCTGCTGACCAGACCTGAATTTGTCAAATAAAAACAAGCAATGGTTTCAAATGCCAGCAGGAGAATGAGGTAAACCAAATAAATTGTGTTTGTCGGGTTATTCCTTGACAGAATTTTTAAAAATGCAATAGCCCTGCTATATAATGCTATTAGATGAGTCATTAACAACAGTGTTCAGAGAGATAGACTTCACCATGCATAACCTAGTCGTCGGCATTTCAAGCAGTCAAGTGGGAAAGTCGCGTTATGTGGTTTCAGCTGAGGCTTTTCTGATGGTAACAACAGTGATTAGTATTCATGTCAAAGTAGCTGCTCATTCCACAGAGCTGTCAGCACCTCTGATGGTTCATCATGACCTACTTTTCCCAGTATGTCTCTCCAGCAGTCTGTCGAACTGTCTGTTGTCTCGCTGACAGTGATGGTGTTGATGAACAAGAAACACAAAGGGGGGGGGGGGGGGGGGGGGGCGCGGATGGCAGCTTTCTCATGGCTTCCGCACACAAACAAACTTGCGGGAAAGGTGATGAAAAGGTTGCTTATAAAGTCAAAAAGTTGAGCTGTGGAGGATAATGATGTGCTATGATCTCTCCATCAATGCAGCGTGAAAACTAAGCAGACAGAAATAGCTGCCATCATTTATGTTGAATGTTAAATCTGCAAAGTTTGTCGCCACAAATGCCAAACTTTTAATACAAGGTCACTTAGCTGCCATGGCAATCAGTTCCATACACAGTGCAGTTGCTAGGCTCAAAATGAAACTATAGAGACAGAGTAATAAAAGAAGACAGAGTTTTATTTCTATCCACAAAGGTGATGATGTAATTTCATAGATTTCTAAATAAACCTTAGTTTAGTTTAGTTAACTGTAACTCAGTGACAGCTGCTCTCCTACTGTCTCTGTATACTGATTCAGATCTGGAAGGCACCCTTTTTAAATCCTCAACGTCACTGTCTTTGCTCCCCTTTCCACTGTGACCCACCCTCCCATGCCAGTCTCTTTCTTCTCCCCTGCACACAGCCTAATGAGCAGAATCAAACCCCTGGCCATTGAAAGATCCTGTTGTTAACGGTCTCCAATTGGGCAATTAAGAGAATGCATCTCTAATAGGTCTGCAGTAATTAACCACTGACGTCTTTATTTTGGGTAATAGAAGACCAGGATAAAAGTAATTGTATCCCTTTCTGGATTAGTTGGAATCCTGGCTCCAATAAGCCAATTAAACAGCAAACATGAGGAGAGGCTGAGGCCTGTTAGAATGACTTAATGGGGTGCGTATGTCCTTTTCGACTGCAGTATTTGATTAAGGCACTCTTGTTAATTTGCCATGCAAGATCTGCTCCTGCCACTCGGAACTCAGAGCCACTTAGGCGGAATCACAACAATTACAACAAGTCAACAACAAAACTGCTGAAGCCTCTCTAAAAGTACATTAGTAGCGATAAAGTCTGATTGAAATCAAATGGATTTGTCTAAGTGAATTCTAGAGGAACATTGCCGTCGACTATGTCAGATCTTAGTGCTCAGTGAAATTTCCAATTCAACATTTGTACAGTAATTTATCTCCATTTTGAGTTCATAAATGGCTTGAAGTTTACAATGCACAAGCACTTCAGTAAGCCCCATTTAAATCATGAGCAATAATCTGAGAAACCATTTCTGTCACTTGGGCAAGAGCATAGCTTTGAGAGTTATGACTGGTGTTGAATTAGGCCGTGATGAAGCAATATGGCTCATGAAAACAAACTAAACTACAGGCATCAGTCTCTTGCTGGAGCTCCACCAACATCTCCACAGCTTGTTTTCACTAAAACGAGAGGCTCTTGTGCAGAAAAAAAAAAAACAGAAAATAATTTTATCACATTATAAACAAAAAAATATATAACTTGCACCACAGGCCTACGCTGAATAAGATAAGCACTCTGGGGACATTCGCCAAACATATTAGAGCAGCTTGTGACTGCTTTTCCCCTGAGCGTGTTGCATTTAGCCTGCGCTGCTGCCCTCACTTGCCGCACTATTCCCTGAAGCTCGCTGCTATGGCCTCGGTGCCAGCTTTCAACTAAACATCTGCTCCCTCCAACAGAAAAAAGGAGCAAAGAGAGATATAGAGTAGGCAAGTCACTGGTTCATTTCACAAGCAACTGCGCGTCAATTCATATAAAGATAGAGAAGTGATGAGAATGA
Source organism: Scortum barcoo (assembly GCA_023238725.1). Taxonomy (NCBI): domain Eukaryota; kingdom Metazoa; phylum Chordata; class Actinopteri; order Centrarchiformes; family Terapontidae; genus Scortum; species Scortum barcoo. Next base: position 4,930,115 of record CM041551.1, read on the forward strand.
GATGGAGTCTGGCAGTAAACCCACCACAATGGTTGGCTAAGATACAACTGCTCGAGTATCAAGGCTTGTCCAAGTCCATAAACAAACCAACCTCAGCTGGAAGCAGACCGATTGCTGAATCTTAATATTACAACCACAAGCCCATGGTGATGTAGCCTGAGTACATCAAGCCACAAACTTTATTTTCTACAAGCACCTGATCCGTGTTTGCTTTTGACCTGCTCAGTTAAACAAAGATTTTTTTTTTAATTTTCTGAAAGATTTAAGGTTGTTCCCCTAAACATATTGTTTAGTCTGGAGAAAAAATCCATACAGATGATGATACGGACCTTTGTCTCAATAACAAGTAAAGAGGGCTGACAGTGTGGAAGACTGCTGATAGAGTCAATAACATAAAGAGAGACAGGGGTTATTTGCATCTGCTACCTCCCTTGAGGGATTTATTACTTTATGGTTGTCACATCAGCTGATAAAATTGTAAAACTGTATGTTTGTGTCTTAAAGTGAACTTTGTGCAGTTTAGTACAGAATGCTGCTACATACTTTGATGCAGTAATTTAAATCACACAGCGCTTCTTTCACTCTCTGCTGATAACAGTGGGTGTAATTTGTCAATGAAGGGATTGACAGAAATGTTAGCAGAAGAGGTTCTCATCTGTCTAAAAATGGTCCTATTTATATTCAAACGGTTGCAAAGTGAAACCACTGTCATCCTTCTGGGTTTTATGTTAAATGTGCAAGCGCAATGACACGTGCAAAGCAGTAGGTCTTGGGCGCAGGGACAGTGTGGGCGTCTCAAAGCACACCTTGAAATGCTGGAAAAGAGGCTGTGACACAGGATTAATGAGCTCCAGTAATGCGATGTCTTGCGCATAAACGAACAATTTTGTGGCATCCTGGCATGTTTTGCATGTGATTCAAGGTGAATGCAGTCGACGGCTCTGCGTATTGGCACTACGCAGATGTATCAACATATATGTTCCACTGTCTTAAGATGATTGCAGGAATATACTGAACCAAAGAAGAGACGTTTAAAACAATATAAAGCTGCTTTGGATAACAGTAAGAGTAATCTATATTAATTTATTAATAAATACAGACTAATTTTCACATGTTCCTGCTTTAACTGCATTTGATGTTCTTTCTGAAGGAGGTTTAAATGTACCTGTATAGTTTATTTAAATGTTTAAGTATTATTCTGTTCCTGTCCATTTGCTCCAAGGATTTAGTTTGGTATTGGTGATAAAATCATTGAAGTGGCAATGAAACAGATGTGGTCAGAGCACTACTTACCAGTAACTGCAAATAGGACCCTTTGTGTGACTATTCCTGCCATCTGCTGAATTTCTACTTGCATATGATTTTCCAAACGATCTCCACTGACACTTGACAACCACGCATTCATCTGTGTGCTGACTCTTACCTTTCTTCAGCTGGATGTTGAATCTGCGACCTTTGTTCTTAAAGTAGGAGCTGTTGGACGGGTTTGTGCTTATCCTGCGCTGGAGGGAGGGGGAGGGGGCTGATGAGGTCCTGGTGACCAAAGAGTGGGGTAACGTGGGGTACCGTCTGCTCGGCTCTGGGGTGCTCCCTGCCAGAGGTCCCTGGTGGCTATAGCGCAAGAAAAGAAAAACATCAAGGCTTGATTTGTTTTTTACTTAGACTGTCTTTAGCATAATGTGGTGGAAAGGAATGAAGCTATTTAGTTCCTCTGGTATTGCAGATTTCCATTTTCAATTAACGTTTCACAAACAGAAGATCATTTTCATCATGATATTATTGCAAAAGATCATATTTAGAATAAATTTTGAGCAAGTAACTTTTGGGCCACTACTGGAAATAGTGGTGGTAACAGCAACTTAGGATAACAGACAAGCATGCCTGACCCTGCCTGCTCTATGGATCGATCAGTTAGTCAAAACGTAAATAATTCATTGGTTGAAAAGTTGCTTGTGGGGTTAGGGTTATTATTTTGTTTAGGTTCAGATATTGTTCTCTGCTAATTGGATTTATGCATTCTGTGTCTGTATGTATGTTCAGTTTCTTTCCTCTACTACTTCTGCTGTTTTAAATTAAGCATATACTTATATCATCATTATCTGTCAGGCTGCCATAATGCAAAATACAATGCACAATAATGCTGTTTAATTATGAAATGATTATCTCTGTACAGTAGGGTATACTGTCAGATTGACTAAATGTAACATACAGAGGATGAAAAGAAGATTTATGAATTCATATAATTAAAATGAAGACTAAAAACCTGTGGACAAGGACCTATTTGATAAACACCCAAAGGTTAAACACCCAGGTTAACTCTCTGGAATTAGGCCAGAGACATTACAGAAATTAACAGTAACCACAGGCAGATAAAATGGGCTTTTAACAAGATGATCAGCGATGCAGACTTGGAGGTCTCAGGTAGAAATTATTATTAAACTGCTCTCTTGCCTTTTATTGTGGAGCTTTTAAACTTTGATGGATTCACAGGGAACGTATTAAGGAAAAGTCATTGACTGGTGTAATTAAAACAGAATTGCATTCATCGGAAAATGTGGCAGCCCGAGACCGCCTGGCCTAATTATGTACACAAACATGAACTTTTTCAGTCAACTGGTTAGAAAGAGGAGCAACTTTCGTTTTATGGTACTGTGTGTCTCACTGTCATACGCCTTTTTTGAATTCTGTGCTGGCTGTCTTCACTACCACTACTAGTTATCGATAACATGTTTGCTGGATAGGGGAACACAAGGTAACGCACCAACCGAAACAAAAAAGGAGGTCAAACCTACTTGTGGTTGTGGCCTGGTTGTGGACCAGATCTGGACATCAACCCCCCCACCAGGCTGGACCTGTCCCCTGGCTGCTCAGAGTCTTGGCTAAAGCGGACCCTGTTGGGATGGGGCGGGCTGAGCTCATTTCGGACTGACAGCAGCTCGTACTGCCTCTTCATGGATGCAGGGACCACATGGAAGAGGATGGCCGGGCCACGCATCGCCTGCCTGAAAATGTTCTGGGCTCTGGAGGTGATGTATAGAGAGTGAGCGGGAGAGAGAGTGGGGAGGTCATGCAGACAGAAATGAATTAGCTTTAACATGATAAGAGATACAACTACAATAATGTACTATCATAGCTTGACAGATATAGAAGGATAAGGGGAGCTATGTGGTACTGTATGTTGAGAGATGATAGGGAGTGTTGAGGCTAGTATGGCTAATCACAGGGCTACTCACCGCTTAGCAGCAGAGGACAGAAATTACATTATCTATAATTACTAGCATCAAGGCAGGAAAAAGATAAGGATGGTGAATGGTGCATCAGTGATGGAACATATATATTGTGTATTCAATAATATGCCAGTGCAACACACTGTATGAGGACCATTCAAGCCTCTCTACAGAATAGTAGTCTGTGTGTTTGTGTGTGTGTGTGTGGCTAGAGCTGAATGGACATGAGGTGACTCAACAATCAGAACAGAGATGATGAATCATGCATCAAGGAAGCTTTCCAGACAATGAGGTTCCAAAGTAAGCAGGCACACACTTCATGCCTTATACACAAAATAAAGAAAATAAGCCAAACACACATCGAGTCTCATGCGGGTTTGGAGGCCAAATAAGCCAAGACAAGAGCTCAACATCATTCCCAGACACAAGAATTGTTTAGTCTGGTTTGCCGGCGGCACTTAGCATATAGATAGACTGGCCAGGAGTGAGCCACGCGGCAGCATAAGGGGCCTGTGCCGCAGTGGATGTCTGGATTCCAACAATCCCACCTCCTGTGTCCAGACCCCCATTACCACGCCAGTAATACCATGCTGATTCTATCCAAATGACAGCCACTAAGCTGCTTCCGCCACAACAGACAGCACTTCATTCGAGCGGTGTCACAGAGGCGAGGCAAGCATGCCGTACCAAGCCACTTCTGCAGGATTTGGTCTCTGCCATCTTTATTCTTATGGTAATTGGCAAAATCACTCACATGCACACATTGAGGGGTGATGACTGACTGAGAGTAAGTGTGTGTGTGTGTGTGTGTATGTGTGTTTATGCAAATGTTCCCACCTGCACATATACAGTGCCATCACTGCAGTAATCAGCCTCCACGCGGGCCTGATTGAATAATAAATCACCCCATCAATGCATCATTACATTCAGTTAGATTAAGCGCCTCAAAATATTTACCCATGCAAAACAATCCAAGGAGATTAGACTATCACTTTAAATTGTCGCTCTGTGCGGTGCACAATCAAGGGGTGTGGGAGGGGGGCATTCAGGGGTTTATGACAGAGTGAGTAGGGGGAGGGGGCAGGCACAGAGGAAAGTTTAGCTCCTTCACCTCATTTTCATGCAGAATCACAAACATCATATGCATTTGGATGCCGGTGAGGAGTGTGTGTTTGGCAGGGGAGGGTAAGTGCGGAACGCTACAAAACATCACTCCCCAGTGGATTTGGTTTGTAAGCCTCTTTCACAGTAGAAAAGGCTTGGAAGGAAACTGGGATGTTTACTAATGACAATAGCATCGTTTTGAAAAGAAAGAATCCTAAAACCTTTGGCTTTGTACACAGTCTGGTGAACAAATTAACATAATGTGGTAAGGTAACCGTGATAGTCTGGAGTTTTACAGGCTGATGGAGAGCTTTTCTTATCTTTGCCAAAAGTCGGTTATAAAATTTTAGGCATGCAATGCTTCAAAAAACTGTATTTTGACAGTGATGGAGCTGTCCAAGGAAAAAATGGTAGTCTCCAATTCTACTTATGAATGCAGAGGGGTTCCAAACTTGGTTTCTGTCAATCATCCAGCAGGGTGGCTATAAGCCCAGTGGTTTTAGATGACTACATCTGCCCAGTATGACTATAGGCAGGTTTTTTTTTTCTTGGAGGAATCTGGGCTATTTCTTTCTGTGGAAGAGTAGATGATAAGGGAGAGAGCCAAGCAGACCTCTGTACACTGCCTCCATAATCCAGCCTGGAGGAGAAATAATCTTATTTCCTAGCCTGACAGATACACATGCACACATAGACATGAATGAGGACAAAACTTTATAGCCCAAGAGTAACAGTGTGCATGTGTGTGAGAGAGAAGGGTGGCTTTGGGTAAATGAGGGGAAAAAGTCCAGGTTTTATATCTTTCCACTTTAGGAAATGAAGGGGAACGATGAATCGATAGAAATGAATCGAGAGAAGAATGTAGGTGGTTTTGGATCAGAGGGCGAAGCGGTGGTGAAGGACTGCAGGTCACTGAGAACCTATTACGGGGAAGCCAACAAAGTCAGTAATATTTCTGTTTTATTGTTTAGCTGTGTGGGTGTCACCTCTCCCTGAAGTTTGGGCTCCCCTTATCAGCAACACTATTTAATGTCACTGCATTTCATGTCCAACAGAGTGCTCTGTGTGAACTGTATCATTGACTGGACAGTGCCTCAGGATGATACTGTATGTGTCCTAGCTTTGGAGGTAGTGGAAGGAATTAAAATCAGCATAGTATTCTGTACACCTGACATGATGACAAACTGAAATAATTTGAAAAGTTACTAGAAGGAAGACATAAGTTTATAATGTAGGATGGAAAATAGGATGTTATAACCGCCTATAGAAGGCCAACTTTAGAGCTTACTGTTCGAAGCGCAGGTTGCGAATGTCACCCTCATTAATTCTGACAATACAGTCATTTTCCTGGAAGAGACGCTCCTGCTCCACTTTGCCCCCACGCTCCAGACGTTTCACAAGCAAGCCCTGAGTTCTGAAAATGATCACACAACAGGTTACAGATAGAAAATAATTCAGACACACAATGTAGCAATTACGCCACACACAGTCACATATCAACATACTGGCAGCAGGCAGCAAGTTATAAGGCTTGTCCCCTGCATCCTTTCATTTAAAAAGGTAAAGACCATAGAGGTCTAGAAAAGAAGGCAGAGAGGAGGAAAAAGAAATGACTACAAAATATGCTATGGGTGCTTAACGTTGTTAAAAGAATGAGGTAAATTTCTTAGTTATCCTGAGTTGTTATCGATTGTTGTTTTATGGCCTATCGATTTATATCCCACCTTACCAACAAACAGTTTTTTGTGTATTTTATCAGTGAGAAACTAAAACTGTAACAGATTTTTGGAAACATAATTTGATGCCACTTCAGCTCTATTGTAAAGAACTGTACTTCTACATGCTACTGTCACCAAAAGTAAACTTCCCAAAGTCAAAGTTTGTATAAAGACCTGCAGTTTCTTGCAGCCTTGAGAAGCACTGCATTACTAACTAGATTTTAAGCCTCTGTCCGTCCCTCTGTCCGCTACTCTGCTTGTCTTTCTGAGGGCAGGTTTGAGAGAATGACAAGGCAGGTTTTCTGAGGTAATCCAGACCAACAGCTAAGAGATCATCTTATGGCTTCAGAGGAAACGCTGCAGTTGCCTCCACTGGAGCTTAAGTCGAGAGCCAGCAGTGCTGTAATAAATACCCAAGCAGTTCCACGGCAGTGCCATCTCAGCAATCCCTTAAAAAAAAAAAAGGCAACCTTTACCTTCAAATACCCCCCCTCGCCTCTCTCCCTCCTCTAAATAAATACATCAGTGAGTTCCTTGGGGCTTTAGTTAGGCCCTGAGGATAACCACATGCAAAGAGATCTGATGCACGCTCGCACAGCAGAACTACAAACTCCATCCGTCTCTAAGGCGCCAGATGCCTGAGGTAGCAGGTAGACTGACTGAGCGCAAACGTTTGGTGTCCTTGCATAAACTGACAAAAAGTTTGGAGGCTTACTTTAGGGAAATTAAAAATAGTGATGAAATATATCAGAGCCAAAACTATTCAGAAGCCAAACTAGAGATGTGCAAGATATTGTAAATTGCACTGCAATCGTCAGTGGCAAGGACACAAGCTGCGTGCTTTTCATAGTTTTCAGTTGCTTCCTATCATTTCACTGGACACATAAACAACAGCACATTTAAACTGTGACCCTGTTTACCGCAGACGTCAAGGGCAGATTTGCAGAGCTCTTTAGCATTTCGGCCAAACAGGGCCACTTTCAGAACATTGCCCTAATTGGCTGCATAATGTGGACGTCCACGCTCACGCCGCAGACTCATCTCAGCTCCTCAATGGGGGTAAATGGTTCAGCATTAAGTTGAAATTAAAGATCACAAAGGGCCCTTCCCTCTTTCTCAGTGTCTGAGCCGGCATTGCCAGGTCAGCTTAAGTGTGTTGAACAGAGAGTAATTGCAGGCGGTGTGGAAGCGGACATGATTGTGCTTTATCTCCATAAGTGTTGGCAGCTTGAAAACAAAGTATCGCGCATGGAGATTACAGCATGGACACACTCTAATGACTTCTGATCTGGCAGAAGACCAGAGACAGTAGATAAAGGAGTTTTGGTTGATCCCTGATCAGTATTCAAAGCAGCAGCAGGGAGGATTGAGAATAAAGCAGCATCTTTTAGAGATTTGAAGAAGATGATTATTTCGTAAAAGCACTGTTATTGTGATGACTGTAATGCACTGCCACCCTCTAAATTCCTCCCCATCTCACTGATGGGGTTTTTTGTAGATATTATCAGTTACTTGGGGAAAGCAGGAGAGCTAAAGCAAAATCTAAATGGCATTCTCACAAGCCGTAAGTCAGTGAATTCATTAGTAGTCAGACATAAGCACAGGGAGTTTGTAGTTAGAGGACTGTCTGTATACTGTGAAGAAAAACATCACTGTATGGCTTTACTCCATCTTGTGGCTAGGCAGTGGTGGTGAGAAATGATTTGAAGGAGGCCACCTGCTCTCATCTATTGCCTTTAATCAAATCATAATCCAATCAGGATCCGTTTATGCACAGCAATTATGTCCGCAGTTTGTTTACAATTGAAACTGGTCATGGAATGAGAAGTTCATTAGGAAAAGAATGCATCTGTGAAGGGTGAGTGTGCGTCGTGTTTGTGTGTGCAGATGTACAGTAGATCAGCATTGCTCACAAACTGTGTGTAATGGAGAGAAATCAAGAGCGTGTGTTAAGGTCAGTGAATACTGTCCATATATTGCATGGATGTGAGTTCATTTGCAGGTAAGGATCTGGGCATTTGTGTGTGTGTGTGTGTGAGAGAGAGAGAGAGAGAGAGAGAGAGAGAGAGAGAGAGAGAGAGTGGAGTGGCAGAGTCTCTAAGCTCTCTCTCGTGCAGCTGTCTTCACCTACTACTTGGATCTAACTTGATGTCAGTACAGTGAAGCAGGATGCGGGCAGCCGAAGCTGGAGCGCCTGCAGTTCCTTGTTTGCTGTCTGGTTTTGTTGGCTGTCTGACCCCTGTGGCCCTGGTCTAGACACTAATGACAGCCCGCTGAGCCTAATGCCTCCTGTCCTAGAGCCCAGCAAACAGGAAAGAGCTGGGCCAAGCCATTAGCATCATCCTACTATCCAGACGCTACGTCTTATCATGTCTAAAGTTAATTGAAGACTCTGATAGCTATTAGTGCCAACCTTAGCTGATGGACAAGAAATTTACTGGCCGTGAAGCATCACTGCTATTTCTTGCAAGATGAAGTCTGATATTGTGGGAATACAGAGGAGCCATAAGGATAATAGCGTGACAAATAAACTGTTGGATTTGAACTTTATCTGAGCAATATTGCTTGGTGCAACTCATCATGAATCATTATTTTCCTCCTCTGACTCAGGATAGCTCAAAGTGTCACAGCTTCGGAGAGAGAGTCAATCACATAGGGCCAAAGCTAAATATAGTTTTCTGACACTTAGTTATAAACAGCAATGGGATTAGTGTCCCAAAGAAATGACACGCAGCAATCTTCAATGACAGCCACCCTCTCTCCCTCAAATGTCATCCCATTTCATCTCCTCGCTCTGTCTTTTCACCTCGTTCCCCTGCCTCCCTCTCCCGGCGCTGAGTAGTCACATTCACCTTGGTGGTGTGCCAGTCCCTTGGCATGCAGAAAGGATCTGTGTTATACACAAGCTTTTAGTTTGATTACATCTGGCCACTTCCTCTGTCCTTTATTTTTTCTAGAATCACTATAAACTGGGATGGATTCCTCCTCTTGTCCCCTGACATCAACACTCCTCATCGGTTAAAAAAAAGGCAAAAGGAAGCAGTCTGAGTCACCTTCAAGGTAGAGCGGACAAAAATGCAACTGAGGACATAGGTTGGAATAAAAGAAAAGCATAACACGACTTGGAAAAACTGTGCAGTCAAGAGCAAAACTACTTTCATCTTCCCACTGGGGGCCTCTGAGCTGTGGGACATGAGTGGTGCTGGGTGTGGGTGTGGTGTTTCAGCAGTGAGACTCACAAAAATAAGAAGAGTTTGTGAAGAAAGATAGCCTAGAGCAACATGTAAAAAGGGATGAATAAGAAAGAACAGAGAGTGAGGAGTTGGAGAAAGTGAGAAGAAATGTGAGTGAAATGATGAGTAAAAGTAAAAAGAGAGCAACATCCACAGGGCTTTAAACCAAAGGATGCAGGAGACATATTGGATGGTGAAACTAACCAGCTATTGTTTCACACTAAGCTGCATTGATTCTCAGATTTTCTTTTCGTTTTCATTTCTTTACCTGACATCCTGTGAACTGAAAGGCACTACGTGGATCCCCAGGGGCCCTCCTTCATTGGACACCTCGACCGGCTTGAGCATGCTTCTGCAGGACGATGATGGATGAGGCCAGGGGGACCAAAAGAAGGAAGAGGAGGGGGAGACATGCATGAATAAAAAAACAACAGGAATGACAAGAAAATGCAGAAAAGCGGGGTATAAAAGACGACACAGTCAAACATGACAAGATGTTGATGGGATGTATGGGATGGGGGCTGGTGTGGCCTTATTGGTGGAGGTTGCATTGTGTTGCCTACACAAAGTCATCCATTACAAAGTCAGGCTGGTGGACCTCGGGGTCGATTAGGGACCCAAATGGAGACTCCAATTAAGTGATTACGATCAGATTGTTGTGCTAAAGGAGAACAGATTAATTGAAAAACGTGTGAGGCGGAGGAGAAGGTTAATTTGTGGAGATAAAGACGTGAAGACAAATGAACGCAAGCAGTCATTGATGCAAATGTGTGTGATGATGTTGATGGAGGGAGGCGTGGTCTTGATGTACGCTTTGTGTTGTCATTGTCGTGTTGATATGGGTATGTTTAGGTGTTTATTAATGGTGTTGTGGCAATTGTTGAACCAACCTGGGACTAATTTGTGAATTAAAAGGTCAGTTAACCCCAGTTATATAAATATAAAAATAATCTCTCTTGGTATCTAGCGTTGCCATTTTTTGCTTATTGTTTTATTTGCCTACGTTTTGAGATGTGTGCTGCCACTGCATATACGATAAAATCAGATTTGTGGGACATGAAACCTTGAACAACCACACTTACTGTTTTGCAAGGCCAAACTTATGCTGTGGTGCTTTGAGATAAATGCTTACTTTAAACTTTAACTGATCACAGACACAATGCTAAGATGCACCAGTGGCATGAATAATGTTTTCCATTTTCGCCATCTTAGTTTACCATATTAGTATGCTAAAAATTAGCTCTAGGAGCAGAACAGCTTAAGCTTATCTGAATCTTCTTAGTTTTATACTTGTCAAAAAAATTCACTCAAAACAATATTTCTTTTCCAAACAATTAAGAACAAAACTAGACTTTTTTATGAACTGTTGGGTGAACCAACCCTTTAAGCCATACAGTATGGTATATAGGTGGTTGGGTGGTTTTCCGGGAATCACTCACTCTAGGCTTAACACGGGCGAATGCTCCAATGAGGAATCGGCCCTCCCCACTGGCTCTATCCGTTCAATCCTTCTTTCTTGTTTCCTTTGCTCTTCTTCCTCCTCCTCCTGAAAAGGAAGAAAGAAAAAAGAAAAAAGACAGAGAAAGGTGAATCATTAAGGGACGGTTCCAGCAAAGTGAAAAACTCACACACTCCCTGTTGTTATTTCTATTTGGCTGTGCTTGCATCTCCTGCTCTCCTGCCTGTATCTCTCCTCTGGCTTTTAATCCAATTACCTGCAGGGACAAATAACGGTCTCTATCCTAAATCAAAAGAGACTTGTAGTAGAGTACAGACGTGAGAACTGATGCTGCTGCAGGAACATCCCTCCCCAGCCAAAAACTTTGGCGGCTGTAGCAACAAAGTGGCCCTGATCTATTGCTCTTGCTCAATCAATCAGATCTGGCTTGGGGCGTGGCACTGCTGCCGGGTGATGCGATCAGGTCTACAGTGAACGAAAGTGGCCGCGCCGGCCGTCATTTGTTTCTCCCACTCTCTTCATTTCATTTACTCATCTTCCTTCGGGGCCATTAGGCAGCACGACGAGGAGGCGGTGGCTTTTACAGGCAAGCCAGACATCTGAGGACTTAACTAGGCTCGCCGATGAGACAGAGCAGCTTCATGCTCTCCTTAATGGGGGATAAAATCTTTATCTGAGCTCTCTTTATGGAGGTGGTACGGCCTGGGCACTTACATGCAGTGATGACATGCTGCATGTAGAATAGGTGGGAGACATATTTAATAACACAGGGTTCAATTTCAACTAATCATCATCTGTTGAAGGTTAGTTGCAGGAGGAGTTCGGGAGGTTCATCAACAAGTGACAAGAACACTGAACATCAGTGTTTCTCCATTTTAAAAGGAGGAGGTAATTTCATTTTGTTTTTTCGAGTCCTGTAAGTAACTGCTGATCCTGGCACTTGTTTTTCTGTGGATGTGTCAGTGCCCAGACAGCACATCATCTCCTTGGGAGGGTCTGCTGAAACGCTTTGTTAGCTACTGCTATTTCCCCACCCTCGCCCCTCACCTTCCTCTTTCTCTCTCTTTTACTAAAATGTCAAGCACATCCAAATAGGTCTTGTGCTTTCCTGCTTTCTTTATGGAAATGGATTCAACCCTTTTCAGAGGCCAGGGTATCTTTGGCGACATGCAGCCGTGGCGCAGAGAGACTCAATGCCCTATTTATTTATTAGAGGCTGGAGCATGAAAATTTCATCTGCAGTCTACCTTAAGAGACCTCGGCTCACCCTACCTGTCTGTTTCCCCTCTCAAACCACCGCGTATGAAAATGAGTCAGTCAAACGGTCACCCCCACCTCTAATTATGTGTCAGCTGAGGTCCCAGGGGCCTCACAGTGCCTGTTATTCACAAAGCCTTTTATGAACCCCGCCCAAAGTGGGTTGGCTGGATTTTTATATACATATAGTGTATATACTGTGCACAAAGGACCTGGCCAAGCGGGAGTGTCCACAAATAATAATGGCAGGGCATAGAGTGGAGAAGACAATTGAAACTGGACAAGAAAAGACAAATGAACGAGGCAACGGTGCTACACGTCTTTGTCTCATTAGACAACAAAGTTTATGTGAGAGGTGAGCTTATTCACAGTGCATCATCACAGAAAGTGACATGTAATTAACTTCAGTGGCTCCTAGCAACAATCTCCTGTCTGTCAGTTTGGTCCTGTAGGGGGCAAGCGGAGGTGGTGTGACTGCATCTCTTTTAGAGAGATGTGTGATGTGATAGAATAAGGAACAGGTAAAAGAAAAGGAAAGACACTGTATCTGCGAGTACTATCATCAGGGTATCTAGGTGAAGGGATCTTTCCTTGCACTTGCAGGCCAAAAGCATAGTGCAAGCAGGTTGAGTGTGTGAATGTGACAGGTAAAATTACCATAAAATGGCACAAGTAGATATCAGAGCAGCACCAGAGCAAGGCGATATTTCTAGGCTGTGATATATCCCAGCATGAAAAACCAAGTGGAAGTGTGAAAAAGACACTACAGGAAAGAGATACCTTGGAATAAAAAAAAGAATTTCATAAGAACCAACACACCAGAGTGAGTTGGCAATGGAGGGGACGAGACAGAAAATGAGTTTTAAATGAAAATAAGGAGACAGAAAAAATCACATAGAGGGGAGAATTGCCGAGCATTGTGTTCAGATCAGCCTCATTAAAATCATGCTTCCTTAAAAGTCGAAAAATCAGGACGGGATTTTTGAGTCTTTTCTGCCTGACACAAGTGTAGTCATCTGCCTTAATGCCTCCTGATTCAGATATTGACTTTCCTTCCAAGGATCTCTGTGGCTGAACAGCCGAACAACTTCAGACAATAAAGTGGAATCATTTTGCTTTCGTAGGATTTGTAATGTTTGTGTGAAAAAACTAATGTTTAGCACTTTTAAACTGAAACATACTGTCTATTTGTCCATCTGAAAGAAATCTTAGACTATTAGTGTTTTTAAATAAGATGACATTTTCCAAGCCACTGAATGTTCCCATTCTCTTACTCACTCAGGCAAAACATGCTTCCCCTGCCAGTCGATTTCTCAGTTGATACTGAATTCAACTTGATTGACAGTTGATACTGGATTCATTAGGCAGTGCTTAAGTGGCTATGGTGGTTCATTAAAATCAAAATCAGGGATATCCAACCAGCAAGGGCGCAGCCTCTTCATTATCTGAGAGTCTGGACAAAGTTTGAGCTTGAACCAGACAAACACATAACACTTCTGCTGACACTGAACATGGTAAATAATTACTTATTAGGGCTGACATTTTGTGCGGTGAAGTCCTTGAGGATAGCTGCTGAGCTCTTTCTATAGTGGTTGGGTGTTGAGTCAGTATTACAGTGGTCAGTGTGTCCTTGTGACTGTGGGCAGAAGAGGAAGCCATCTCCCTTTATATTCACTGCCAGCCCACTTACTGTCTATCCCTGTGTCAGTGGCAAAGCCAAACAATGAGTGACGGCGGTGGAGACACACAGGGTGAATATCCATCCATCTCTTTCTGGCCCTCCACTCCTCCTCTCCTCTATGTTTCTTTGTCTCTCCATCATTCTGAATCTCTCCTTCTCCTGTCACTAAAAAAAACCCATTTCTTCCTCCCCTGAGTGCTTTTAGCATCCTGTTGATCCCTTGGTAACCAGTGGAGTGGGGAAGCAACAAGGCTTTTCAACTCTCAATGGAACTCATTCCTAGCTCTCTCTCTTTGTCTCTCTACTCCCTCCCTCCTTCCCTCCCTCCTTCCCTGACTCTCTCTCTTCCTCCCATGCAGTAGGGAGGGCTAAGAGCCCTGATCTGAGGCCAAAAATCCACCAGCCTTTTTACAATGAAGGGAAGCAAAAGCAAAAGGTTAGTGGCTTGGCCATCGGACAGCTGCAGCATTAGATTATTGAGACGCATAGGAAAGAAAGAGAGAGAATAAGACAGGGAGAGTGAGAGAGAGAGAGCTGCAAAGTGCAGAGTCTTGTTACCTTCAAATGGACAGACAGGTTAGAACAGTAAGAGGACCAAGGAAAGAGAAGAGTGGGAAGGAGGTAGCAGCTGCCTACTCAGGAGGGAAAATGTGTACACACACACTCACACACACATAAACTGAAGCCCAGAGCCAGAGGGTTGGGGCAAAGGGTGTGTGTGGAGCTGTCATCCTCCATCAACCACTGTCCTAAAGGATACCTACTGTAAGCGTGTGTGTGTGTGTGTGTCATGCCATTAGCCGTGGGCAAGTACAACATGTAGCTGTTAGGGGAAAGGGGGGAAGGGGTGGGGACTTCCTCCTGAGCCCATCTTTGGCGTCAAGGGCTTAACAAGGACAGGTTCAAAGGTCATGGCGAATGGTGTTTCTGGCCACCACCCCTCCTTTAGGGCTTAGGTCCACATCTGTGTGACAGCTTCATGTGTAGAACAGGCCTCCCTTGTCAGGCGATGTCACCCAGTCCCTTACAATGGGCCGTCTGTGCCCGGCAGAACAATGGAGGCCAGAGCACAGGATACAGATACATGTCTCGAAATAAACAATCTAGTGTGTTCGCTGTATGAAAAAACAAAGGAAACAAGCAATTTAACTAAAGCATTTAGTAAAACGGCTGTTGAAATATTTACAAAGACTGCCCTCCCTCCTGATCTGGCCAGCTAAAAATATGAAACATTAATTGTGCAAGGTGACATACGCCCCTTATGGAAACATTAAACCAGCCAAAGGTAACAAACTATGGCAACGTGAAAGAAATCTGTTTTCAGTGAGCAGAAGTGCAATGAAGAATAAAAAAGCAGCAGAGGCAGAGGGCTTTCCTCTCCCTCAAGAAAGGTTAAGGAGCCATAATTGTACCCTCATTACCTCCAGTTAATGCATTTCGACTAAACACTGTACAACAGACAAGACCAAACAAGACTTCATAGCACCGTTGCACTGCACAATGGCAGGAACATACAAAGACAAGCTGCCGGTAATAACTCCTAATAGTCCTATTAAAGTTACTTCAACCTCACAAAGCAATTACCGATACTTGTTCCATCTTAACAGGAGCCAGAATCTCACTGTTTTCAATCAGCACTTAAAGGAAGTTTTATGGCATTGGACACAAAGATCTTTCACCTTAACCTAAATAACAGATGATCCCAACTTGTGGACTTCCAAACAGAGCAGCAGCCCTCAGCTGCTGATGGATGACATATGCAGTGTGTAGGATGACCTGGTCAAAGCTGTGGCAGAATTTACCACACATAGATTATTCTCCAGGTTACAAAAGATCTTTTGTCCCTCATTTCCATCCCTTCAGAGAAAACTGCCATAAGAGCCAAATTACGTACCAAAATAGCCTCTGTGAATAGATTGGACATGACTGTTGCACCCAACAACTCAGCCCCACCCTCTCCACCACCCTTAACCCTTTAAACCCCCACCAGCCCATCAGACTCCAACGCCATTAAAACAACCAATACATCACAATGACTAAGATTATGAGACACTTATTTACATTTATGTTGCTGATGGGGGAACATTATAAAAGGCTGGGCGAAGAGATAAACTGGTTAGTGGATGATGAAAGGGTCATAATGACCTCCTTCATCCTACCCACAAGTTCCCTAAATGGCACTTAATGGGTGTCAGCAGAGAGGCAAAAACCAGTTTCAGCATACTTTCTTATCTTTTTTATATTGTTATGATCTTATGGATCGTGATGATGTAAGCTAATGGTGATTTCAATAAGCAGCCACAAGGATTTATTGTGCTGATCTGTAGGGAGTTGTACACAGAATCTATGGAGTAATACCTACTGTATCAGACATTTCAGTGAATGTTTCATTTGTTTGGCAAACTGTTAGCTCCCTGTTGGACTGGAAACCGCAGATCTGGAAGAAAATCAAAGCAGTGACCCTGGTGTCTGTTATCTCTTGCTTTGTGTGTGTGTGTGCGCGTGTGTGTGAGGGAGCGAGAAAGAGAGAGGGAGGTTACCGTACCACAGTCCTATGTTTGTGTGCCAAGGGAAGAAGCCAAAGCAGTGCCTGTCCTCTGATGAGGACATGTGTTGTCTTTCATATTTCACACCTCACACCCATGGGCTCCAGCCTTGTTCAAAGGAGAGCACTCGCACTCCAGATTAGATGAACTATTCCTTTTGATAATGAGGAATGGGAGTCAACTATGTGTTGTTGTGCTAGGTTAGGACAGCAGGGAGTGGGGTTGGGTACCAAGAACCTGTTCTGAATTGGAACCATTTCCAATTTTTGTAGAAACAAGGAAATGTTACCAAACAAGATTTTTTTTATTTCTCTCATTCACTCCTGAATGAGATAAGTTGATGGTAAAGTTTGCACTTAATCTACTGTCCGGTGTCTGATTATACTGTAACTATATGTTGCCGATGCATGTGTACAGTGCACAAGCCAGAAGCACTAAACATTTAATCAATTTGATTTTGTGTAATAAGAACTGTGTAAAACATTCATCTTATAATTAATTTATAAAAATAATTAATCATCATTCATCTTATAATTGTTTTTTGTTATGACTTTACCAAAAAAAACAAAAACTAAAGATAAATATAAAATACAGCATGATTTATGAGAAATTACTGGTTTTATAACTTTAAAAATAGTTATTCTTACCCAAATGATGAGTGACAACTGCTAGAATTTGATAAGATCCCAAATCAATGTATAAATTAAACTATCAATAAAACAAAATAAATACCAAGCCATGTGAAGTTTTTATATTTTTAATTAATAAATATACCTCAATTTATGATTACAGATTTTCTGCCAATGATATGCATGATATGTTGTATTCAATATAACTCTCCCAACACCTCCTTTTTAATCAACAAAGGATCTCTGGCCTTTAAATCTGCCTCTCTTTGTTTTGTTCTGGAAAGACATGGCTTCTGGCTCATAAAAGTTCAGGCACTGACGTGAATTTACTTGAAACAAATTACAGGGACAGACAGGTTCCTAATGCTGTTAAGCAAATTAGATCAAAGATGTGAGGCTGCATTTGTCCACATCAGGACAGAGAGCGGCGAGATGTGGAGGGGCGGGGGTGAGAGACGGACTACGCTGTTTGCGGGATGATATTTGAGAAAACAAAGGCCTGCCTCTCTCTTTACTCCACTCATTCTCCCTCTTTGTCTCTCCCCTCCAATCTTTGTCTCTTCTTTTGTCTCTGCCTCCATCAGTGGGAGACCTGCTTTGTGTGGAATACATCATCTGCCAGCGCCTGTTTCATATCAGACTTGGACTGATCTATCAATGACACAGCTGCCTTTGCCGTTGCCCACTGTAACGTTAAATTGCACTTTAATTAAATTAGGCCTGCTAATTATGAGGGCTTAAATCAATCACCAGGTCAATAACAAAGGCCCAAAGCGGACGGAGAGGCCCAAGACTTTTTCCAAACCTCATCAATAACAGATGCAACCAGAGCGGACTGCTCCTGTACCAGAGAGCCGGAGGTTCAAACGGGTAGGAATTACTGTGAATTGAGTTATCGTCACCGGCTTTTGTCCAGAGCACTTCTTACTCTTACAAGCTCTGTGAATAATGTTGTTTGAATACAGTGGAAGTGTTTCAAAGAGTTTGAATGTGCAGAACAGTATGCATTAGAACAGCACTTTAAAGGGGTGTTTAAAGCAGATCTGGGTGCATAAAAGAATGTTCAAAAAGGATATTATGACTTTTGAGACACCTGGCTTAGGTGAAGGGGGGGTGATTCTGAATAGATAATCCTGGGGGTTGAGTATGCAGCCCCACTGAGCGGACGGTCCCAGCTGAATCCTGGGTCTTTACACATGCATTAAAACGAGCTCTGTCGTGCTTTTCACAGATTAATCATCATTTTGAGCTTATTGAGTGGGAGGACAGTCTGCTTTCCACTGCTCAGAACGTTTAATCCATCTTTCAAACTGTGAAGGTCAGTGAGCGAATGTTACCCCCGTTGAAATAATTGAGGGTATTTGAATTTCAATGAGAGCACCCATGGTTCAGATCTGGATTGTAATTAAATACTTTTTCTTTTTTTTAAATTATTTTTAGTAGCCACTCCTGCAATTATGCGATGAAAATCACACTGACTTATTGAGCAGCATGGTGGCTGCCAATGAACTACACTCCCTGCACTGCCAAATTGTCATTCGAACTATTTAATACAACAGATACTGTGATACAAATGTTGTATCAGCAAGTAATGATGGTAGCATCGGGAAATAAAACATGGAGAGTCACAATTCACACAAGAATCTCATCTGTCTACAATAAGATGTTTTATCACGCTGTGACCTCAAAATCTAAACACACCGAACATGAGGAAGAAAGAAATGAAGAAGAGGGAATGAAGGTGAATGATGTTGAACTATGAATAATTAAGTGGAAAGTAAAGCTTTGGTACACATTGCAGTGAGTTATTACAGGGGGTGAACGGTCGATTCCACAGATCAGCCATTGTTTGCTGTCTTGTTTGAGCAGGTGGGGTGGGTGGTGAGTGAGAGCTCATTTGTAGCGTCATGGGAGTGGTGTGGGGCGAGGTGGGGGGCACTTTCCATTTCATTTTAATTGGAAGCTGAAATTCTTGGATAAAGGAAGGACAGAAAGCCATTTGGCAGAGCCCGTGCTCTCAGCCGGGGCTAAATGAAGAGGGCCGTGTGGAGATGAGGGGCCTGTGGAGGGCCAGTAATGAAGAGAGGTCCCAAAAGACACCGGCACAACCACAGCAATGTGGTGGACACAAGAAGGTGGGGCGGGTTGTGGATGGGTGACTGGGGTGTGTGCTTTAGTGTAGACGGAGGGAGGACAGAGGAAGGTAAGGGGATGGGGTGGGTCTGTCTGGGTTACACTAACAAATCTTTGTAATTATTTCAATATGAAAAAGCAATTATTTGTTTCTGTACATCGTGGCTGTGAGTGCAAGAGTGAATGATTAAACAACATATCAATTAATCAAAGGAATGTGCTAGTTAGAGTTGAGGATAATTTACCTGCTAAATACAGAAGTGATTGCAATCACTGATGAGATAAGAGCACGGGGAAATCATCAGTGTCACAACAAACAAGACAGGTCGGAGCATGGACAGCCAATTTGTGGCACGTAAACATCGCATGTGTGTAGACGGCCACTTCCAATACACTGAACTGATACAGGCAATATATCAAGGTATCTGTTCATATTTTAGCACGTCATACCACTTCATCAGCAGGAGTCTCACCCTCAAACCTGACAGACACAAATCAACCCCTACAAGCAAATCGACTAATGTTTCTCAGCTCCACCGTTTTCTAAACGTAAAAGCTTGTCAGCGTGGTTCTGCTTGGAATCATGAATACATGTGGGAAATTCTGAGTATGTTGTGATGGAGCTCAGCAGGGGTGCTATTCAACTTAACAGCTCCCATAGTCCGTATACCTAGACCATAAAGAAGAAAAGATTCCAATGGAAAACTGCTCTGCAGGGGGAAGCACAGTCCATTACGGAGGTGTTCCTTGCTAAAATGACACCATTAACTCTGGGCTATTCCACATTCAATGTGGACATGCAGCCTTGAGACACTCAAAGGCTTGTATCAGTGATTTTGCATGTTTTGCCACAGATTATTTTATAGGTACGCCATATTTTTTAAGACTTTTCAATGTTTTCAGACATTCTAGAAAGTCTTGGTATGCATTCATTTCACTGAAAAAACTACCTACCACAGGCAAATTATCAAAGTAAATATAATGGTACCTTTATGAAAGTAACTGTACATTTCCATGGTAGGTGTGATATCATTTGTCTTTCTGGTGAATCAATGTGATGGGATGCTCTTGAATCCAAGAACTTGAGAGCTAGCTGACAAACATCAGCCTCCCTACTAAAAAAAGGGTACATAACTAACATCATCAACTTTGTTTTCAGGTTTTAGTTTCTAACCCTTAAACAAGTGACAATCCTGTAAGAAAACATTTTAAACTCTTGTTTTGTTCTTTCACATGCCTTAGCATAACCTTGGTATAACCTTCGGTAACACTATGTTTGCTATGAATATTATATACAGTATCTACAGCTACACTGAAAGAAATCAGCATCTATGCTAAATATTTGAAAGCTGATAGTATTTCAGTGATTGTTGAAAGTTTTACTAGGTAACATCTTTAGCATGATGTGGCAGCATGACCTTCAAAAGCATTATGGTGCTGCATACCGCATGTCTCTGTAAATGTCCTTTATAAGTTTCTGTAGGTTTATCTCTATTCAAATGGTGATATAAAATGGGATAGAAATGGTGAACAATCAATCAATATCTAAATTAATCCAAATAATACCTCTTGTGGTTCAGCACAAAGTGCTGGCTACCATGGATACATCTGTATGGGAGGAACAGAAATGGACTGATTGGCCCACTACCATCTTTCTCCTCCTTACTCTCTCTCTTTAGGGGCTCTCTATTCCTCCATCGCCTTGGCTCTGAAATGAAACCACCTCATTCCTCTCCATTCGCATCCAACTGTGACCGCTTTTGTTCTCCGACCGATGCAAATGAAACGGGTCTCTTTGGCCGAAATGGCAAAGCAGCTCTGTCTCATGTTTCTCTGCGGCACAGAGATGTGGATGTTTACTGTCGGCCGGGGCCTTATTACATTCCTTCAACAACTTAAAAGCATTGGCCCCCTAATGGGACCTATAAAACAGTGAGAAAAGCCTATTGTGACAATGGACCTCATTGTGTCAGAGTGGACTCATTTGGCACTCTGCGGAGAGTGGAAATGTGTGGCATATTTAAAAAAAGCAGTGAGGGAAAGAGAGGGTGAGAAAGTAGAAAGAAATCAAATAAATAGGAGTGAATGACTTGCACTGTGGGAAATCTGGCACTGTCAATCACCAAAGTCCATCTTGCGCATCAGTGTCGGGCATAAAAAGGGCTTAGCTTTTTAGCTGTGGCTGTTGCACAATATACTTTCATTGGCCTCTATATCTTTGTTTCTCTTTTGTCCTTTGAGTTGAGAGTCAGGTCTTGGTGTAGATGGTTCTGAATTCAAGGAGGACATATTTTTGTTCTGGCTTCCAACCAGAGCGGGCTTGGGTGTAATTAACTTCACAACAGCAATTTTCAGCACCTTGCTGGAATATTGGCCTTGCTTCTCGTACAAAAGACTCAGCACTCCCCTCCACTTCCCTCCAAAGCCAAGACCCTGCCCCCTCTGAGAAAAGGAGACAGATTCAGCTGAAAATGTAGGATAAGCACAAAGCACAGAAAGATAAGCACAAAATGATTTCATCGTAAGAAACAGAGTGCGCATCTTTCTCTTTTTTTGTTCTTTGCTGCCCACGCCGGCTTGGCTCCATGCTGGCGGCCCCGCTTTATTCCCTGAAGTCATTATTGTCTTCAGCTAAGGTGCCCCTGCTCCCTGTGATTTGTGGGTAATGAGCTGGCACCCCCCTGCCCGTGTTCAATTATTCTCATTGAGAAAGTGATTTCTCACTCCACGGAGCAAATCGGAGAAGGCGAAAGCATGAACTCTAATCACGAATTAACACGTTCACAACCAGCAGCGCGGAGAGGGATAGCCACCCTGATACTGTAGGGGTGGTGTAGGTGTGGAGAGGAAAGAGGGGGAAGAGGACGGTGGAAGGTGGAGGGACAGATGAGTGACAGTTACTGAGGTAAACAGATTTTTCACCTGTGGCTGGAAAACCCTATTTCAATACACCCACTTGTCTTTAGTGATTTCAAGCAGGAAAAAAAAAGAAGAAATGAACAAAACTTGTCAAAACAGGGATGTGTTTACAACCGAAGCACAGACATCCTTGCTCAAGGGCTGCAGTGATTGGGTGAATCTGCAAAAGAGGGTGACATCCAAGCAGTAATTAACAACTGGGAGAGCGAGCCAAAAGAGGAGGAAGCGAGAAGACAAACGCAAACTTTGGAAGGAAAAATGATGATGAGAGGAGATAAAGAGCACCGTCGCTCAGTGACTACTAATGACCTGAGAGGAGGAAGAGAAGGTAAGAAAAAGTACACAAGGACACTGACAAGTACCTTCACATTTGAAACTGCATACAGTACGTTACTTTGCAAATAAATGGAGATGATACTAGTGTTTTATTAACTTATTAACTATTGAATATCATGATGTTCAAGTATTAATTGAAGAATTACAGCAGAGTCAAACTTCATTATTTCCAATGCAACATCTCGGGCACACTCCTCACTTTAACTGTTTTTGTTGTTTACTTTTATTTCCCAGATGTGTTTTCAAAGAATTTTCCACTCTCACAAGAATACAATTTTGAAGGAAAAGATTTCTAATTCTCAAGGGGATGTTTTTGCATATAAGTAGTATAAAATTGAAAAGATGGCACAAAAAGCTCTCTGGAGCTTCAAAACACATCACTATCAGGCTTCTGATGCCCAAATCAGTCAAACTCTAATCTGAACTGTCTAGTCACACACACAGCCTGCCGAGCAGGACAGGTTAAACATTTTCAGGCTACAGCGTAGCAGATAGGGAAGGGTGTTGGCAACTTTCAAAAACTGTCTGCCGCCTCCTCTCCTGTTCAGGCGAGATAAGAGGAGAGACATGATTTGCCAATTCTAAATAAAATAAGAAAGAGAAAGAAAATGAAAAAGAGCAAGAACAAATAAGACGTATCTCGTTTGGAGGGGAAAGAAAAGGCCAACATGGCACAAAACGTTGTCATGGAACAACAGAGAATGACAGTTTTTTTTTTTTGTTCTTCTTTCCGAGACCGAAATCCTAATTCTGAGTAGAGCAACGTTTTCGGCTTTGTCTTTCTTCCAGTCCCATGCTGACGGCCTTTTCACATGCTGTCCTTGGGAACTACATTTGTCTGCTGTGTTATGTGCTTGGGATTAAGTTGTGAAAGTTGTTCTGAATTGTTAAGCACTTATTTCTATCATTCTCATTCTCTGTCTGTCCTTCCGTGCGAGTCTATGTTGTGTGTGTGTGTGTGTGTGTGTGTGTGTGTGTGAAGGTGAAAGGTAGCCATCCTGAATGCTAATAGACACAGAGCGTGAGAGAGTGAGAAGAGCTTCTGGGCTAAGAAACTGGTGGATGACTAACTGTCCTGGTCTCAGCATAAATAACACGCACACAAATTCACACACACACACACACACACACACACACACATTACACATTAAGGCTCAAGTGATTATCACTGCCATTTATTTTGAACAAAGATGTTAAGTTAATAATAGACGTTAAATAGCATTATTTTTATAATTGCTCATTTACAATCTATTTTCCCTGCTGAGGAATAAATCAACTAAATGACACTACCAACAGTGTGTGTTTGTGTGTCTGTGTTACCTGCTGTCATCCTGCTGTCATCACACACACACACACACACACACACACTTATTTAATGACTGCATTACACTAAATGTATAATGTATTTTGTTGCTGCAGGCTGTGTGCACGAGTCTACACACAGTTGGTGGCTGAAACATATTGAGGTAAAACGTTATCTAATTTAGACACAGCTGTAAATCGGACTCTGCTCTAAAAATGTGCTCAGTGCTAAAACTTTTTTTCACTTTTCTGCATTTTTACATCCCCAAATACTGGGAACAGTGATAATAATACTGACTGTATAATTACTGTAGAAAAGTTGTCTTATTGCTTGCTTACTGTACAGGATGGCTAGATGTCATGGTCCATGATAAGCAAGTAAATAAATAAGGATCAACATTACCACTAACATCACAAATAAAAATAAGAATTTAACAGTAATAAAAATTAGGTGTTCTTACTTCAGTTCACTCACCAGCAATAGGTTGGGTCAAGAGCACCTCTGTAAGTCAGTACAGTGCTAAAGCTAACCACCCAAGCCCACTTAGAGGTGAAAAGAGGAGGTGACCAGTACTAAATGAGGCTTAAAAAGCAGAGCAGGCCTTGAGAGAAATAAACTAGCTCTGCTCTGTCAGGGGTCATGATGTTTTGGCAGAGGTTCAGCGGCCATGGCTAATTAAGGGAGGAGAGGCCATTGTGACGCCCACGGCTCCATTGTTCTCACTCAGGCCCTAGGCTGGACTGGGGCGTCTCTGGTGAGCTGCCATTTACAAAGCACTCACAGAGGGGGGAAAAAAAGAGAAAGCGTTCAGCATGTAAAATGATATGGTCAACTTGTGTAATTCATAACCAGTCAGGCTTAAATCCAGTCTTTTCTTATGGTTCCATTAAATAGAGGTGAAATAATTCCACTAACTGAACAAATGAAAAATGACACAATGAGTCTCATTAGTGGTCTTATAGGTATTAGCTAAAATTCTAAAAGTGGCATTTAATTTGAAAAATTTGTGATTTACATTAGAAATGTTGAAATTAATTAAATCCAGTAAAAAATAAACACACTAGGAGGTAGATTAAATGAATTGTAAAAGTCAACATTTTCTGCTGTGTGGAGACAGAGAGAGCAGGGAAAAGAAATAGAGAAATAGAGAAATGGGAAGAGGACTACAAACAGAGATAATACTTAATAGGGAAAAAAAAGGAATAGGAGAAAAATGTTGTTTTTTTTTTTTCTGGGTGCTGCTGTGTGCTCAGAGTCAATCCTGAATACACAGCAGCACCTACTGGTCAAGCCCATTGGGCAGCAATTAGAATAGACATGGTGAACACATCTTACATGTATGCATACGTTGACATGTTCTTCTATAGACTACAAACATGCACAAGGCTCTCATCAACTCATGCAGCCTTCCTTTGTGTGTTTCAGGTAGAATTAAGAGGCAGGTCCTGGATAAGTACAAGGACCTCTGCAGACATGGGACACCACAGCGGGACTGACTGCACCACTCTGGAATGTGGGCTGCTGTTTCTCTGTGCGCGCTCTTGCACACAACAAAACCCTCCGACCTGCTCTTTTTCCAACATCAGCCCAGATTTATCTGAACCTAATGCACGCACACAGACGAATGCTGCATCCACCAAAGTAGCGCTGGAGAGGAGGGAAACAGCAGATGGGTGAGGCTGGAGAGCAGAGCTCATCTGTTTCTGAGTCACTCAGAGAGACAGGTACAGGCAAAAAGAGAGCGGCAAAAAGAAAGAGGGACTGTGTCAGAGAGGCAGGGTTTGGGGGTTGTTGCTGTGTTTTCTCTCCATGCTCAGCTGCTCTAACATTGCCTGCAGCTCGCCTCAGGGTCTGCAGACTGTGTGGGCTTTACCAACATGCTAGTCAGAAGAGTAGACTAAGTTCGCTCACCAACCAGAGCACAGAGAATTAAATTCTAACTTTTGAGCAGAATTGACTTGCCCAAGGGTTTTACTAAGTTTACTACGTTTTTTTTTTTTCTTCCACCCATTTTACAATTTATTCTGATCCTGTTTGCCACCGTAATTGTAGTATTTAATGATGATTTTTTAAATTAAATGGCAATGAAGCAATAATGCAGCTTGGCAGTTTGGAATTGTACTCGCGATAAAATATGCAAAAACTCACTGACTTGCATTTACGGGGTATTTGTTTTGTCAAGCTGAGTGTTTTGATATTTCTGTCCATTGTAACTGACTGGTCATTTTACGCAACACCTCTGCTGTGGACATTTGGGAAACTCCATTTTGTGTTGACTTTGGCAGTCCCTGTGGACAAAGGTAGTGTTTGACCTAACGGTAGGTTACATGTTCCCTCCCCCTCACTCAATGCCATGAGGACACCGAGAGGAGAGCAAGCAGCAACTTCAGAGACGGACCTTCAGGTAGTGACTGAAGCCACTCGAATTCAGCCAGAGCGAACCCCAGCACTATTTCAACTGATGTCATGAAAAATCCAACCCAGTTGCAGGTATTAAGAATAACTATTAGAAATGGTCATATAGAGGCATCTGTATTAAACCAAGAGTGTTTCATTAGCAGTTAAAAACTCCATAAAGTGTTTTTAACAGAAATCAGTTCACATACTAGTTTTGGACCCTGACAGTAGACACAGGGAAATCCCTCTAACTGTTGCAGCCAACATGGCATTGAGAATCCACTTACAGGTCAACCGAGCTGCACAAAAAATGTTAAAAACAAATACTGGAATTGAAGCAAGTCACATTCTACTCCAAAGGACTGACTGGGCTTTATTTTTCATTTTCATTAATGTGTGCAAAAGTAAAGCTGTACTATGAGAAAACCAGTAAAACAACAAAACAGCTGTTGGCTTCTACCTGAAGTGAGAGAGGAAGAAAGAAAAGGGAGAAAAAAATAACACTGTCAAATCAGTTCTCAAATGCCAGTCTGTGTTTGTTTGGTGAGAAATCTTTGATGTTAGAATTTAAAAAGAAAAGTGCGTTCACACTGCTCCTTGCTCTATTCTTCCGGCTTGAAGTCGAACGGACTCATCTCCTTTCAACATGCTAGCTCGATGATTTAGCTGGGCACCTCGCCACTTTGGTTTCCTTTAAAACTCGCCAGACAAGGTGTCTCATTTAGACAACAAAGAGAGGGAGGCACTCCCCGACAGTTGGAGGCTTGTTCAAAGATGTCTGATCAGAGCTGTTTCCACTCATGTTTTTGACTCTGCTATGTAACGCTCTCTTCAAATCTCTCTTTCAATTTATTATCAGCACAACAGTTTGAAACAGCATTTTCAACAAACAAGCCAATAAATGAATTCAAACCATTTTAAAAAAATGTCATTTTGAAACATTTCAATAAGTAACTTATCATAATAAATATTTCTAATAAAATATCTCTCTGAAACCTTTAAACTTTTTGAGTATGCTTCAAACATCGCTGTCTCCCTTCATGTGAGCCATTTTGATTGGGATAAATCCCTCTATGATTGACAGCTGGTGTCAGTCCTGCCTCTGGTACAGCTCATGATAATGGCCTACATTCCCTCATCAAGGAGACAAAATAATACAGTGGAGAGGCACTCAGCCAGATCCAAATGTGTAATGCGCATGTGTTAGCGTGTGTGTGTGTAAGCGTGTGTGTGATGCTGAGCGGGAAGGCCTATTAGCATTCATCAGTGGGATAATAGGCCAGCGTTAATGTCAGCTGTTTATTTAAAGAATAACTCATAAACCTCTGGCGTATATGGACTGATAGAGCGTGCTTTTCTCCACGGCACATTTGGGGCATGTGGGGCATGTGCGTGTGTGTGTGCAAGTGGAGAAGGGTGGTGAAGGATGTGGGGCTGTCACAATTTTAGATGAAACCCTTTGACTCGAAAGTGAATTTCGAGTCAAAGCAGACGTGTTTTCCAGATATAACTAGATGAGCGAGACGGCCTTGTAGGTAGTGTGCATGCTGAACATTTGCACAAAAAAAAGTGGTCAAAAGCATAAAAAACACAACACAGCATTTTATACCATCTACAGTTATGATATTTTCTTATTATCAAGATTTATCAAGATTTTTTTAAGGAGGAAGGACCTTAATCACTCACAAAACTGCCCTGTTTGGGACAAAATTTGCATCCAACTATATTCAAGCTGTGTCACAACTGACAGAAACACTCCTGCATCTGCTCCTGTGCAACTCAGCTTCAAATCCCTCTTGGTATTTCTCATGTCTGAGTTCTCGTGGTGACGACAGAATCAGAGATTGCGCAGTTAATGGTGTCGTTGCCCAACTTCCACCGGACCTTTGGTATTTTAAGCATAGAATTCAATGTGTCGTTTTAGCCTTCCTTACTTCACATTCTTAATTTATAGCAGGTTGTGGGAAGGCCTGCTTAAATATAAATGGTGAATAAAGCACTTTAAGAGTGTACCAAATGGCGCCAGGCACGACAGAGCTGCTTCACCAACACCAGCCATTAAAGGAAAATTTGATGTTAGAGGAAGAGCTTAAAGACTTAAGTGACAGCATGATTCACGGAGTGTGTGTGCATGAAGGTAAAAAAAGATGCTGCTGGAGCATGACGCAGACACCCACACACATGTATAGATATATAAAGTTAAGAGTGCGTCAGTTGCTTCGGTGAACAGACAGAAATGAGTGTGTCCTTTCTTAGTTTTCTTTGTTTTTGCTTTTATCTTTACTCAGAACGTAAGAACAATAAAGTACAAGAGATAAATAATCCATGATAAACAAACAACTGCTAATTAGTGTGATTTTCCTAAAACTGCATTGGATGAACATGTGTGTGTGTGTGTGTGTAAAAAAAGTGTGTGGAGCATGACGCAGACACCCACACATGTATAGATATATAAAGTTAAGAGTGCGTAACAATTCTTTTTAAGTTGCTTGATTCGGTGAACAGACAGAAATGAGTGTGTCCTTTCTTAGTTTTCTTTGTTTTATTTTTGCTTTTATCTTTACTCAGAACGCAGAACAATAAAGTACAAGAGATAAATAAATAATCAAACAGTCATGTGTATGATAAACAAACAACTGCTAATTAGTGTGATTTTCCTAAAACCTTGGAGTGCATATGTGTGTGTGTGTGTGTGTGTGTGTGTACACTCATTATCTCAACCAAAAACAAACTAGCGCTTTAGCACTGATCACAATTCTTTTTAATTAACCCACGCTGTGTATTTTTATCGTACATTTCATTGCTGCTGTGCTGCACGCCCATCAAACAGACAAAGAAGACAAAATATCAAACAGTCATGTGTGGGAGGGAAAGCCAGCGATCAAGACTGAGATATACAGTGAGTCAAGGAAAAAAACAACTGGGCGACAAGGTGCCTCTTTGAAACCTACACTGTCACCTCTAATGAGGGGGATTTGTGTTTTTGGAATCATCTTAGTCATACAGCTGTCAGATTACACTCAGGTAGCATCAAGAATTAGCCACTGTGTGCACGCTTATCCTCACACTGTGGCACTCCTGCTGTTATTCATTAAATGTTTACAGACTGATGTTGGTATGATGTCTGCTGTGAAATAATCTCATTTTTTATGAGATATTCGCTTATGTGTATTAAGCTGGAAACCCTGCTATAATCTTGGCTTTGTGTTTATCTTTAAACTTTTTGAAAAAACATTATGTCACTGTTTGTGTCCTCAATAAGCTACTAAATTGTTTCTACTGCAGCTAGTTCAACAATGACAAATAATGGATTTGATTTTCTTACTATGACATAAAACAAAAAAAACATGGATAAGGGTCTGGTTTACCACTGCAACAACTCCACCTATCTTTAGAATAATTGTGTAATGTGACTTAACATAAACAAGGCACCAAACAGCATTGAGTTGTAAAGCATTTAGCGTTTTACGTTTTACAAACTATTTTCATTTTTTAACTACTACTGAATAATAATAAAAATTATTTAATAATTAATTATCTAACCCTAACCCTCACAAGATTAAAAAACATACATAAATCTGCTGACATGACTCATTTAAAGACATATTCCTATACTTAAGCAAACGTAGCAATTCCACAGTATAAAATACTCCATTACAAGTAAAAAGCCTGTTTTCAAAATGTAAAAAGATATGTAACATTAAAATATTCTTACTTACTACTACTAACTACTTACTACTTACTACTACTTCTTACTTACTATTACTAATCTTACTAATTACAGTTAAAGTACTTATTAAGCAAAATAGCCCTCTTTTAATGTTGTATTGTATGATAATTATAATTCTTAAATTATCATTATTGGTACAATAACAAGCATCAATGAGGATGAAAATAAAATGAAAATATTCATTAGATGTAGCGTGTGTTTTATAAGCCCCTCATTGGTTTTGGTGTTTTTTCAATTTAAAGGTATGATGTGTAGGATTTTCTTTAAACAATTTGTATAGACTCATACAAAAATAGCCCCTCTCAATCACTGATGACCCACTACAAGTGTGGTCATCAGTTATAGAGAGGATTGTCTGTATGTGCAGAGAATCGGCCCTCTGCCTGCATCTTACTATTTTGCTGTGTTCGGGACATTTCTGGGAATCAACCTTTGGGCAGTGATGTGTTATGTGGCGTGAGGTGCGGGACTCTATAAAAATGTAGCCACCAGATGGAAAGCAACTGGGACCACCAGACTCTGAGCCGGGGAAGCAGGGGCAAACTTTGAATGTTGTGTTTTTAATCAGCAACTGACAAATCCTGCTTGTTAAAGCTTAAAACTCTTAATCTGAAACATAACTTGTATGTAACATTTTCAAATAAATGTAGTGTGCTGGTGAAGGATAAAGAAATATAAAACTGAACTAAACAAGAACAGTACAATTATCTCAAAGTTATACTTGGCTACAGTACATGGTTATTTTCCATTATTAATTCTTATTTTGAGATCTGATGACTGACAAATGATTTCTTTATCATGGCCTGTGGATCAAATGTTATTATCCAGATACAGATCACATGTTAATGCCAGGTGTGTATCCCAATGTGGTGGGAGTCACACAGCCCGGAAATGTTTTTGTTAAGTGTTTTGTGGCATGGCTAGACATCCTATTCAAGGGTCAGATGCACAGCATATATGCTGCACCAAAAGAGTTTCCTTTTCATTGGATTGCTTTGTTCT
Source organism: Scortum barcoo (assembly GCA_023238725.1). Taxonomy (NCBI): domain Eukaryota; kingdom Metazoa; phylum Chordata; class Actinopteri; order Centrarchiformes; family Terapontidae; genus Scortum; species Scortum barcoo. Next base: position 4,960,789 of record CM041551.1, read on the forward strand.
GACAGACTGTCTAGCCAGAGAAAATACTGTAAGGGAACACATTTCATTCTTCCTAAACAATGGACATGATGGCGTAGCAATGACACACAGACTTTGCCAGGTTGATTTTAAATGAGACTAGAGAGTAAAAAAGCATGTAGATCACTCAAACACAGCACAGTAACCCACTCGTAGTGGTGAGAATTCTAGCAAGATCATACAACATCGGAAAGCTGTTTGTGAAATCAGCCAGCAGCAACACGTTTGGTAGCTTGAGTGTCAATCAACTTTCTCATTTTGACTCTTTTATTATTCTGTCCATTACTTGCGCATTCCCCTTCCTCCTCATCTCATATCTCAGCATTTCACACCCCTTCTTTGCTCTTTTCTTATTCTATAATGTGATGGAGGGATCAATTAAACACCTCCTACATAGGTCAGAGCAGGTAGCTGAGGTAGTGATGGGCATAGACTGACAGACAAACATGAAGAAATTCTCTTCATATCGAGCTCAGCCTGTCCGACACCTCCCAAGGTCATTTCTGTTCTCCCCACAGAGAGCCTCTGTCACTTTTAATAACTTTTAAAGGGAACATTTTTCTCTCCTCTGACAGGCTGAGGAGTAGAGGGACCAGTTGCAGAGTGAGACAATCACAAAGTGCCGACAGAGCGGGGAGGTGTGAAGTGAGGAGACAAGTCTGCAATAACTAACATTGTACGCTGTTACTTTATGAAAAGTATCATAGAAAAGAAATGTGAAGCCTGATGTCAGTCACTGCTTCTGTTTCAAGTTGGCTTGGGCAGTGGGCAGTCACTGTGGCTGTAATCACTAGTCTGTTATCTGTCACTGCTGTGCTCACCATTGTTGTAACACTATGGCAGGATATGATGCGTAATGACACAATGCAGCATGGTGTTAAGTATACAGACATGGATTTTCTGCAGATAGAGAGAGGTCCAAACACAGGGGCCAGCCATGCTGAAGATTTTAGATCTACCCCTGGTGTTTCCAGGTTCTCTGGATTAATGTGTCAACCAAATGGCATATGTTACTGTCACTCTGTAGGATTAGGGCAACATGGCTGCCAAGTCGGTATGAAAACTATTCTTGTATGCAGATAATAATACCTGCCAGAAATCGTTTGGCATGCAGTATCCATAGGGATGCACCAACCCATTTTCTTTGCTGATAGCAATTCTAAGACCGCAACAGGATTTTTTGCAATATAGAACCGATGCCTTTGCTCTTTCCTTGAATTTAAAATCTGTATGCCTCACTGTGTGGAACTTTTTGGGATCATTTTTATGTAAGGTGATATGTCAGGTATTGCTGTGAAGCTAAAAACAGAGGTGGTGGCCAACCATAACTGTATGAATGTAACTGGTAAACACTGACAATAAAACTATACTTAATCAGTCATGTGAGGCCCAATAGTCAATCTACTTTATGAGGTCTGCATCAGCATAGACAGCACTCTACATCTTACAGCATAGTCTGTATCTACATTTCCATTTAAGTTCATTGCTTAAGTATATTTGCAATGTTTATGTTTTCAAACAAGCTGTTTTTTCCAGTCTTTACACCTCAAATAACCCGATTTTTTGTATTAAATCCACCCTTTGTACCTGTTCTTGTCGGTCAAGCCATCGGTCCACCATTGGATGGTTGGCACTGAGGGAGGACCGAGTCATCTCTCTCTGGAACTGAGTGGTCCAGCCACTTGTATCACGAGGAAGACTCCGGTAGGCATGGCCACCTCTACCCTGCAAAGGAACAGGAAGAGGAGGCTACATAAACGTCACTGCAAGACAGAGATTTACTTACACAAAGAAATGACTAGGCAATAGAAGGCAATATAAAATCCTTTATCAACAACAATTTGGCCATGTTTTTGGCTCTTAAAAAAAGTTTTTTGTGTCTTGGTACTATCTATAGCAGCTGAATGACAGACATTTTGTGATGGAAGTTGGTTCGTTTATCTTGGACTTGTGCCACACACCGATACTGTGTTGTTCATTCAAGTCTCACTCCATTCCACCCTCACCCCTAACCCTTCCCCACAGCTAAACCTGAGTCGCTAATAAGAGGTCTCTTATAATAAGACAGCCATAGCTGAGCTCTTCCATTACACAAAAAGCACCTTCCAAAACGCTCCTGCCAAGGTAATGTCAAACACCAGCAGACTTGAGCAGACTTATTACAATGGCCAAGAGCACAAAAACATTACATTCAAGACATGTTAGCCGTGGCATTGAAATCCTGGTGATTGAAGGTCACGGTGGCTGAAGCTATTTGAATAAAAATGAAAGCAAATTAATATAAAACATCACACTGGAGACAATGATTCACCACGACAGACAAACAGAATGAGAATGATTTAAGGTCTGATGAGCAGCTAAATAGCGAGGTGGAAGAAACAGAAGTTTTGATTTCTTTAATGAGACATCACACAACAAAAGCACACAGACAAAAGTTAAGAAAAAAAAAACTCCCAAGTGGCTTGTTGCAGAATGAGCGGGAGGATGACAGGCAGATGAAAAGGTGAACAAAGGCTAAAGAAAAAGTTATGCTCAGTGATCGATAGAATAGCAGCAAACAATGCAAAAAAAACAGAGCGAGACAGAGCAGGAGAGGAGCCCTTTCGCCTGCATGCTGTAATAAGCCATGTGTGTTTTAATGCAGCTGAATGTGGTGTGACAAGGCCTGAGGAAGCACTGCAGACATGACTGTAAAACTCAGCTGGACACGTGGCCTCTACTGAGATGGCCCCTGATAGCTGTTGTGGCCTTGGTCCCCACTGTGCAACTTGCCACGACCAGGGACCCTTCTCCAAAAACTTTTACGAAACATCAGATCATAAAATGTGGAGAAACTGTGGAGACACCAGAGAGGTAGCAGTAAATCAACAGGCTCATATCCACTGCCTAATCCCTTTAGTTGACTTCTAAGTGTGGAGAACCCAGAGTATAAGGTATTGTAAAGTCATTGGGAGATGTGATGAGTTTACAGTGCTAGCTGATGACTGAGGACTCTGACTCTGGCTTATATGATGGAGATTTAGCAGAAGCGAGCCTTACTCAACTATAACTGGACTCTCGGGGAATTGAACAGAACATGGCTGGCTGTAGGGTGTAAAGGAAATAACCCCAGACAATGGAGAGACACTGTAGTGTGTGGCGTGCATCCATACGCTCTTTTGGCAATGCTAATCTCTGATGCATGGTTCCCTTTGAGAATAATGTTTGTGCCAAGACATAAATATATCAAAGTCACTGCTTACTAATACATTCAACATCTGTTATTGATTGTGTGAAAAACAGATTTCCTCTTGAACTGATGGTGAATGTATGTCAGTTGAATGAAAAAGAGATACTGAGGATTATGAGGACTAAGACTGCCATTTTACTCAAAAACTGCACAGGCTGAAAAAAATGACAGCCTTCCAGTGCTCATTACTTTTCAACAGTCACCAGTGAGAGGAAGATGATTTAAATAGATCTAATTCAGATAAATGATCACCTGTTAAAGATGGAGGGGCGGGCAAGAACTAAATGTTAAACCTGAACTTTACATTCTGCTAAGCTTTATTTCAAAATTTATATAATGTGCAAAGTTTTTTATAGCTGTAATGTGAACAGCGTTACTGTTGTCCAAGTCAATATGGAGTAATCAATTTAAGAAAAATAATCACTTTTTATATGTAATCTGTGGTGAAATGCCACACTTACTGTTGTTAGATGATGAGCTAAAATGCAGTCATTTGTTTATAATTTGAAGTTAGCAGAGTGCACACAAAAGTGGAGGCCCCAAGGCACAGCAATGACTCTATTCACACTCCTTTGTTTTTTCTTATGGTTTTAACAAACATTTTAACATATTTGCTTAGTATAAAAAAAGGCCTACTGAAAAACTGAAAGGTCTAATTTCACCACCGTATACCATTTCACCTCAAATTTCACTGTCTACTCCCTCCTCCACTGGGGAGTGTGCTGTTACATTGTTGAGGCTCTGACAACTAAAGTGTCTTTAAATGGGATTATCAGACAATGCTTCCAGACACACTAATCACGTGGATGTTTGCCATGTCACGTTCCAGGCACTCAATCATCTCTCTTTTTTGAACCTCTCTGTTTCATTGGGAACATATCTCTTTCTCAGCAAGAAGTAAAGGTCTGTCAGCACCACGTGGGGGCAGCCATTTTGAGAAGTTAATTGGCTTCCCTTCTCTTTTGGACGCCGCAGGGAGGATGTACCTGGGCTACGCTTTTTTAGGATGTATAATCAGAAGCTTAAAAAGCCTCAGAAAAGGTGAATTTGGAACAAAGGAAAAGTGTTTAACAATCTCTGCTCGTCGTTATCAGAGGGAACTAGTGTCAGATAAGGACTATCTATGCCACTGCCGAGTATCTGCAAGGAGGGCAGCACAGGTTTCATATCTAAAGGTTATTTCTTTGATTTTGGTGCAGAGGGGAGAAGGAATGAAAATGAGCGAAGACGCAGGAAGGAAGTTAAAAACGGAGAGGCTGCTGGAGATTGCCAGATTTATAAGTGATGCAGCTCAAGTACATCTGCAGCATTGAGAAGAATAACTTGGGTAAGATGCTGTTTGATCAGTAGACTCCTTGATAGTGGTGTAATGCAGAATAAATGCAATTCTGATCTTTACTAAGTTCTGCTGTGTTTTAACACTTTGTATTCACATAAACTTTACAACATAAATGGTATATCATAAATGGTATATCATAGTAGGTATTTCTCTTGATAGATGTCAAAAAGTCAAGGTTAACACACATTTTAAATGAATAACAAACCAATGCATCAGTGATCAGATTTACATGTTACCTTTCGTTCCAGGCTGCCGGTGGCAGCGCTTGTATTTGATTTGTGGTTGTACTTTTGGAGGCCAGCAGTTGTGGACCAACGGGTTGGGTTCTTTCTGGATGGTTCCTCTGGGCCAACCGGAACTTCGCCCGGAGGAAGGCCAGCCAGGGAGGGATCACTGCTGCGACGAACATGGAGAGGCATGTCTGTGGATGCAAAAGTAAAGTACAAGAGGGAGGAAAAGAAGAAGATAAGAAGAGAAAGAGGTTAGAGGTGGAAGATGACAAAATAGGTGACAAAGCAAGGAAAACAGAGTTTTTACCACATCAAACCACAGTTTTATCTACACATTGAGCAGATCACTTTCCACCTTAGCGGCATATTTCTGGGGCCACTGTTCTGTCTGGTAACCATAAGACCTCTACAGTGTCACAGTGCACTACACATCAGCTGAGACCTGGGAAGTGGTGATTATAAAAAAAAGGTCTATTGAGGCCAAAAGGAAGCATTGTGCAACTAAACTATGAGAGGTTTGGCTTGGCTTGATTCCTGCTATAGTAAAGAAATATACTGTATATACTTTTACCTGGATAATTACACAGACAGCTATAAAAATGTAAATATGGGGAAAATATGCATGTGAAAACTTATCCAACCCCTTGCTCAGCCTAGCCTTCCTTAAAATAACAATTACAGTCATAATTGCAGTAAAACTGCTCATATATCATAATCTGACTCTCAAGACAAGGGTCATTCTTACACACTGCACTACCAACTAAAGCTGATTCTGGAAAGTTTCCCGGGATTGAAATCAGGTCTCACGACCAAAATTAGCCCAGCCATCAAATATCTACAATAAACTGTGCAAGAAACCCTGGTCCATGTTACAGCTGCCACAGTGACCAATCTGCAACATAAACTTGGTGTAAAGTTCTCATATTTGATCAGAGCTGCCAAAAAAAGTAGAGGGAATGAAGCTGCTCCACACTTCACACTTCAGTTAAAACATTCAGTGAGAAATCCTGCTGATGTCTCTTACACAGGAAAGGCGGTAAGTATATCCATGAGCTGTGGTGTGAATCATCTGGATTTTCCCAAAAGGCCATATGGATTTGTTTATAACGTTCTAGCAGCCTGTGCGTTACACCCATAATTATGCAAATAGTTGGGTAACCACCTGTCATCCGTCGGCGGATCATTGCAGTGAGCATATGCCGGTGCTAAGCTTCCATCTGATACACCAGAGACATGTCTTAGTGGTGGAAGCGACGCATTTTAATCACGGCTTACGCTGTGCCGCAACTCGTGCGTATTTAATATTGTGACAAGACCGGGGAGTTTTGAATGCTGCTGTAAGTGTTTCTTGTGACCGCCTGCAGTGTAGCTGGAATGAAGACAGTTTAATTATGTGACTGAATCCCAAAAATAAAGGTGAGATCAACATGTTTTTTTCAGTGCCTTTAGACTCCAGACAAAAACACACCCTTGCTTTCACGATTCTGTCAAATGCCATTCATTTCAAGCGTGTCTTTTGAACACGTATTCCTTCTCTCGTGTCCTTCACCTGTACATACTCTAATATGCTTACATCAAAAAAGATCCCCTCTTTTCCTGTCGTTATTCTGATTGTTTATTTCCCTCCTCCCATTCTTAATTTCTCCCCTACCTACCTACACGCATTCCATTTTCTCACTAAACTAACCTTTGCTTGTACAGTTGTTGATCTACATAGGATCTGAGGCCTATAATACTGTTACACTCATATGGGATTATTAAGGGTTTTTTGTTTGTTTGTTTTTTGTTGTTGTTGTTTTTTGTTTATTTCAGTCATGAATGGCTTTACATATTAACCTGCCTTGTAGTAGTCTACATTTTCTAGGTTCTACAGTGCTTCCACAAACAATGAAAGTGACTGTATATGGTGGTTTTAGATACTTGTGGCCTCAGGCCTCAAAGCATCCCAGAGGCCCTGCCCATGATGGACGATTCTACACCTCCAAAATTACGTCCAAGTTCAGTGGATATGCAGATATGCAGGATGAAAAGTAGGAGTGTGGAAGTTGGGGTCGTGGATGAATGTGGTGAACATTTGACTTTCCTGGGTCTGGGTCCTATCAGAGACCTATAATTAACATTTGCCATTTTATTGACCATGACCCCAGACAGGTGTTTTGGTCGCCTAACCCTAAGTGTTCCGTATCAATTTACTTTCATTTCTTTACCTAATCTTAATTATGCCATTGTGCTGTCATCATCTTTTTTTTTCAAAATCGTCCAATATTGACATTGTGGTCTGGTCAAAGCAACACAACTCAACTTAAATTTAACACAAATTAAATGACAAAATATGCTGCAAAATGCAGGATATAGTTGGTCAGCAAATTTAAGCTCTGTGTTAAAAAGAAACCCTTCTTATTGTTGCCAATTTTATTGCTGATTTTGATAACATTTCAGTCTAACCTCCAAAGTTCACAATATGTCTGACGCCAATGAAGAAACACTTGTGCTGCAACTCTAGTTTGAATGCAGTAACAGGTAGCTTTTAAGACCACACTTTCAAAGTAGCTTTCCTAACACTCTGTTAAAAGTTTGATCTTCCTCCTTTCCAAACCACTCTGCTGACATAGACCATGCCAACAAAACTCACCGGCAGCTTTTAATATATTCTGTATTCCACTGTTACAAATGTGTTTCATTTATTTTGGCGGTTGTCTGTAGGCTTCCTCGGAGGAGGTTTGGAATTGAGTAAAGAAACCACAGCTAGCAGCCAGACGGCCAGTCATTGTGCATCTACTCTTAAATTAGGTTGAAGATTCAATAATGGCATTTAATAGACTTTGGCCCCTCTCGGTAACGGCTGGTTCACATCCAGTTCAGGGCTCTAATGACGTTCACCTCAGACAGCGGGGGTAATCAACATCCAGTATTATCCAACATGACAGGCTTAGAGATGACACACAGATTCACACAGCAAATAAGAGTGAGATCCACAGAGACAGGGGAAAAACCTGACTTAAATTATATGAATTAATGGATTAAAAAAGTACAGATGCTCTGAGATTGTATAAATCTGAAACTCTCCATAATGTGTTTTCTACCTCAAAATGAGACTCTTTTTATGTTTAGGCTTTTTACATCTGTGTGTGTTTGTGTGGAGTTAAACAAGACGCTAGATGTGGATAAAAAGTGTTTTTTTTCCATTTCCCAAAATACCTCAAGGCTCAGCTCTTACTGGACGTTTATCTGGGTCTTTTGAAACCATGACAACATTGATTTTGCTTTATGGGGCAGGATTGTTTCCAGATGCTCACAGACAAAAATGTCCACCTCTGGGAAATAATAATTTATTTCTATCATTTGAAAACCATGCTTACCCAACATCCACAGCAAATAACTGAAGTAAATTAAATACTGTTGATAAGACATTGGGGAGAGTCTGCAGATGAACTCTGTCAGAGTTGTGTGATTACATCATGCGTTGACACAGGATATGATCTAGAAAATGTTAAATTTAAGATATCAGATGAGGCCAGTCTCTTTTCCGATGTCATCAGATTATCTCATTATTGCTGATCATGCTTTCCCTTCCACATTACACCACCTCGCAGGGGTGATATTTATAAAGAATTTACTTTGTGTGCGGGAAACAATCTCCAACCCTTGTTACACATCAACTAATAATGTTTGACTGTTTTACGATGCCACAAGAATAGCGTATTCCCATTTAGTGAGGTCTTCTCTGTAATAAGATGCTGACCCATCACGGGCACAAGTCCTCACAGATTAACATATAATAAATAAGAGAATTGTTCAGTGTGTACTTGTTTGTTTGTACACTGTTTAAAAGGTCACACTATGAAGATTCTCCCCCCTCCCCATTCTCCCTGACCAATTTTCCTCTACTTAATTTGTGATGGGATTATCCCGGCAGTCCGAAGGGTTTGGTTGGTCCCACGTTTAATAACGAGCACCGCCACTTCAGACCGAGCCAGCCATCGATCCTGGCTAGAGAGGGAGCGAGGCCATTTGGAGGGGGGGGGGCTAATAACGAGGCCCTAATCCAGCCCCTGTAGTGAGGGATTATGGCCAGGGCGCAGGGTCACAGAGATGTACACACACAACAATTCACCAAAGGGAGAGGTCAGACTCTCCAGAGGCAATTACCTCGTATTGCTTTGTCCTTTATTTACCTTTCACAATCACCTTGTTTGGAGGAGAAATATATTAGCTTGTATGAATCACTGTGGAAGGTCAGTCTAATAAATGAATTTAGTTTAGTATTAGATTGAAAAAACTTCAAATATCTATAAGCTTTAAGGTTACTCAAGTGATAGATTTTTACAATTCTTATGGAGAGATGAACCTGCAGGAGACTCACTATTTTAAAGTTCAGGCTGTTTCACATCCAAATAGCATCATGACATCATAGTCATATGACATTTCAGTAACAACAAGAAAAACATCCAAGAATCAGTCATAACATATATAATAATCTCTTGTGACGTCCAAATCATGAAATAATCCTGTTATTTGTGTTTTAAATTGGAAATTAAACATTATTCAGCATAATTGGCTCTATTTTGCCAAACATTTATGGTGAAAATGATGATCTTAAAGCAGTGACAGTCCAGTAACAGTGTTGGATTCATTTATACAAAAACCTGATAAAACAAATCTGCAGTTGTGTAAAAACATCAAAAGGACACAGCAAGAAAAAAAACTTGATCAACACCAATTTGCAGTACAGTGACATCTACCTCACTTCACTTTCCACACTTTTCCCTCAAGTAGCTCTAATAACGCAGCAAAATCAACTTCCAACTTAGTGGTGAAAGAGATGGGGGTCAGCTCTAATGTATTAGTCGTGGAAGTTTCCAATCACTGAAAAAGCACAAAGAAAAAAGAGAGGGTCCTTTCTATACCTGGATAGGAGGGAGTGGCCCTTCCTCCTGACTCACTGCCAACTTAAGGTAATGGAGCTAATGCCTCAGCATATTGATAAGGTTACAGAGAGGACACACTGAGGAGGGACTGTGTATCTATATGTGCTTGTGCTTGTTCTCTGTCTATTCTTTTGATTACCTCACATGGATAGAACAATTATTACAATCCTGTGAGTACATTCTGCCACTCCTCACTTCTACAAGGGCTTCTTTTAGTAAGATCAAACAGCTGCAAAGCCTAGACTGGGTAATAACACTGTGCAGGGATGCATTCTACTATATGAGAGTATAATAGAGATCTGGTTTTCCACACAGCGCAAGAAGGATAGTTAGGTACTGGCTTTTGGAAAGCAAATCATTTTACATACAAGTGCGGAAGACTGGATTATGGATTATGTAATAATTTAATGATGCCTTGTTTTACTCGAATCACTGTCCAGTACTGAAGAAACTAAGTAAGAACTGTAGAACTAAGTAAAATGTAAACACTTTTGGCACTGTTTAAAAAATGTCAGATTTTAGAGCCAGTCACTCGCAATTAGAGAAAGAGCCTCTTTTTAGTATCCCCATTTTTGTACTGGTGTTTAACAAACATACAAGGAGAAATCCTTGTATGTTTGGAGGCTAACAAAATGTCTAAGAAATTGAAGAAATCTTTAACTTAAAGGATAAATACAAACAAAATTGCTTAAGGCTCCATCACTGATCTTTGAAGCACGGTGATGCAGCTAGTGTTTGTCATTAGCTGTCAAACCTGCTATGACATCACTACTTGGGGTGTGGCCACAAATGCAACATGATTGGGAGTTTTAAAATAACAAGCAGAATTTTTTTTCCTGTTGTGTCAGTGTGGATTTACTCTTTTGTCAGAGGTGGGTTCAGGAAAAGTACACTAATAAATTAAAACAAAACTTCTGCAGTGTACTGAACATGACAGTTAACATGCAATAATGTTTCCATGGGTGGAATTTATTTGTCCTGTAAGATGCGGGTTAGAGGTTAAGAAATAAATAAAGTCAGGTATTCACCAGTATTTAAATACAAATGTGTGCATACAGTTAGAATACAGACACAATCAGCCAACCAGGGATGAAGGCGGTCTGGTGGGTGAACTGGGTATTTTTCCCATGTGATCCTCTGGGTCTGGCCTACTCCGAGTCCATGCTTTCACATCGACCTGATTTAAATATAAATGCCAAGCGACCATGGCTTCATGAAATGTCTAAAAGCTATTTTTTCCTGGGCTGCTTTGAATACTTCAAGCCTGGGCCAGTTCAATGTCTGAATAAATTATGGCACTGAGCCATTTTAACTCTCTTCTCCAACCACTGACTACATATTGATGTCCCTTGTGTGCGGCAAGGGGGATTTCCACTGAATACAACCTGACCTGAATCATCCATGGCGGGGACAAAAAGTTCCATTTTTGGGGGGAGCGAGACAGTCCTGGAGTGGAGGGAACCAGGACTGTGGAGAGAGATGAAATATGTAGAAGACTTGAAAAAGACACTGGTCAGCCGAAGGCCAAACAGGGTCGAGAACACCAGTCAGGGTGCTTCTGTGAAGTGTTTAGCAAACTCTAATCTGATGTAATGTCAGAGAGTGAGACGAGACAAACTTTGAATAAACATCAACTGCTGACCTTTACCAAGAGCGGAAGATGAAATCCAATAGATGGATGGATGGAAAAGCACTTTAAAGCAAAGGGGCTATAATGAAAACAAAACCCTTAGTTGGCTTTAGAGCTAAGAGACAAACTGTCTATACATTGTCTGTGTGTGTGAGTGTATATATATATATATCTCCTTCTATGCACATTTATGTTTTGTAAGTTTGTATCTGTAGACTTGTGTTTGTTTGCGCTTCATATAAACATACATTTTACATTTTCATGTCTTCTTTTTTGTTGATATCCTCTGGGGAAAGTGTGAGCACACTGTAATTTTGACCAATAAATTCAAATTAAACAGTCAAATAAAAAAATTCAAACGTATGTTGGTAATTTGTCTGCATCCTATTCACCTTGAGCTTCAGTGCACCACTGTGCTGGTTCACTCACAAAAGGACATGTTTGTGGAGAAATCAAAACAAGCCCTGGCTTTATCCCCTGTTCTGTTTACATGTTTTAAGGTGACGTTCTTTACACAGCAGACTCCTCTCACAAACTGGCCTAAAAATCAATTGACTGGCTGCGTTGGCTCGATAGGAAAGAATTTCTTCTTTTGATTGCTGACACAACTGATGTCTGTGCCACAACTATACTGTAAATCAGTGTTTCCTCTTCTAAATGAACTGTTTCTTGAACTGTTGCTTATTCGGCATGGAGTGGCAAGCTCAAAGATCTCACAATGACACAGCTGTCATATATCTGAACAACAATATTGTTTTGTCCAGAAAAAAAAAAATCTGATTTATGTTTTATAATATTCATTTTGATGTTGACCTGGGACTTCTACTCAGTTTGGAATAATTTCCTCCTCAGTGACAAACTTCATACGTCAATCATATTAGTTTTTGTATTGGGTCTGATGTTCCATCACAGTCCCTGAGTCAAACACTACAGCAGAAGAGTTGTATTCCCACAGGATTGCTGAGTCAACCATCCTGTTTTCATTTTTAACAAGAAATGGAGAGAGACAGAGACTGATTCTTTTCTCCTGACAGAAAGACAATACAGAGTGTTTACTGGAGAGAAAGAAGAAAGGATGTCAGCCATCCTCAAGTCCTCAGAGATGGGGCCTCCAGCAGCAGACACCTAGACACTTCAACAACAATGTGTGTGTGTGTGTGTCTGCATGCGTGCTTGTGTGTGACTGTGAGATGCTCTCAGACTGTTTCCCCAGACAATGAAGATCTCAGAGAGGACGGAAAGAGTGGAGTTCACTCCCCAAATCAAACCTGACTCATCTAGGTCGGGGCTCTACTCACGCTGAGACCCCAGAGAGCAACACAACTAGTGTGTATGCACGCACATGTTTGCGTGTGAACACATATGAGAGTAAACATGCCCATGAGCATGTTTATGCCTTCATGTTCACGTGTTTCCAAAGTCTCTCATTTCTCTGGGCTGTTGAACAATTAATACAAATTTGGGGTCATAGATATTTTTGTCTGAGTTCAGAGCCAAGGAAGTTTCTCTTGCCTAAAACGCTTTGTAAAAGTAAATTAGCTTCACTCCTATTTTAAATCCAGTCAAATCCATTTTTATTTACTGTTACTTTATACTGCCTTGTCCAGTCACCATAATAAAACACTCTACTAAAACATTGTCAAAATGGGATCAGCAGTTGCATTCCAACACTGTGTCCTGACTAAGACCAGACTCGAGACCCCCCTCCACACCCCAGTCTTCAGGGAGTTGCTAATCAGCAAACCAAACAACCCTCTGTGGGCTCAGAAACAGGTCTGCAGCAGCACCTTCCATGTAAACACCACTTTGTGTGTTTCTCCATTACGGCAGGTCCGGAGGTACAGGCTCTTAGAGAAAAGGGGCCATAAATCTCACTCAGCCTGATATGTGGCCAAGTCACTCATGATTAAAAACACTGTTCTGAAAATGTCATGAGCCAGCCAGGAGCTGTAGAAGCTGGAGGCAAAGCCAAAGCTACAAGGCTTTAAACATTGTAGGATTCAGTTTGGGTAGCCAAACAAACTGTAAATATCAGGAACCTGCCACTGCTGAACTGCATAAAGACTTTTCTTAACTCAAAACTCTTCTCAACCCAAGAGAATATTCATACAGTGTATTACTTTGGTCAGTTTCATGGGTGTCAGTCTGTAAAAAATTGCAATGAAACTTGCCTCACTTTACTCTAAACAGTTTTATTAATATGGCTTTGATTGGTTGGTGCTGAATGTCCCATTGTATTTTCTAAAAAGGTTTTTGCAGACACATAAAATAAAGAAATTAAACACAACAGGCATATGCCGTCCACAATAGCTACAATACAAAACTGTGTGATTTGGCATTGAGCTAAAAGATTTCTAATTTGTGTGAGTATGTCTTTAGCATGCATTAAGAGTTGCCAACCTCAGTGGGTCTTTTCAATGCAGAAACCTTGTGCCTACATTACCCACAGTACAACTCAAACAGGAATAATTTGATCAGAGATTAGGGATGTTACACATGTTGCTGTGTGTGTAGTAGTGGCTAACTTGATTGTGAGCCATTAGCTTCAAGCAGAGATGAGGAGCAAGCTATAGAGGTCTGGTAAACTCACTTCTTTCAAACTGCGCACCTCAATTAATTTTTTTTAATTACAAGCTTGTCGTTCTCAGCCCTAACAACGCCAACTCAAGTGAACTCACTTGGGGCAATTAATCAGATTTTGCACAGCTTAGTCTGGAGCCGCAAAAGGATTCATACAACATTTTTAACATATGCAGTTGTATTCTCTTACACGTTTTAATGTGTAAAATCTGTGGAGTTCCCACTTAAGTATAAATGTGAAAACATTATAGGTGCAATGTGTAGCATGTAAACATCAATTTATAATAATTACAGTAATTATGGGAATTGCTACAATAATGATATGGCGGCAAAATCATCAGTGAGCAGACTAACAGCCTCTACACGGGAGCCGGCAGTGTCTTTGCAGAAAAGCCACTGGATCACTCTATGGCACAAAGACTTCTCCTCTTCAATGTCTTAACTAGTGATGTCAAAGATTTAATTGTCACAGCCAAAGTGTGAGTAGAGACTGGAGGCTGATGAATGAGTGTGTGAATTTCAGCTTCTGGCAGCTCAGACAGCATCTGAAGCATGGAGCTCATTTCGCTGCAGTTTCCAGACAGCACGTACCTGAAATCCATATCGCAAACATTTCAGCCACGAGAACAAGTCCTTCCTCTGCTCTGAACAAAAAACATCCTCACTTCAGCTCCTCTTTTCAGCAACGGTGACAAATGCAAACTTCTACCAGACTCCCCCAACTTTTTCTGCAGCCTTTGATGATTTATTAGGAAAAACAGGAAGTGATTTGGTGTGTGAGATGAGAAGAATGCTGCAGGAGGAGTGATATGGGCACTGGTGTGAGGCCTGTGTTGTTCAATGGACGGAGACATTTCTGGTTAAAAGCTGCCTGCTGGAGCCGCCACTAAGAGCATGCGCTAATCTTGAAACAGCTCACACACCCATAAATCCATTTCTTATCAGATACATTCACATAACAGCATGTATGAGGTCAGGGTAGTTCACATGCAACAAGTCAAAGCATATCAGAGAGGCATTTCTTTCCGTAATGCAGAGCAGAGTGGCAAAGGCAAAAACAGAAGAAAATAAGTCAGACTCAGCGCTGCTCAGCACTATGGGAAGAACTTTTATTAGGGCTGTTTTAGAAAAAGTTAATACAGGATCCTAAGAAACAGATGGTTGTGTGATGTGCAGTCCCTGTGTTTTGGATATGCCTTATACCGATCAGTCACGCAGTATTGTGAAAGCACATGAGGTTTTCATAGAGATTTGAGGCAGCAGATGATGAGGGGGAAGCAGCAGTTTGGAAAACTTTCTTCTAGGTAGCTATGTAAAGCACCCTCTGCAGCAATAATGCATGTAATTGAACAACAAGGTGGCCTAGAGCGTAGTCTCACTGATAATGCCGATAATGACAGTATCTCCTAAAATAATGCTCAGATAGCGAGAGAATGAGTTGGTTTTACGGGAATTATCCGAGGTCAAAGACGTTATGTGTAGCACCTCAATAAATCATTACGACAGTCACTCTGCACTGCTTTTTACATCATATACCACTAGGTTGGATTTCACAGAGAATTAGCTGGATTGTGTCATGGCACCAAAAAGAGACTGCAGAAAAAGGGTGATGGTGTCTCTGTGCAATCACAGCTTCCACAGCAAGTTTCTAAAGTTTCTTGCAGTTGTGGATAGAAGCAATAACCGGTCTCAACCGAGGTCCAAAGTTTTAATAGCTCACGGCAATGGCACAACTTGACCCCACAGTGTGGTTTACAGAATGATGAAATATGCATGTAACTTTTCGGCAATTGCAACAGCACCTGAAGTACTGAAGCCCTGGTCATGTGTTGAAAAGCATGAACATGAGTTTTCACTTGCAATGTTGTCTGGACACACCCAGATTTCTCTATTAAAAAATGCTGAAGAATGTTTAAAGCTCACTCTAAATTGTGCTGTTATACTGAGATGTAGAAGTTTGCTAACTATTTAATTTCTGGACACTTTTAGGTTCTTTGGACGTTTTATTTATCTTAAACCACCAGCCATTCTACCATAGCCTAGGTTTGTCTCAGTTCAAACCCAAAGTTTAGGTTTATCTATTGTAAGCAGTCGTCCATGTGTTACACGTAAGTACTTATTGGACTCGTCAGACACTTTGGCCACAGGTAGAGGGATCAATCAGAACAAATTCCTGTTTTTTCCTGTACCTTCTGTGAGGGCAGTGAGTTAAGAAAATGAATCAACAGAGGCACAAGAGCCAACCCTGTCTGCTACAAATTATATTTATGTTTATTGTTTTGACAATCACATGTAAATGTGACAAATGCAATTGCTGTCACAAAGTCACAGGAAGGCATTCATGGTGAATGTGGGGTGCACAAAGTAAAGGACATCAAACCTGGAGTCCAGGGTTTACACCATGACTACCTGTATAGTTTAGTTTAGGCAACACAGGTTAAGGTTAGTGAAAGACTGTGTGGTGACTAAATGTTTATAAGACTATGATGCTTCCTTAACATTAACCAACTTCTGTCAGTGCCTAAACAGAACTGTAATAATAATAATAATGCTGCAGTTGCAATTAGTGGATACTGTATTGCAAGATCAAATATTCTGGAAGAAAACAAGTGAAATCTGTTGTCACTAATAATTTTAACAATATGTTTAGTGTAAGAAGTTTTGTCGACTTGCCAGATATGCTAATTAACAACATTTCCTCATTATGTTAATAGCGAACATAATCCAGACAGCATTACGATTCCTCTTAAATGAATTTGGTGCTGCAAATTACTTTTATATAAATTATGTTTCTGGGAGACAGAATGGAAATAAGTGAACATAATTGAAAGAGTTGTTTGCTTACTGTATACTTGTAAAGGTCCATTAGAGATTAGACTCTCTCAAAAACTTCAGTCCCATAATTTATAATGTAAGAGATTTACAACTAAGATCTAAAATATTACTGGATCTCATAAATGACTCCTGATGAAACTGGTTTATGAAATTTCTTAGAGTACTGGAACTGCTAGAAAGATGCCGGTATTGATATAAGTAAAGTATATAGAAGAAGGTATGCAAGACAACGCAACTGCTGTCTGAATCAGGGTGTTACAAAATGTGTAAGCCTGCTTATAGTGCGACTTGAACCAAGTCTCAAATAGAGATGTGCACCCTGTCATCACCCTGCCCTGAAGTGAGGGGGCACCAAGATCTGTACTGGGGACCTTTTGATCTGCAGTTAAATGCTCTACCACTGAGCTATACCCCCTGGCTCCCCACCCTGGCCTCACTAGGAACATACTATGAGTCAGCTAGTTGTGGGTTTGATCTCTGCTACTTGACTAAATTCTATGTGACAAAGACAATTTGGGCCAGCAGGCTTTAGGAAGTGGGCAGGAAATTCAACCCTTCTTGTCAACTTGCATCTGCTGTGCTAGAGTAAGACAGTAAAAACTAAACCAGGCCCACTGTGTTTCCCTGTAGCTGACTAAGTGCTGACAAGTCCATGAAGGGGGCTAAAAATGAAAGGAGACTTTCTTTATGGGGATCAATAAAAGTGTTATTGCTGTTAATACAAATGTGATACTATGACAAAAACTCTCAAACTCTGAAACTTATCAGAAACAATGCAGGAAAGACTTTTTACTCGAGATGTGATTATTAGGGAGTTTACTGCAGTGGGGGAGTTAGTAATGATTTTTTTTCTATCTTTTCATTCGTGTGTTTACCGCTTCCTGTAGGCAAATGAAAGCATCTCAACACTGATTAATAATTTATAGCTTAAATCTATGCCAAAACATCTATGCAGCTTTTTCTTCATACCCTAACATCCCAGACCCACAACTTCCTACATGTGGTTCCTAACCTTTGCATGGGTAGCTTAAAGGAAGTCCGGCGAGTACTCGCTGCACATCGTCAAATTAATTTGCCCTTAATGTTTGAATGGCTGGCAGAAACCATTCCATGAGGAAAAACAATAAATCAAGCAGAGTATGCGAAAATGTTTTGCTTTGATCAAAGCTGCGATTGTGAGCCAAAGTAAGTACTCTGAAAGTGATCATGTTTGTGGGAAGATGGGAATGTGGTACGGGAGTGTTCTGGGATTTCCATAGCTCTTCGGGGTGGACTGTATCTTTGTGGATCTGATGAAAAACAGGAGGAGGGAGAGTAGGGGAATGACAGACTTTCTGTAGCTGTGGCCAAGAGGATGCAGCTTTCTCTCTCTCTCTTTCTCATAAGGAAGCTAGGACCAATTTCATTATTCATGAACACTTCACAAATATTCAGTGTGCTACCTTACTTCCAAACTCCATGGGTTTTACTGCATTGTGTGTTACTTGTTGAGCTGCAAAAATAATCTTGTTTTGTTATTTTATCTAGCACACCCCTGCAGTAAAGAAAGTCCCCTAGAACTGTGAATTTATTTTGTATTTGGGAAACAATTTGTTGCTGATACACATCTACCTACAAACTCCAAAAGTCAGTTTTAGGAAGAGAGTGATGCTGACTGGATGACTGGATAGGAGCCTATGTTACTTAATAGGATTAACCATTTCTGCAGATACACATTTATGTATCTGTGAGTGTGTGCTCTTTTGTGAACACAAGCGCCTGTAATAATAAAAGCAATTAACCTGTACTCAGAGCTGTAGGCCTGGGGAGACAAGAGGACTGAGTATACATGGCCCTCATGTGAAGAAGACCCACAAAAACACTGGAATGAAGGGTTGTGGATACATGGAGGGGACCATAGAGAATGCCAAGAAACAGGGTCCAGATTTGTGTGCTGTACGCGGCCTGTACTGTCTGTATGCATGCACAGAACAATGCTCCCATGTTGTTTACATGTATGCATTAGAGAGTGTGAATAAATACTTGTCTTCCTGCATTAGATGTGTGTAAACATGTGCATGTTTCCAACCACATGTGGCTGCCAGCATGTGTCTGCACATGCCTCTGAGTGCTTCCCTCACATGTGCTTTGAAGCACACAAACTTCACAGGTGACCTCCCTGTGGAAGACAATGAAGCAGGTCGGTGCGGGAGGCAGAGAGGGCGGGGGCCTCTTACAAAGGGACTAATGAAGTGGGTGGAAGAGTTGAGGGGTTGTTTGCAAGTCCACTGGGACAAAGAGCCTGGAGACAAAGAGATGCTAAACACCTCGAACCCTTTGTGGATTTGTCACGCAGAGACCAGGAGGCATTGCCCTTGGCCAGTCTGAGCCTCTTTTGACATGTCATCCATGATGTAAATGAACCTCAGCAATCTCTGACTAATCCTACAGATATAGAGGGTGGGAGACAAAATGACAGGTTTTGAGTTCTAAATAATTTTTGCTGTAACATTGCTGTACATTTTTAGGTAAATCAATTAATTGCAACATTTTTTAATAGACAGGACAGCATGAGTAACTATGTTAATTATACTGTGGCATAATCATTATAAGTGATTCAGTTATGTGATTCACATAAAGATAAATTATATTTCATTTTTTTCTTAATTGCGTTCTTTGTTTGAATGTTCTGCATTTTTGTTTTTTTATAAAGAAATATTTGTTGTTCACTACACATATTAGTCGTACTAATAATGTGCAGTGAGAAAAAATGCATTTTAGCAAAGTTGGTCCTGATAAACAGTTACGTCAGAAGTAGTGCTGAATGAAACTACAAGCAAGTTTCTCTGGGTTGTTGTCCTTGTTCAGATAGAGGCAGAAAAAACAACCACAAGAATTTGGAACTGAAAAGGGGGAGAAAAACATAAAACCAGTGTAATGATTCTATTTGATGATTCTCCTTCTGTTGAAATTATAAAGCAACTGCAGTGGGTGTCATGAACTAGCAACTTCTTAAAATGAGTATTTGAATCTGAAGCATTAATGACATATGGAACAACTTTTGAAGGCCTGAAGCTCTGATTTAGTTTATCAAATTATTGTTACATTTTAATTTTCAAACTCTACAGTATTTGTCACTTTATGGTATGTTTAGAGGTCACAAAGTGAGAAAACGATGTAGTGAACATTTCTTCATGTCTGACAAAAAACAGATGGTCAGATGTCAACTCTGCCAAATTTTCTGCTATCCCTTTCAGTCACTGCAAAGCTTCATTTCCCAAAGCAGCAGCAAGCGAGCAGGGTTTATCTCAACACTACATAATTATGTTAGCATTTACACAATAGACAGACAAACTGCCCATTAAGAGTTTTCAGAAGTGGATGAATATGCCATATGTTAGACAGCAACAGGCAGACACATAATTCTGCTAAATGCCCTCCTGCTGAGTGTCTTCGGTACTGAGATGACACCAGAGTCAGTGCAAACAAACTTAGGCTCCCTTCTCATGCTCCCTGACACGGGGTTACGGCCAGCCACCATTTGAGTCTATTTCTGCATGTCAGAAAGTGTAAATGACTTTGTTTCCCAATCAAGACCTCACTGCTCCTGTGTTGCTTTAAGTGTGACCTTCAGAACGGATCTCAGCCCAGCTCAGGAAGTAATAAAGCAGTCAACAAACTCTCTCTCTCTCTTGCTCTCTCTCTCTCTTTCCTCTCTCTCTCTCACACACACACACACAATTTGCTGTCTAGCTATGGCTTTATTGGGATCCTGGCAGAAGTAATAATAGCAATAGTACTGGTTGCACATTCCCAGTGGTGCTGCGTGGAGACTTTTACCACTCCAAGCACTTCACACTTCATTACTAAAACACTGTCTTCACCATTTAACAGTGTCGGCTATTGCAATAATTAGTTACGAGAAGCCCTGGATGATATTATGACAGTATGAGAGTTTTTATTACTAATATTCCCAGTGACTGTGACCTAAATGCCCACTCCTCAGCAGTTTAAAGACCCACCCTGGGCACTCCCTCTCTCCTCCACGACTATACAAGCACGAGTATGATTAAGAGTTGACATAACTAATAGCCTCTCCACTAACTCAGGTAGGGGAAGGCCGGTGGGTTTAAAAGTGCTTTCATCTTGCTAATGATGAGCTTGCTATCCCAACATCCCCACTGAGTGTGTACTCAACTGAAGCTACATCGAGAGGTATGATGCAGAGCTGGAGTGGTTGTGGACTGTTGCTGAAGAAGGGTTGAGTAGATCTATGAAGTGCCACCATGACATAAACACATCCATCCTGTCTTCTATATATCTGCGCTGCTAAATTCATCCTGACAGGTCGACTCTGCTTACATAGCCACGAAAAAAACACAGGAGATGCATCAGTGAAAATCAAACACGTAACTATGGGCTTTTTCATTTTTAAAAAAAATATTTTTATTTATTTATTTATTTTGCATCAGCGCTGTTTAAGTTTTTATTCAGTGTGTTTGCTAAGAGAATATGCCTGTCACACTGACACTGACAAGTGTGGTGAGACGATGGATAGTATCATGGCAATGCAGGGGAGGAAAGAGAGTCCTAAAAAAGGCTATGTCATCACCTCTTCCTGAAGCAAAACATAAAAAGGAGAAAGAAATGAAGACAAAATTCAAGCTCACTAGTTGAGAAATCATGGCCTGTTTCTTGGCAATTCTATTTCCTGTAGTGATAAAACTCAATGAGGAATGAAGGGTGTTTTCTTACATCCATTCTGGTCTGCTGTTATGTGTTTGCAGAAAGCAGCCTAACAAAAGTTGGGAATTGTATAACAACATTGTAGAACATCACAGCTAATTTTTCTTGCTATGTAATGCAGCACCTTGTAGATCATTAGCCAAGAACCCATGGATCCAAAAGTGGATTAACAACCAGTCCCCAGGGGCCCAAAGAGGTTCACCTAAGGCCTGAGACCCCGTCTTGTAGAGATTGTCTCCCCTAACACTCTCAATGCAGAGCTTAAAGGAGCAGCTTTTTGGCAAAATTCAGTCTTATTATTTTAGCTCATACTGTGCTCATATGCTGTGTTTTACCAGATAACAACAAAGTGACCTTGCTCCATAGTTTTATTCCAGTGTGGAAAAATTGGTTGATTTCTGTGTGTCTGAGCAAATAATGAAGCAACCACGTGTAGCCTGCTGTGTACTTGATGGTAACTAGGAAGCAACAAGGTACACAGACACAATACACAGACATTGACTGGTGAGGGTCAATGCAAATTTTTGCCCTGGGGCTCCATAACAAGTTAATTCAGCATGCAAAGACCAGCCCAGGGTCAAGGCCTTGTTAGTGAGAGTAACTGTTCAAGACTACCAACAAGTCTAGCAGTGATTGTACTATAAAATTGTGGATATTACTGAACAAAGATGAAAACAGCTGAACTTGTCATCAATCTGTTCTTATCCAACAATGTAATTCTGTGCCTTGTCACAACTATGTTGGGGCTAAACCTGTTATCAGCAAAGTTATGATATTTGCCAAGAATTTAAGAAATTGTCTGAAAGGTGAAGGGAGAAAAAGTAGACAGGCAGAGCCAACATGAAGTGGGTTAACCATCAGGCAAGGCAAATCAGCAGATGCACACTGCCACCGTTATCAACTCTGTGATTCTTCCGATATCCAAGCCTCTAGATCGTGCTGCATCACCTGCTCACTGCTGAAATGAGAGATTGATGAGGTAGTTCTGGACCAGAGAGAGTTAGAGAGAGAGGGCAGATCAGAGTGATAAGTATTACTGCCTGCTATCAGACCTGGCTGCATGTGGTTCCAAACCCAAACCTGGTAGTTTATCTATAATTGGCAATCACTGCCTTTGGAAGTCACCCAAAACCCAATGGGAGTCCACTCCTTCAGCCGGAAATCTGAGATGGAGATTTTAAAAAGAAAACATGTGCTGAGAGAATACTTCATACACTATCTCACAACAGGTGCTGATGGGAGCCAATGTCTTAATTGAGCTGCTTTGTGTTTTCAAAAAGTTTGGTGAGGCCTTTTACAGTCACACTAACCTGTCATGTCACTCAGTATATTCACTTGTGTTGTAAGTTGTCAGTGTGTCACTGCGTATCTCCTCCTTTGTAGTGACTTTTATATGGCCTTGGCTGGTGGCAGGGAGCCTCCTCAGTGGCAGACCACTAAGCCAAATTGATTAGATGAAGGCCCTCCTCTTTGTCGGTGTCCCCCAAACCCAACCCCACCAGGCAATTTCTCTAATGGCCACACAGCAACCCTGTCACTACAGGACTTCAAGGACTGAGGGAGCGGAGATTCAAGGACCACAGGACCAGGTCAGCGGAGGAAAGGACAATATGTCGCCACATTGGTCTTCTTTAGTCACAGAAGTGCTACATCGCTTGTTTGTCTTGGCCATGCTTGATATTTGTAAAAGTGGTCTCAGTCTTAATAGTAAAATGAAGAGTTATCTGTAGATATTTTAGTTTGATCTGTACACTGGCAGGGGGTCAATCACAGAAGTATCATTGTAAACACTGCAATCTTCTGTTAGAGTTTTAAAGCCACTCCAAATCAATGACAGTGTAGTTTCCACCTATATCGATAGCACTTGAGATTCTTCCATTTCCTGATTGTGTATTCTGAGCAACAGCCATTGAGCCCATAAAAACCTAAGAATAAAAACCTCTTATAGCGAAGAAACAATCACATGAAAGTAGTAATCTATGAAAGTCAAGTTCAAGGAATAAACACCAATGCTAAAGTTTATGTCCAAAACAGGGTATCTGTCTTCTGTAGGATATCTTTGTCACAAAAAGTGTGTGTACAGAGACGTATGATCAAAAGCCACACATCAAGAGCCTGTGTTTGACGCTGTAGATAACACGATGCTTTGAACACAGAGGAAAACTAGTTGAAGCTGTATTTCAGGAGCTGATGCTTAAGAGATAGTCAAGAAACATATTAAACACAGAAAAATGTTGACAAATGTTAACCTGACCAGCCAGTAATCAACTCTGGGTCAAATAACAGCACCCTGTAAAACTCTCTGAGCAACAAGGAACAGAACATTCAACATTCAGCTACAAGCAACATTAAGATCCAGCGTTAATTTAAAGTTTCAGACATTTCCTCTTACTTCTGAAAGATTAGAATTTAGTGGTGAGTAGAGGCAGAGGCAGCTCCGGCGTCCGTATAATTACGGGAAAATTACATTCATTATTGTAATTTACATCTCATCTCCAATCCAATTATTAGCAGTTTGACCTGCACGGCACATGTTAGCAAGGAAATCTAAAATGGGCTCCCAAGGCGGAGGCAAGAGATGGGTGGAGGACAGAAAGAAAGTGAGAGGGAGAGTTTGGGACTTTGGGAGTTGTAGGAGGGGAAAAAACAATCAATATGGCTCTAAAAGATGATGATTTTAAATAGCCATAATTCCCTGCCTCAGAGCACAGCTGCCAAGGGCGCCACTGCAACACTTTGATGTCTGATATGCAATATTGCTGCCAGTAATTTGCTCATCTGCATCTCTAGAGGGACCATCGCATGTCTGTCTTGTTCATCTGCCTGACCGTGTGTACGTGTTGCCAGTCAGTCTGTCTGTCTGTGTGTCCGGCTGCCTCTCCATCTCTTAAACGTCTTATTCACTACACACATATAGAACTTTTGAGGTACTTGTGGAGTGGAAACAAGAACTTGTAAGTGGGGGAGAGTCGGTGGGTATTATACCTAGTCTCTGAGGAACAAACAGATGCTGTAAACAATATAATCTCACTTGTATGTTCTTGGTAATACTGCACTTTTGTAAACAACCGCAAAACAAAATATAATTGGCCTTATCTGTCTGACTGCCTGATCGGTTATAGGTCCAGCCCCTTTTCCCTGTCATTATCTCTGAAATATTGCTATAGATATACCCATCACCATAAAAGACGCAGTGTGCAGAAAACAATCAGTTCTGTTTTGCCGCAATCTTGTCATTATATTTCTTGAATGCAAAATGTACAATTTACAGGGCATGGAAAGGCTTCAAAGTGTGTGTTTATGTGGGTGGGTAGGACAGAGCTTCATAAGCACTCTATTGTTGTCTCAGAATGAAAATAAATGTGGTATGACATGTTTGACACTATAAAGAAAATTCAAGACTCAATACAAGCTAATTATCAAACACTTTTTTCTTTAAATTCATTACTTTATTAATTACTTGAATTCTAATTGAAGTTATTTTTATCCTGTTAAGTTACTACATAGATGATAGATAGATTTATTTCTTTTAATTTTTGCTACAAGGCCTGTGATTTTAAAGCCACCATGAAGAGGCGATATTAGTGTGTGGCTATAGGTTGACCAAATTATCCAAGTAGCAAGACTAAACATATATCATGTGTCCTGCATTATCCAGCACTGGTGTTCCCCTTAGGGAAAGACATGCTGTTTAAGACACAATCCGGTTTTATATAACCTTTATATAACCTTTAATACAGTGAGTCCTCCATGCAAACATGCACTCAGAGACCGAGGGAACAGGGTGAGGCAAGTGGGGTCTGAATGGGGATTGAGCCAAGGATTCACTGACTTATTCAAGGACACTTTAACAGGGCAGAGGACACAACTTTTATTTATTTTTCTGTCTAAATTTAAATTTGTACAAGGGAAGGATGCTGTTTTAAGTCCTTCCATCACATCTGAACCATTTTAGAAGCATCTATCTCTGCGTGCACGATGAAAGATACCAACAGGTCTCTGAGAAATTCAAATGTAGGTTTATTTGAAGCAAGCTGACAGCAGGTCAGATAGCTTCAAACACACCTGCCTCTCACACGGTGCTACTGGTTTACTTTTAGATTGCCACTGTGCCATTCTCTGGAACAATTTCCATAAATCTCCACAGTCTAACAGACAGGTTGATGGAAGCTGGGAGGTGCTCTTATGTTAGGGCAGGAGGGTAAAGTCTACTGTTCATTCGTGTGAGTCCATGCCCGTATGTGAGCTGTGGTTTGAATGTCTTAGATGTCCTTTGAAGTTTAAGACAGCTCTGCATCAGTCGACTGGTTCCACTTCATGGGATGTGAATATGTGGACATGAGCAACATCTGAGTCACTGTGTGCCATGTTTGTGTGTGCATGTTCACGTTGCTCTGGCATGTGTGCTCTTACTCATGCATGGCTGAGTATCCAACTGTGTCTCAATTCCTTCATTGTCTCGGTTTCTACCTGTCTGTCTATGTCAACACGCTGCTGTTCCCTGGACACACTGCACAGTCTTGACAGACACTCGACTCTATGCAGTACACCTGAAGTATGTAAAACTAGTAAAACTGATGCTGGCGTTGTAGAGTAGAAAAAGTTTACTTTGTTTCAGTCACGTTCCCACTGTCCAGCTACTAGTAAACCAAAGCTCATAAACAGCCATGACTCAAATAAATTGATTGGGAGCCTACAATCTCCCTGTCTTTTATTCCACAGTCTGACAGCCTGGGAGATCAGAACAGTAACAATAACATAACGTTTCCTAAGTCTGATTCAGGTCATTGCTGTGATTCAGCTTCTCTGATCTTCACACTATTAAAAGGAAGAAAAAGTTCAATATGTGCATCAGTTAGTTAACCTTCAATTTCTTTTGTTATGCTTGGCTTTCCATAGTAACTGTTAGCTTTCAGTTGTCAGCTTTCATGTCCTTGACCTTTAAAGCCTTGCATTTTGAATTCCTGCTGGTGGCATAGACTTACTCTTTCTTTAGAAAAGAAAAGCACATGCTTTAAGGTACATGCTAATGCAAATATAGCATTGGAACACTGCTTGTTATACTGCCCTCAACAATGTCAATTACTTTTTGCTAGAAGGTAGAAAATTCACAAATTCAAGCCCCCTGGTATCCTAATGAAGGAAGTTGCAAGTAAGTTATTTTTTTTACTTGAGTAAATTTTTTTTTTTTTTTGCAGTCACAGAAATTCTGGCAATATTTGAAAAGCTACTGAAGAGTTATTGAAATGAGTGTTTAATGAATAATTTTGTGTTGTATATGAAGTAGTGAAGTATTTGTGGTGACTGTGGTGTCATTTCATTATATTTCTTTTCATTGGACTCACTGGATCGCAGAGCAGACGGGGTGACCTCGATCTCACTGTTGGCCTGGTATGGCTGGAAGGCCGATGCTGAACTCATATCACTGGTGAAGGGTTCAGGACTCTGCGTACCTGTGGAACTGGCACTGGTACCGTCACCTCCATTGTGGGGATCCTGCTCTTCATATACTGCTACCAGCTGGAGAGAGAGGGAAAAACACATTTGTCTATTAGTGGGGGAATAAAGTGGGACAGAAATGGTACCACATACCACTTATTCACATTCAAGTAATCTGCCTCAGCCCAAATCACTCAGTCTTCTTGCAAATCTTGTTGAAATTCTCTCTTTCTCTCTCTCTCTCCATCTCTCTCTCCATAGTCTAATCCTGCAACATCTGCAGTCATGTAGTGTGGGGTGTTCCAGGTTGCCAGGTTTGGCTCCCACAGCGAGCAGCTGCTCCATTCCCACAAAGGTGATACGTTGCCACGTTTCCCAGGCCAGAGAGGGAGAACTCCCCACAGCATCCCGTAATTATCAGCCTAACACACACCGCTCATCACTATAGCCAACTTGCCCACTTAACAAGAGAGAGGCAGCAGCCTGGATTATGGTGTGAGAGAAATACTAGACTTAGTTTCCTTTTTCACAGGGATAAAGAAAATTAGATCAGCCAGTGCTGATTGACTACATACAAATCCAGGCTTATTCTTAGGTTCCTGGACAGAGACACAGAGAGAGGGAGAGGGAGAGAGCAATGAAAGCACACAACCTGTAGTGGTGGAGTGGAAGTAGCAGCGCCAAGTGGTTTCCATTGCCAGCAAAACCTGTTACTAAACCTGTGAACAGTGGTAGCCTGATGCACATCATGCTATACAAAACACTAGCATGTATATTACTGACTTGAGATGAGTTCCTTTTCATGTCTTTGTGCTAAGTGCAAATATATGTAATACAAGGTCATGGATGTTGAGAGAGCAAACAACAAATAAAGTATTAGTCGCCCCTGGGAGCAAACAGCTTTCCTGTATCCTGCATCATATTTGTCTGATGGTAAAAATAGCGTTTTTCCATGTATTTGCTGTTTTTTGTCACCCCAACACACGGAAATCTGCATATAAACAAGTTTATACAAGCCCCTGCTCTTCTTTTTGATGTAATTCATATGCAGAGGATGACGCTTAAGTGTGTATGTGTATCTGCATCTGAATTTATGCCTCTCTGTGAGTATGCTCATGTGGTTTCTGTTGCCGTAATTCACGGCGACATCTCTCACGCTGGCTTTGCACAATTAAAGCAGACTGCATTTCTTTTTTCCCCAAGATGTTTCCTCGCATCCCGATGCCGTCTACGAAACATACTCTATCACCGAAGCGTCACCCATTTCACTCTAATCACGTTCCATTCCGATCTTGAAATTACATTCCTCAGGTTGTAAGGGTTTATCACAAATTTGCTCAGCACACCAGAGAGGCAATCAAAGAGGAGAGAGATCTGCTGCTACAAAATAAGAAGGCCTTAATATTAGAAATCAGGCAGTCTGAAGAGGTAATTTGCTGAAGGTTTGCTTATTGGTAAATGTGTGAATTCACTTGTGTTAAGGCATGAAAAGACACTTGGCTTTCTGTTTAATGGAACAGTTAATGGGAGAAATGAGTATAAACACTGATACATTTGGAAAATGGTGTTTCCTTGATGCAGGTAATGTGCCTCATTTTAATATCTGAGACTTTGATGTCTGGTTTCTTTACAAGATGCTAAAACTGGTTTCACAAAGCAGAGAACGTTTTATGTGTTTGAATTTAAAATGATGTTTTGGCTGAAAGTTTTTGAAGTGATAGCAATAAAAGGAACGACGATGTGAAGACGCAGAGGCGGCTGTAAACGCAGACTACAGTGAAGGGCTGTCCCCAGAGGTATTTACACTGCCCGAGTGCATATGCGAGCCAATGAATCATTAGTGACAAAGTAATCAGGCCTCCCATTCATATGTTGCTAAGAGTATTTAGCAACGCGACAAGCCCTCTGCCTGCCAGCTGCCCATTTAGAGAAGTGGTGAATACTGTTGTTGGTGTCGCGGCGAAGCGTGATTCATTTTTAAATACATTCCAAATCCCTCTAATTAGGTCCACTTTGCTATGCCTTGCATCCTTTCACCAGACACTCGAAGAGCACTCTGTGGGTATCCGACATCTACAGCTAAACTCATCCACACACCCTCCATTTCATAATCAAATGGGTCTGCATTTATCTCGCATTCAATATTTATGGGCTCTTGAAAGTGCTTGTTCGTACCTTAAACCCAAAGAGACATGAAAAGTTCTAACAGTTTCCCAGCAGTGGCCACATGTTTTTTTGCTTTTCTTTGATTTGTCTCTTCTTGTCCTTTTCTAAGCCTAAGGTCATTTGACAATAGGTTCAATTAATCCCTGTAAAAGTTTTCAATCAAAAAGTACGGAGTCTAATTTAAAACAGCTCTGGAAAGTATTTTTAACTCATATAAGAAAGATGCGATTTTAGGTGTTGCAGTACAGTCATTATTGTGTAACAGTCTTAAACAAGCAGTGTAATTTACCAACCAACATTACTAAGATAACCAGTTTACAACCAAAATAAAAAACTTTTCCAAGCTCTTCCCATAGTCATCCTGTCCTCTGTCTGTGCTGTGGAGAAGGGGGCACTCTTGGCCAGAGGGAAAACTGACGCAATCCTTGCTGTTGATGGGACAGAGCTAAAGCGTCAAGGCAGCGAAAGCCATCACACAAATGCTTTTCCTCCGTCTGGGAATTGGTCACAGCCACTTTAGAACTGAGACGATTTCACGTTTCAATTTTTTTATTCTCACACTCTCCCCCCGTGGCGGCTGTGCAACGGGCGTCAAGTTGTATTCAGAAGTTTTTCAAAAGGAGGAAAAAGTTTTTTGGCGATGCAACGGGAACGGCATGGCTAATTGTCAAGTGGCGTAACAGCTGAGGCTGAGGATTCAGAGAGGAGGGAGGGAGGGAGGCAGTGAAAGAGAATTTTAAAGAGTCCCTGAATAACAAGATGCTAGACCTACAATAAAACACAGTTATATCAAAACCAAAGGTGGGAAAAGACGAATGAGAGGAGGAAAGCACATGACAGGATGTGAGTTGAAGAAATGTTCCACTTTCCAGTCTCAGGATAAACTCTGGAGCGATTTGAAAAACCTATTTAGCTCCTACCTGCTTCAGTTGAGAGAAGCGAGGAAAAGAGAAGAACTGACTGAGTCTTATTTCATGGGCCTCTCTCTCTCCAGCAGGGAGCTACAACATTACTGCTGCCTTAAGCCCCTGGAGCAAGGCTGACACTCATCCACTCTCAGCCGGTTCCACTGACTGTCACAGCAGCTGCCAATCAACCGCTATCTACCTGGAAGCCTGAGGGCTGCTGGAGAATGGCAAGAGCAGAGGATGGAGAGAGACGATGATGAAGGGCTGAGACGAGGCAGAGGAGAGGAAGCGAAAAGGAAGAGAGAGAGAGAAAAAGAGAGAGAGAGAGGGAGTCGGATGAGGTTGGGCATTCTCTGTAGCCTAGGTACAGGCTGGATTTGGGATTCAGCATTACCATATCTGTAACGGAGAGAGCAGGGAGACAGGGTACCCGAAAAATAGAATCTCAGGGATGCCTTTCATGTTGGCCTCCTTTGATCTCTTTCCGGCTTTTGGCAGCTAGGGCGGAATAGAAGAAGAGATGGAGAGGAAGCAACCAAGGAGTGGATGAGGAGCTGTTTTGACAACCTCTCTCCATCTCTTTTCTCTTTTCTCGCACCCTCTCCCTCCCCCACACTCCCCATCAAACACACCCCTCCAACTCCAGAACCTCTGATCTGCCAGGAAGCCCGGGCATTAGGATTGGCACCGGTACAAAACAGCCGTCCCAAAACGTCCGCCAAGGCAACGCTCCGAAAACACAAGACAACAGAGGTTATTAGTAGTCAGGGGGCAGTGCCGGCAGTGCCACCAGAGACATGTATTACCTGCCCTGCGATGCTCTGACGCTAATCCATATCTGCCACGACAGCTTTTCCACAGCCGAGTGGAAGAGGACGGCTGACATGAGTCAACCCGCGGGAAACCTGTCCGCTCAATCCACACCTTCAATTAAAGAGAACATCCAAAGTCGCGCCAGGCTATGTCCTGCTGTGAATATTTATTGCTGCACAAAAAGTCACCCCTTGGAGGCAAGATTAATATTTATTCATTTGTCTGTCGCACTTTTTCTTTTCCCCTTCCAATCCAAAAGCTAAAATTCAGTGTGTTACTAATAAGCCATGATTATGACTTAATGAATGGGTGGATAAGCTGGATTTATTGAGCTGAGTTTACTCCCCCTGTCTCCTTTACTTCTGTTTGTGTGTGAATGTGTAGGTCTCTGTGGAAATGTCCTTTTTTTTTCTTTTAGGTAAAAGAAGGAAGAAATAGCGCTTTAGTCAGTGCATTAATTGGTATAATGAGTAAGTTGTGTTATGCAGTGCCTGAGATAACTTTCACATACACTGTCTCTGCTACAAAACACAAAACACACATACTCTCACACACAAAACAGTCCTTGTTTCATCTCCCCTCTCTATCATTTATCATCATTTTATTGCAAGGGCACCAGGGGCGCAAAGTTATTACAGGTACAGTGGCAGTGGAAACTGTGAAAGCCACTTACTCCACCAGAAACTCAGAGAGCTCTAAACTTGTTGAGTAATAGCTATGAGCCACTATCCTTCATCCACACACCGCCCATCTGTCCATCCATGCATTCATCCCCTTCGACACTCACCATATATCACCCACAGGCCCTTTAAGCATTTGTCAAAGAGTATTTTTGATTGTCTACTGGTATGCAGACAGATCAACTTAATACAGCCCTGATATGATACACTCCTGACTGTAGATACAAAACATGGTCAATTCATTTCTTTGAGAGAACGTGACCTTTACTTGTAACTTTTTCATGACCTTAGGCAACATCATAATGGAGAAACCTTCCTCCTTTTACTGTAGAGTTATCACAGAGTTTTCAATATTTCATCCTTTCCTGCTGTCCATTATTTCTCACACGCCGAGAGTCGAGCAAACCAACAAAGTGCTTAGCCCTGTATTTTTCCTGCTCATTAAGACCATCAAATATTCAGAGAATAGGTCTCGAGCACTCCGGCCTGCCATCTCTAGCATTCCAAACAACCCTCAAATGGCACCCTGCCGCGCCTCAGAAACATATGCATATTTCAGGTGCTGTCACACAAGGTTGATGCAAGGGAAGAGCGCCTCGAAGGCTTACTAAGGCAAGACCTGAAATGATGACACACACCGCAAAGCAAATGTAATGTGTAAAGATGCTGCGACACATGGAATACATCCTCCCGTTTATAACAGCGGTGGTGGGCAGTGGGAAGGGGTGGGGGGTTGTTTTATAAGGCGGCGATCAGGAAGATGACAGGCTTAAAGAAATATAATCCCCAAACAAGCAAACGCAAGTCCTGAGATTGGTTTACGCTGCTGTTCTCGCTGAAACATTAAGTCATCATTTCTCTCACTTTTTAAAGCAAAGCAGCTCACAATGTCGATTCACTGCTGGAAGAAGAAAAAAAACAAGGCGGGTGGGGTGTTAAAGAAAGAATAGGCGAGGAGGCAGTGAGAAAATATACAGAGCAAGCAAAGTTTAACCAGATTAGAGACTCATCCCTTTCAAATCCACTCGGCCAAGTTCTCGTCCCTGCCTTTGAAGTTTTCCTCCTGTGTTGGGGGAAATGGATTCACACATATTAGGGCGCCCTGTGCGAGCACTACCTACGCAGTGCTGACAGAAGGGAAAATTCCTACTACGCCCCCGTCGCGTTCTGCCGTGTATATTAATACCTTATAACCCATGGTCATACATACAATTCAACCCTTTTCAGCCTTGGGAAATAAACACTTTTTTTGAAGGCACACAAAAGACCTTAGCTGAATGCAACTTCAGAGTGAAAGGGAGAGGGGGAGAGGAGAGAAGGGAGCAAGGGAGGGAAAAAATGATGACATATTCATGAAAGCAATTAGGGTGGGTGTCCATAAGAAAGTAAGAAACATGATGAGCATCTTATGACCTCGATGGGCTAAATTACCATCAATCACCTGACACTAATTAACACCGCGCAGACACATGAAATAATGCTGAACTAATCTTGTTCTATCAACACGTCCACATCTTTAAACATAATTATATAAAATTATCCTATTCTAAGTGTACCGAAATGTATTCATCTTTAGAGTTTGTCTCATTTAAACTTTCACAAACATAGTTAAAATATTTCTTAGCTGCATACACTGCACTTATTTTTTTGTTACTCTGAAGGACGTTGTACTTTTAGGTTTAATGCAGAGAAAGTACAGGCTGTACCCAAAACTGTTTGTGCAGTCTAATCATTTGTTTATGATATCCTCTATTGATTTTCATGCCATCCTATATGCATTTTGCTTTCTAAACAGAGTTGTTGGGGGCACCTTGAGGTGTTACACCCTCAACTGGTCTTAAAGAAATCTAATCACAGCAATGAACCTACCTGCTTCATCCGTCCCCCACCACGCTACACACTCAATCTAATAATGCCATTCCTCCCCTGCCCTGATTCACATGCAAAACAACACCAGACAGTCTGTCTAGGGACCGCCCTAGCAAATACGCACACATAGATATGAGTACGTGAGCGCACCCACTCACCCATACACACTCAAACTGAAGATGCTCACAAAAGCACAAAAAGTCACAGTTTGTGTATTAGTATTCCTCTCCCAAAGCAATGGCATTAGAAAAACCCATATTCTAACAGTGCCTTTCAGAGGGAAGTGCCCTTCAATCTTTCATTGGTTATGCACAAAGCCAGGAGAGAGTAATTAAAAACTCCACATCCAGGGACCTCGGCACAGAGAGAAAGAGAGAGGGCCAAAAGAAAAAGGGAAAGCTTCAAACATTTCAGGCCTCCCTGGTGGAAAGAGATGGAGGGAATGAGGAGCACAAAGTGGAGTGGAGCAGACAGAGAGGGAGGGCCATATCCTTGACAAGGCCATACATCTGTAGTCAAGACAAATGGAAATCAGGTATTTCATACCTTTAACAAGGCCAGACCCGATCATTAACCAGAAGAATTTAAGTGTTAAGATTGTCGTCTAATGCACGCTGGTCCTAATTGCTTAAGTATTATCTGTCTCAGGGTGTTGGTGAAAAGATCCAGAGAAAATCCCCCTCTCTTTGATTCTCAGAGGATGACACTGTAAGCTTACATCTAATACTGATATGTTAGAGAGCTGCAAATGATAGCTTCAACTTCTTGAGGATAAGTAAGATGTCTCAAAACACAAAAAATTTACTAAGAACATCGCCAATAGTTATTTGTGGATTTTATAGTGTGCATTTTTATTTTCATTTCATTCTGTGTGTTATGTTTGTCTATGTTTTGGTTTGGTGGACTTTACACCATGTGCTGTGAGTGATCTCATTTTAAAAACAGATCTTGAATCAACAGCAACGGAGGTGTGAGCTGTGCCTGTCAAACAACACTCCACTCTCACAGCAGACTCTATCAGAAGTCTAAACCCATACGCAGAGTATAGTTCAAAACACAATTCCAATATGACACTAGGGATTAAGACTGACTTTTTGGCTTCGAGGTATATTGTTTCCCTCCTGGGTGGCCTTTGCCCTGTCACCTGTGAAGGCCCCCGGGTGAGCCGCCTGATAGCCCGGGGCCATGGACCAACAACAAAGGCTGTATGTGTGCACAGACTACTTAACATGCAAAGAGAAGCACTTTGAAATTGAAAAATACACTTCAAAACAAATACTTCGATTTGTGCTTGATGACTGAAAGCAAACTCAAGCGCCACCTCACTTGGAATATATTCATGAATTCAGGTCATTTTGTTTATTTAAGAAAGCAATCTTACACAAAAAAAGCAAGAAAGTTTTCATTTCTATTACTTACGTCGATACATCAGATAAATCTAACCCATAAAAACATAACCAGACTCTTGCAGAAGCAGTAATGAATTATTTCAATACATATGAAAATATTAGAAAGTAATGGGTGTGTTAAATGTATACTAGACTAAGCAATAAGGCATGTTGCTTTAATCAAATACCAGAAGCTTTATTAGCCCCCAACCCCCTGCCCAAGATTATTTGAGTTGTATAGTTTCGTACGAGGCTGATGATGTAAGACAAACTTAAAAAAAGGAAGGTCTGCATTACAAAATGTGTGTGGAGTTTGAAAGATGTGGACCAGGTGAGGGAGGTCAAACAAAAGGTGGCATCATGTTGCATTATGGTAAAAGTTTGATCCAGAGCTTTAGGGGCCCGGCCGTTATGTAAGAGTAAATGTCAGGGTATCTTGGACTCTGCAACTTCAATTTTAACTATTCCTTCTTTTATCTGTCTCTCACAAGTCCCCAAACTTTATGGAAGTGCAACACCAAACCTTTAGAATACCCCTTTAACTTCAGAAAAGGAATATTGAGTATGTATGTTTTTGGTATCACTACATAACGCCCAATGAATCAGTCTAACTGAGTGGTTATGTTGCTGTCCTCCAAAAAAAAAATGAAGCCAGTACAGCACCTTTCATAGAGAACAGTGGGGACAGCTGGACAATGTACTAGTGGAGCCTAATACCTCTTTCTCTTCCAGACAGTGAAATGCAAGCAGGCACAGAGTGAGCAGAAAAGGTACTTGAACACCTGAGGTCCTTAAAACACACACACACACACAGTCTGGTTACAATATCCCTACCTGTCTTTTAGCTGAGCAGCTGCAAGTGATGTGCCACTAAGTCAGCTTGCAGGACAGGTGCTCAGCAAGACCACTAAGTAGGCAGTGCGTTTATCAGCCAACCAGCCAGTCAGCAAAATAACAAGTCAACAAATTCCAAGCTACTGAGACATTCAGCTCGTCAGTCAGCCAGGCAACCAGTTAGGCAGCCAATCGGTCAATGTATTAGTTGGTACGTCAACCACTGGTTTGACACAGCCAATAAAGTGTTCAGCCAGCAAGCCAACCAGTGACCCAGCCTCCAGTCAGCCAGCAAGGAGATGGCCAAGTGGAGCAAAACACCCCAATGTTGGCACTGAACTGAGCAGAGGCAAAGCCAACACCCACGACACACACATGCACACATACACACACACAACTAGCCAGTGGGGACAGCACTGTCATTATCTGCCATCTGCAGGCCTGAGTGGCCTTAGCCTGGAGGGAGAGGAAACGAAGAGGAGCAGGGAGGGAGGATGCTCGCCCTTATGTGTGTATGTGTGGCAAGGTAAATACACCATGTGAGAAGTGGCACATTCACACCAACACACTGAAACGCACGAGAGAACAACAAAGAAATGGCTTTGTGCCCACGTGGGCTTTACTTTGTGAAAGAGAAGTGTACAACCATTGTGTGGTGCACAGGAGTGCAATTACAGCAGTATGCTCAGAAAGAACAGTCAGACAGACAAAACACCATCACAAATGTAGGAATTGTGTGAGGCTGTTTAAACAAGTGCAGGTGTTTATAACAATGTATCATCTTTAACTGTCACCATGTGTAATGGTTTCACTAAATACTAACTGAATAGCTTTCTTAACCAATTTACAAATGTCTGATGGCATATTTTCTTGTGTGTACAGTTGCACATTGGCTATGATGGGGTTCTGCTATGTGCAAAAACTTTTCGCCCATGGCATCAAGGCATGCATAAGTCAGGATGTCTGAATCTGTCTGAAGAGTGAATCACCCACAAGAAACTCAGCAAGGAAGCGTGAGACTGAATAACAAGCATACAGGCTACTGCGATATTGAGTGTTTTTCTGCTGCTTCCTCTTCGCCATGCTGTTTCTGTGGCTGCCATGGGCTGAAGCCAAGCGCATCAGTTCACAGAGCTCAGCAGCTCTATGGCACTAAGGTTCTGGCTGTCAAGAACTGTGCGTGTTATGGTGTGTTGCAGTCAGCTTCACATAGAAGGCTTACATCCTGGAGTTTAAAACGAGCTGCTTGGAGACATGCATGCAACTTTCTTGGTAACAAAGAGGACAAGAAGCTGTAAGCTGTAAGTCCAGGTTTGAATACAAAGCAAAGACATTTAGAAACACACCAAACACAGGTTGGACAGTTAGACTACCAGCAGTGAGTGAGGACTGGTGAGAGTTGGGCTCCTGCAGTTGATCTTTTGATTTTGTTGGTCTATTTGTGTGTGTCAGAGGTGACTACTCCTCAGTCTCGCTCTTTTCAAAGAAAGAGATGAACAGGTCAGCACACTGTCAAAAATAAACTATTACTGACAGCTTTTGGCTGTCACACAAGCACTTTCTGGACAAAACAGTTACAAATAAAATAAACGCAAATCTCTACATATCAGTGTTTGCTGCAGAAACCTTGAGCAACGTGCCACACTGACAGTACAGCCGTCTCACAGATGTACTCACTCATGCTTCAGAAATACCATTGAATCAAAAATTCCAGACAGTAAATGGGTTTCAACTTGTCAGGACTTCATCACAAAGGTGAAACAGTAAGTCCATCATTCCTCCCTGTTCTTTCTCCTCACACCCTTTGGGACAGAGGTCCACCTCTCAGCTCGCCCTCTCTGTTCTTTCCAAGTAGATGTTGGTGTCTTAGCAAGGCAGCTTGTGCCCTCTAGTGCATGTTGCACTCCAAGTATCTTGCAAGTAACTGCACTCTTTCCAGTTATGCTACCATTTTTACATGCAATGTAGATATTGTAATATCACTCATAAGTATGTTAAAGTAAATCACACACAAAGGAACATTCAGATTTCTCTCAAAGTGCCTTTTTCTGTATATACAATATGTCTCTCAAGAGATTTTAAAAAATCTGTCTAGGCAAGGCAAGTAGTCTGGGGTGATCTGTATTTTTAGCTTGACCGGATGAGTCCTCTTTCAAAGAATCAATAATTCCATGACTGGATAGCTACTAGTAAACTCTAAGAGCAACGAAATGAGGGAGCGCTCTAGTGTTCGATTGGTCAGTAACTCAAACAAATGTATCTGTACACGCTGTGTGAGAGAAGGGACATGAGGACACAGCACGCCCCACCCTGTGCATAATGGGAGGTTACAAGACAGGGTGGGGGTGTACGTCTGGGGAGTGTTGCTGAACTCCCGTAACCTCAATTATTCAGCATTAGGCCCCGCTATTGATTTCCTGTTGGATCGACTTACTGAGTCCCGAGCATTGGGACAGTGACATGCTATAGCCTTCCCTGGGAGGGATCTTTAAGAACGGATGGATGGATGGGAGTCTGTTAGAAGGAGAGAGAAAAGAGATACAGATCCATGGGAGAGGACGGTGTAATTAAAGATACCCCTTATCAAGGCTGTGATAGATGAAGATGTCACAGCCTGGTGGGCAAGTTAGTTAGCGCGAGGCGAGGGGACTGGTTAGTTTGGCTCAGTGACCTTGGGGAGAGAGGGTGACGTTGCATAGAGGGGAAAGAGTTCCCATGACTGGGGCTCCTGCTGAGGGAGGAACAATATTTATGTTTGAAAGGAAAACTGTGTTGCTGTCAGATATGCGGGGGAAGACTAATTGTTTGAGGATATGCTGTATTATTACTGCTTTTGAGATTTTGGGGGAGTCGGGCCATTTTCTCAGGCGTCCATCAGTGCCCAAGCTGACCTCAGTGAACATAAATCACATAACTATGCCAGGCAAAGTCAAGCTCAACATTTCTCACACTCACAAGCACCATCAGCTGTGAAAACAATGTTACATGCTGACAACACAAGAAAGGAACACAGCTTTCTCGTGATAAAGGAGGAATAACTTGCTTTCTCTCTCTCTTTCTAGGTCCAAATCTGGTCATATGTAGGTCTGTCTTCTGTACCTGGCTGCATGGTCAGACATGGGTCAGGTTCCAAATAAAACAGATGGCAAAAGTTGCCTTTCTGCAGTTTCTCCTTGGCCCAACCTTGAGAAGCTGTGCTGGGCTGAGCAGAGCGCTGATCTGGGCTGGTTTGGAGGTTGAGGACTGGAGGGGGGCAAATCAGAAGCACGTAGTCTGACAGATCGCACGCTAATTCAAAGAGGCTGTAGATGGTGAGGGGTACTGAGATTCTGGGAGACAGGAGAGAGTCTGCTAACTGATAAGAAATGTTACAAACGGCACTTGATTTTGATGCAATAGAACAAATGTGAGAAAATTTTTTGACGCTATCATGATGATAGTGAGTGATTTTTCTTTCTTAAAAAAAAAAACAATCTATGTACAAAAGTTGAAGGGAATTTTAGTAAGCTTAAATGGCTGACTCTAGTTTGGCATACATAAACTGTAAAATTAATCATAAATTGTATAAACAATATGTATAATTGATAATTACAATTTGTGTTTATGTTGTGTATTGTATGTCGGAGGATGCAGCCGAAATAATCTATTGGAATTTATTATCTTTTTTCCTCAATTATTGCAACTCCCGCAGTGCGGAGTTACAGTGTATGTTTTATCATCAAATAATAGCAATCCGTCAAAAGTAATCGTGCAATATCTTAAGATAAGCAATTGTATGAGTCAGACTTTTTTTTTGTTGTTATTTTTTTTAACATGTAGGAGTTCAGCTTCAGATAATGCTGTTCTTGACTGAAATTCTCAAGCAGGTTTGTGGAGGTGTGTTTGCTGGGGTGTGTGAGGTGAGGGTGGGTGAGGATTGAACGGGGTGAGGTTGGGGGTCTTGGCAGTAAGTAGTTAGCTGACGGCGATTCGGCTCCACCTCCTAATCAGCACTTAATTGGCAGTGCTGATGACAAGTCCAAGCCGTAGGGCAGACCACAGCGACTGTTTACTGCTGTCTCTTTTTTCTCTGCTATAACCGTCTCCAGACACACAGATGTGTATCTACCTGAGTGCGTCTACAGTAAGTGACTATGTAAGTACAGTATTGATGTTCACGTGTTCGGAGGCCTGTGTTGACCTGGGTTCATGTCAACAGCATCTTTGCAGTTACTGTGTTGTAATATTTTGGCAACACCAATCTGTCATCATTTACTGTTGACGTTTTACTGAATTTGTCAGTCAACAGCACAGATCAAAAGACACCAAAATTACAAGAAGTTACCCAGCTAATCCAAATATTGTCAGTGAGGTCATCGCGGATACTTCCTGTCAAGACTTGGCCCTGAGTTTGAGACTTATCAAACAGTTGTGAGAGTAGCAGCCTGGAGGCAAAATTCATTCTCATACACAACACATAACTTTGGCAGAACTTGTTGCATACAGAAAAAACATCCAACTGTTCAGCTCGCCCAGAACTCAGAGGGTTATACTAAACACCAAAGAGATTTTCAGCCGTGGGATGAAGAGGGAGATAAAGAGAGATAGATGGAGAGGTAAAATAAAGACCTGCACTTCACACGATGGCAGTGAGCTCGGTGCCGGCTTTCTCATGGTGGCATGAATGTAAATCAGCCGGTGGATCATGCTGTCAGACGCTGTCAGGGGTGGAGAGGAGAGAGTGCTGCGCTCCTCTCCGGTCCACAACCTGAGAATCAACACTCATGTTCTTTACTCTGGTATGTCCATACTTCATCTTCCTCTCCATCTCTTCATGCAGCGTATTAGTTCTTGCTCATATTCTTTTACTGTCTGCTTTGTTATCTCTTCTATCACACATTTACCCCCACCTGTGTCTATCTTTATCTTATTCAAAGCTCAATCTTAACATCAATGTTCCCTTGTCATTTCAGTGTCTCTGTATATATATATC
The DNA here is from genome assembly GCA_023238725.1 of Scortum barcoo. Taxonomy (NCBI): domain Eukaryota; kingdom Metazoa; phylum Chordata; class Actinopteri; order Centrarchiformes; family Terapontidae; genus Scortum; species Scortum barcoo. The sequence goes on from CM041551.1 coordinate 5,001,372, forward strand.
ACAAACCTGTATATCAACTGGCCAAGCTCAAGGGAGTTTACTTTTTTTAGCTACCAGCACTGACAAAGTTCTTCATCTAAATACGTATAGTCATAAATTAGTTTCTCCACTGAAGCCTTAGGGTTCATTTGCAGTGTTATTACAATGACATAAGAATGGCAGCCATTGGCTGACACAGAGTGAAGGATCGAGCCTAGATATGTGAGAAAGTCATTAGAGGTGTGAGTGAGTATGTTTTTGTGTGTTTTCTGTCTGTACTTCTAAACTTGTGAAAAGTAATTCTACTTTTAGTTATTTTATGTGAGGACATTTTCTTTTAGAGTTTTGAGATTCTTCCATTTAAGATTATGAAGTGGAGAAGAATTTAGGATACTGGTCCAGGTGGGGTTATAGTTATCATTATGTCAGTATGTCATGTCAGTATGTCAGTGAAGAGTCTAGCGTGACACAACAGCACCTCTCCATTGTAAGGGCTGGTTCATAATGGCTTAGAGCACAACTTCTGCAACAGTGGTTATACTGTATATGGTGCCAAACATGCATCTGGTGAGAGATGTCAGTGTCTTTCCCCATCTCTCTCTTTCTCCCTTGATTTTATCTTCTAACTACTCTCAGCTATTTAATAAAGCTATAAAATACCCAAATGGGTATTTCTGACAGTTTTTGTTTGACATGTACAGTGGCTGATGCAACATTTTTTTTCCCAATTCTAATCATTACCTCTAGACACCCATTGTGGAAACTGAGTATTTCGGGCAGGTATGAAAGTAACCCCAAGAAATAGAGTGAAACAAAGACACAGAAAGAGCTTCACGCAGAGAGATGTTCATTCACACTCTATCCTTCCACAACACAGAAGCACAGTGTCTCTGTCCAGATAAACACTAGCCTGCTCTGTACCATGACCATACCGACACCAGCTGGAGATCCAGCTTCAGCTCTGCTGTACACAGCTTCAAATCCCCTCAGCCGTTCTCAAAGGCGTCTTTGGAAAATGCAGCATGTGGCAGGAGCCAAAATGTCATCTCTTCTAGCAGGTGGACAGCTGATCTGCGTAGAAAACAGGCCTTGGCAGGCGGGTAAGGCAGCAGTGTCTTGAGGTGCAACAAAAAGCCTCCCAAGAGCATAATCTCCCCCTTCAGAAGATGTGTAAGCTGCAGCTTTCAAGGAACAGAATCAGCAGATTTCTCAGCTGGAGAAAAGCAGCCTTTGACGCCCAGTGACACTTGTTAAGAAAGAGAGTCCTGACAAGCATGTAAAACCTGTCTATACTTTGCTGAGGCCAGAGAGAACATGACTTCTGGAAAATAAATCGTTCTGATGACATTAAAGGAAAGCTGTTAACCAGACACTGAAAAGGCCAAAGTTTGCTTTGCTCAGTTGCCCATACAGTTATTTCAAACACTGAGCTCCTTGACAACAGAACTCAGAAAATTTCTTTAGATTGAGGTTTGTTGAGGGAGTCCTTGGAGAGACTCTGGGCTAGTTTGGTTAGTTGTGTTTCAGTCGTGTTTTGACGTTGCAGTCCCTGTCAGAGGAGTTTGTATTCCAGCCCCAGCTGTGGATTCAAAGCTTGTAAAACTGTGCTCTACACAGGTCCAAGATGTAATAGTATAGTATAATGAGCTATTTGGAAGATCTAACAGCAATCTCTGCCCAGATATTTTCCTTCTCACAGACATCTGACAACATCTCTATAATGTCACAGTCATCTCACAGTCATCTAAAGCAGACTATTTAAATGGTATTATTTCCTTGGCCCTGTATCTAAACCGGTCATGGTGGGATGCAAGAGAAGAACTAGAGATCTTTCTTTTACAGTAAGAGACAGGCAATGCAAGCCGAGATGGCCAAATGAGAGCTTTCAATGAGCTGTATGGTCATGTTTCCACCCCTAACTCATGTTTTATAAAAGACTTTATGAATTAATTGTGTGCCTAGGGAAGAGGGTGACTATGATGACCATGGATGAGTGAAGAGCCTATGGCACAGCGAAGTGGTTTTCTTTTACTTAGGAGGTGTGTGGGTGTCAGTGAAGTTTTTACTGTTTGAGTGCAGACCTCCAACTTTCCTTGGAAAATGTGATAAGCAGCTAACTGTAAATCTGTACTAGCTTTCAATGTAAAAAGGAATTATTAGGGATAAATTCAGGTCACAGTTAAAATGTGTTTTAAGGCAAAAAATTAAAGATTTAGAACAAGGGAAATTACTTTTATATTTAAGTTAAAATAGGATCATTGCATGAGAACCTGTGTGTTTGTGTGATATACAACACATGCATATGCGTGTGTGTCTTTTCTCCAGGGCCACCTAACGGACAACATAAGCCAGAACACCTCTAAACAAGGCATGACAGCACACAGGCCACACCGTGCTATTTATGGGCCACATGCACCGTCCTAATTCACCTTTCTCCTGTTTTTCTCCTGTTAGCAGTCCTTCAAACCAATTAACACCTAGACAACCATTCAGGTCTGATTCTAAACGGCTGGATCCAATTAGAAGAAGGAAACATGGCCACTTATGGCAGGAAGGGGATTTAAGACACTGGGCTGGGAATTGAGACTACTGTTGGTTAGCCTAATGATTGGGAGGAAGACAGTGGTTGCAGATAATTGTGAGTGAAAATGGAGGGTACAAATACAAAGTAATTTCTTCCCTTGTTTCAACCTGTGTAAAACCTTTGCCTTAAACTTTTGGTATTAAGTTACTCTAAAATCATTTTTAAAGAATAAAAACTGGAGATATATTGGTCTGACATGATATTTTTTTTTCTTCAAGTTAAAAGTCTCATGGGGAAAAAACGACAAAGGCGGCACAGCACTCTGATCTCCAAAGGCTCCGCCCCGTCCAGATTATCGCTATGTGGGACTGGCGCCAGCGGTTTTGACTTGGCTCTGGCTCCCAGCATTGCCCCCTTCAGCGAGTTTGTGTAAGGCGCACGTCACGGCACTCATTAGCACCAAAACAAAGACAAACCGCTGGTCTGAATCACGACCGCCGACCAAGATCTGAAAATACGTCTGGAAATATTATGGTATGCCGCACAGCACGATTCTTTGTGTAGGGCTTTGAAGACAAGGTGTATTTTCACATCTGTGGCAAATGTTTTTTACCTCAAAAGCATTCCATTCTGTAACGCAGCCTTTTTTGGCGCTATTTTCCACACATAAACAAAGCTGGGTCAGAGTGTTCACACTACAGGTGTGTGCAGTAGTGCCATCCAGTGGTTAGAAAGAAGGTCTTGCTAGCAAAGCATTGTTATTCACCATAGAAATGTGAACCAAATTTGAAAGGAACTTTTCCATTTCTACAGCACACAACATTCTCTATTCTTCAACCCTTCAGTCAGAAAAAGAAAAAACAATCCTTTGATAAGGAAAAAAGGAATACACTTCAGAAAGAACAACAGAGCATCCAGCCATGGATGTATGAAGGAGGACTTCATACTGTGTTCAAAGCTGGCTTCTCATTCATTCCTGTGAAAGTTGTTCACTGGACGCATACGCCAAAAAACCTCTGCGGGCTTCCTCATGCTTCTGAGTTTTTGGGTCTATAGAGTGTCCGCGGCTCCCAGGAACCAAACTTTATTATATGGCTCTAGACTTCACAAATATAATTTTGTGCCAATGGGTCTCACGTGTAATAGTGCAAAAGTTGCACTGCCCCGTACACCAACATCACTTCCCAACCCAGGTTTGTTCCTGGGGTCCTCCTTTCAGCACAAACAGACAGGCAATAGATGCTCTATGTACAGCTATAACACTTGTAACTTTGAATAAAGTGAAACTCAGAGCATAAATCTGTATCTAAAAACATATATTAGTGTTAGCATTACATTTAAGAAACCTTTCATCCTACGCAAGTGTCTCATTTCTTCCACCAAGAAGACTACATTGGACACCGGACTGGGCCTGCCTTTCGCATTTCCCTCTGTGGGCTGTAAATTATTTAGTCCAACCAGAGGCCCATACATAGAGCTTAACTATATGATGGACTAATGAGGGCTATTGATCGAATAATTGATTGCTTTATGCATGGCCTAACTGACTGCCCACTGATCCATTTGGGCAGCTCATTACTTAATATGCATTATTCAAAGCTAACCACTAACCGGTGGAGACTGCAGTATCATCCGAGGAATGAATGTCAACAAGAATATAATAGCAGAGTCAGAGCCACATCAAAGCCTCAATGATTCTTTCAGTGCAGTGAATAAACATACTACTGCAAAGTGGTAAGGACTACCAGGCTTGATTTGTCAGTTAATGACACAGGGCCAGTAAGGTCTTATATTTATCCAACCTGCTCTTGCCCTATTTTCAACCTATAACCCTGACTGTAACTTCTCATATTCCTACACCACTTGTATTTCTGTTGTTTTTGCCAGTTGCTTTATCCATCCTTGAATTCTGGCCTTTTAATCCCATAAAGATTGACAGATCCAACAACAGAGGCCTTTGGTCTGCAGAACGTTGCCTTTTAAATAACAGACAACAGTATGTTTGGCTTGCATCCTAGAGAGGCATCAAATAATGTGCTCTTTGAATTTTTCCCACAGATGTAGAGGTGAACCACAACACAACCGTCTCCTCTTCTCTTTGTCTAGTAAAAGAACCTAAGAAAAACCCCTCTAGAGAGTGCTTTACAAGAAGTAAATTACTAAACGCCCACACATTGACTCTGACCTGTACTGGCTCTCTGGCTCGTCGATGAGGAATTGGGTTGCAACACTGCTGGCTGGCCTGCAACGAGAACTTGGACTGTACAATTGTGCTAACTTAGCATCCTTCCTATGAGTGATGGTTCAAGGAACACTGGCACTGCACTGAAAATATTGCTCTTTTACTGTAAATATGTGATTACAGCACACTACAATGCTGTCTGCTGTCTCACTGAATAACAAGCCTGGGGTTATGAACTGGCCTACTTTTCCTATCTTTTTTTTTTCTATTTTCTGTGATGTTATCAGACTTGCCTCCATTCCAGAGTAAACCATGTGCACTGACCATTTGACAGAGATGACAGGAGTGGGATGCCCTCCTGCCTTCCTTTTCAATAAAACAGCACTTTGAGGTCTCTGAGATCTTTTTCTAAGAACCAAAGAAAGACAGGAAGAGGAGGGAGGAGTAGGAGTGAGAGAAAGAGAAAATGTGACTGTAATGACATACCGTGGAGAATAGGAGGGGTCTCCAGAGGAAGCTGAAGCTGAAAGCATCTAAATCGACTTCCTGGCAAAGCAACAGCAGCGGCGTGTACTGTATGTGGAATGGGTCAACAGGGGCTAACTAGCCAGGGTCGTCCTGGGGTCATCACAGTTTGAGCAGTTCAACTTTCACTTCTGTAGCTTGGCCTTCTTTTTCCATTAAAGCTAACTTGTCTTTAACTGTGTCTGACTCACAGTGGATGCTGGTTCCTTATAAGTCTACACTGCTTTACAGAAAGGGCAAGTATAAAGAAATGCAAAGGATGCTACAAGAGCTAATCAACCGAAATGAATAATTCCATATGCATTGCAATGATACCAAGAGACAATAATGACAAATTGGCAACAGCCTCCTTTTTTGTTTTTGAGCCAACTGACATTACATGGGGGCAGAGCAGGAAATGGTTCCAATTTAAAAGCTCTGTTTAAATAAATGAATGTGCAATGTACAACAAGCCAAGCACCCTCATATTTCTCACTGTTTCACAATAGCAGTGCATTCATGACCTGACAGTGCTGATGTGTGGAATATTTCAACCAAATTTTCTGTATAACTCAAGCAAGAGTGTGGAGCTATATTTGCTAATCAACCAGGGAGAATTCCAAAGTAGGATGCTTGTCCTCACCCCCTGCAGCAGTCATAATGCAGTAATGTTTGATGCATCACTCTTAGACAGGGATGCATGAGGACAAAAGACACACCAAAACACAAATATCCATACAGAGAAATGAAATAAAATGATCCAGACTCTTGTGTTTAATATGCTGTAGAACAGGGATGATTTAACCTCTCTGAACTACATATGTTCTGTTTCCAGTAGTGCTCGAGGAAGACATTGGTGTGAGTAGTTAATTAAATTAAACATCTCTGTTTCTTTCCCTAGACCTTTTTGGAACTGACCATGCCTCCCCTAAACAGCTGGATCTCCTGTACTTGGGGACAAACTCACACAACATCGCTGGGGTCATGGGAATGTGTTTGCTTGGCCTTTAGGTGATTCCACTGGGACAGAGTTAAATGTCCCCATTCACATTCTTTCTTCTAATTAAAGAGGTGCAGAATGCGTTCCAGGTTTATGATCTATTTACAGTTAATATGGCCCACATGCTCCATACAAACATTTGGCCATTGATAATAGAATAGTAATTGTCCCGCAAAAATGGCAGCAGTAGAGAGGTAAATGGCAGCACAAGAAGCGCAGCCGAATCAAGCTCCTGCTATTCATGTCTCTTCCTCGTTGTTCCAGGTTCAATGCTGGTTTCCTGCCAGTCCCTTAACATTTCAGCTCACAGACATAGAAACAGACACATGGGACACTCACAACAAGCACCTGGAACCATTCTCCAGTACTAGCGTCATTAATGAGCCAGGTTATCCACAGTCCTCAAGGGTCGGCTTGGACGCCAGGTCAGGGTCTGTCACTAATGGGACTCTGTGAGTGCCAGGGTACCAGAGCTGTGAATCCCCCAGAGAGGCATCAGTCTGAAGTACCCAAGACTCTAATTGGGGTAGCCCATGTACATAAATGACAGATTATGACCTATAAATGAGAATTTATGTGACCATTAGACGTGCCGGGTGATCCCGGCAGAGATGGAGAAGGCGCTCATTAACTATGCATTCAGGATGCCTGGCTGTGCCTAATTAGCCTGATGATATGCAGGCTACAGACATTTTCTTGTTTTCCAACCTCAAACATTTCAGACTTGTTATTTTGGTGCATTTCAGGCGCCATTAGAAGTTGATCTGAAATCTTGGTGTTTTAACTTCCTTTATGTGTGAAAAGAGCAAAGACAAGGCACCCACAGCAGCTAGGGATCCACGCAAGGTGAGAAAAACGTTGCCAGTTATTGAAATGTGATAGCAATCCAACTTCAGCAGCTTTATGAGACAAGCTTCCTCTGTCACCCTGAGAGTGGATGAAGGGAATATTTACCCAATATTAAAAAAGCTTTGATTTGATATATCCGTGGGGAAGGGATATGTCAAGAAAAACGTCCAAATCAATACGCTTGTCCAAAGGTCTTCAGCTGAACGGTAATATCTGTGAGATTGATCGGTGTGATTAGGGATTTGACGGCAGACTCAAATATTTGCACATGAAGTGGCAGTATTAGTGCTGTAATATTGAGTGGTGGTGGTGGTGGGAGGGAGGTGTCATGGGAGTAAGAGATGTAGACAGTCTGAAGAGAGAGGGTGATGAAGACAGAGATGGGATGTTTTGTACATGTTTTTTCAAACCAAATAATTAATGGCTGTTCATAGTTAGTCCATAGACTGGTACTATTGTGCTTACAAGCCAAACAACTAGTATCATTTCATCGTAAATAAAACCAGTTTGACATGTGAATGGATACATTGTTTGTTTTTAATGAATTGCTCACTGCTTTGGCAATATAGTTTCTGATCATCAGTCATGCCAATAAAGTTAATGAAATCAATTGAGACATGCAGCTTCTGCTCACTGATTCGTGCTAAGGCAGGCCAATGCAGGGAGACTCAGTGTTACTGTGCGTGTGTTTGTTTGTGTGTGTGAGACAGAAAAACAGAGACAGAGGAGAGTGTGTTTGATAAACCCCCTTGTCTTTGCTCCCCACCTGCACCCCTTCATCTCTATTGCTTCTGCCTGTTTTGATCAGCTCTCTGCTGGGCTGTGGGCTCTCCAAACAAAGCACCACACACTTTACACAATTAACTGGTGGTGACAGACAAAAGGTGCAGAAAACAGGGTTTTGAAAAACTGTTTCTTATAGAAAAAAAGCCAAGACTTCCATCCCGTCTTTTGCTATGCCTTTGTACTTTAACGTTGTTTTCTTTGCGGCATGCTACATAAGGGATCAAAAGCCTTAAAATGTGTTTTGCCCAAGGGTAAAATTACTCCAGACAGAAAAAAAAACTTACCCAAAGAAGCACTGAAGAGCATAGCATCTAAGTTTCACTAAATGCTATAGACTTGAAAATAAACTTTTCCATGTGGATCTAAGAAGGAAATATATCTAAATTACACAGCGAGCAGCCACTTGGATACTAACATTACAGTCTAGTTTGAGTGATAGGACTATCAGTGAATGGGCAACAGCAGAGAGCTGGCTACAGGGTGAACACATTAAGAGGAAATGATGTGTACAACAGGAGGAATCTTATTTCAATGCACACCAAAAGAGCATTTTAATTCCAGGTGTAAATGTAATCCAGCAAACTCAGATCTAGTCGGGAGCAATGCAACAGTTTTAATACCAGGTGTACAGAGAGACTTTCTTCATCCCTATTATTCTCTCTTTCTCCTGGTCTCCTCATGTTTCTCTCTTTCTTCATCTAACAATGCCAGAGTGTTATTTCTCTTTGAGGAGGCTGCTTGAGTTCCCATCGGGCATGAGGGCGGCGGGGTGGAGATGGAAGCGGTGACCGTGCGAGACGGCGACATCAGGCTGGGCGAGCCTATTAGCACACTTCACAGCTGGTCCTCTCTCTCTCTCTCTCTCTCTCTCACACACACACACACACACATACATACAATGGTCTTCAAGAGACCTATTGAAGGCTGCTAGTTTGAAGGAGAAGAGGGAAAAAAAAGGACGCTGGTCATCTTCTGAGCTCCCATTAAAAGCGTCTTAAAAGCTGCCAGAGAGGCTGAATGAGGGTTGAGACATGGCATCCATCAATTAGAGAAAAAGGAGATAGAGGAAGAGGGGTGGAGAAAGAGCCTGCGTTTATGTGTGTGTGCTACAAAAACAGCAAAGTGAACCCAAGCAGTGTAAGTACAAACTGGCCGATCCAAATTGAATAGAGAGAATTAATAAGCTCCAGCATTACTGCAGCTCTGACCAGCTGAGAAAAGGTCTCATTTTCAACAAAGCGGTTACAGGAAGTTATGAGAATACTTTGCAGGATTTTCACAGTCACGTTGAGTTTGTTTTATTTCACCTGACAACCCAGACATCATGTTAACCAGTTGAAAAGGACAAAGCGTAATAGAGAAAGAGGTGTAGAAATCAAAAAGATAAAAACAGAGATTGTGAGATAAAGGTGAAACAATGACAAAAATACTTTTATCAAGTTGCATTAAGCTAAACAAAAGTGGCTCCTACTTTTAGTTTTATTGTCTCCAAGGTGCTGCTCTAATTTAGACTGAAAAGTGCTCTGGCTTTCACCCTATTGTCAGGAACATGAGGTGCCAATGACACTGAAATACTCTGAATAAATTACAGCAGTCTTTTCTTAATTTCTTTTACTGGTATTATCATACCTTTCACTCTTTCCTCATATCATTATAGCACAGCATTATAACACCGGGGGAACTGCCATATTATTTTATAAGAGCTGGAGCTTATAAAGCCAGATGTTTAACTGGCTTGCTAGATACAAGATTCAAGATTCAAGATTCAAGAATTTATTGTCATTACACAACAATTACATCAGCAATCATTGGTAATGAAATTCTTAAGTCCCAGGCTCTCCTAACAATGCTAAACAAACAAGAAACAAGAAAAGCAAAAAGATAATTTAGAAAATAAAATAACAAATAAAATAAAATTTAAACATAAATAATAAACTAGAGTAATAAAATAAGTAAGACCAGTTAAAATATAAGTTATGCAAATAAATATAAACTGTAAATGTAAAGTAGGTATTATAAGTAACATATATACAATAGATATATATACAATAGAAGAATATATACACAGCAGAAGTGGTGGGTTATTAAGAAGTGGTGGTGTTGTGGACAGAGTTTAAAATCTTATGGCCTGCGGTATGAAGCTTCCCTGAGCCTGGTGGTTCGGGCTCGAATGCTGCTGCGGAACCGTCAGCCAGAGCCGGCAGCAGGCAGAACAGTTTGTAGCTGGGTGACTGGGGTCCTTAATGATTTTGGTGGCCTTCCTCCTACACCGCTGGGTGTAGAGGTCCTCCATGGATGGCAGCTCCTGTCCTGGTGATGTGCTGAGCAGCTTTCACCACCCTCTGTAGAGTCTTACGGTTGAGGGCGGTGCAGCTGCTGTACCAGGCGGTGATGCAGCCAGTCAGGATCCTCTCTATGGGTCACCTGTAGAAGCTGCAGAGTATCCTGGAGTCCATGTTGAGCCTCCGCAGCCTGCGGAGGAAGAAGAGCCGCTGTCTGGCTGACTTTGTGATAAAGTCAGTGTGATGAGTCCAGGTGAGGTCCTCGCTGATGTGAACCCCGAGGAACCTGAAGCTGTTGACTCTCTCCACCGTAGTCCCGTTGATGGAGAGGGGGCGTGTTCCTCTCTCTGCCTCCTCCTGAAGTCCACGATCAGCTCCTTAGTTTTGCTGACGTTGAGATGGAGGTTATTGTCCTGGCACCAAGATGTCAGGGCTCTGACCTCCTCTCTGTAGGCCGTCTCGTCGCCATCGCCGGTGATCAGGCCAATGACGGTCATGTCGTCAGCAAATTTGATGATGGTGTTGGAGCTGTTGGTGGTTAGCAGTCATGTGTGAACAGGGAGTACAGCAGAGGGCTGAGCACACAGCCCTGGGGGAGCGCCGGTGTTGAGAGTCAGGGTGGAGGATGTGGTGCTGCCCATCTGCACAGCCTGGGGTCTGCCCGTCAGGAAGTTCAGGATCCAGTCACAGAGGGCGCTGTTGAGTCCCGAGGTCCCTGAGCTTGGTGACGAGCTTGGAGGGCACAATGGTGTTGAATGCTGAACTGTAGTCAATGAACAGCATTCTCACATATGTGTCCCTCTGGTCCAGGTGGGAGAGGGCAGTGTGGAGGGTGAGGGCAATGGCATCTTCAGTTGACCTATTGGGCCTGTAGGCAAACTGAAGTGGGTCCAGTGAGTCCGGGATGGAAGGAGGTGATGAATGATTTGACTAACTGCTCAAAGCACTTCATGATGGTGGAGGTGAGTGCTGCTGGGCAGTAGTCATTCAGGGAGAGGATTTTGGTTTTCTTGGGGACAGGGACAATGATGGTCTCCTTGAAGCATGTGGGGACTACAGACTGGAGCAGTGACATGTTGAAAATGTCTGCAAAGACGTCTGCCAGCTGATCTGCACACACCTTGAGAGCTCGGCCGGGGATGCCATCAGGTCCAGGAGCCTTACGTGTGTTAATCCGTTTTAGAGTTCTGCACACGTCTGCCCTGGTTATCACAGGTGGGCAGTGGTCCTCCTGAGCCTTTTGCACCTCCACAGCTGGAGAGGTGCTCTCAAAGCGGGCATAAAAAGTGTTCAGCTCATCAGGCAGAGATGCAGACATCACCTCAGCACTGCTGATCTTCTTTTTGTAGTCCGTAAGAGTTTTTAATCCAGCCCACATGCTCCTGGTGTTGGAGCCCTTGTAATGAGACTCCACTTTGTCCCTGTACTGTCTCTTTGCGCTGCTGATGGCTCTCCGGAGCGCGTACCTGGACTTCCTGTACTCCTCCAAATCACCTGAGTTGTAGGCGTCTGTCCGTGCTTTAAGTTTGGCACGGACTTCTCCGTTAACCCAGGGCTTCTGATTGGGGAATGTCCGCACAGTAATCCTCGGTACGACGTCATCGATGCATTTTCCGATGTATCCAATGACCGCCTCCGTGTATGTGTTTATGTCTGTGTCCTTAAACACACACCACTCCGTCGTGCTGAAGCAGTCGCGCAGAGCCGAAGTCTGATTAGTCGGACCACTGCTGAATGGTCCGCGTCACCAGTCCGTCACGCTTCAATTTCTGCCTATAGGAAGGCAGCAGCAGAACTGAGGCGTGGTCAGATTTTCCGAATGGAGAGCGAGGAAGGAGCTTGTACGTGTCCGCGTAAGGGGTGTAAACATGATCGAGTGTGTTCTCGCCACGCGTAGGACAGCTGATGTGTTGGTGATATCTCGGCAGGACTTTCCTCAGGTGGCCGCTGTTAAAGTTCCTCCGGCTACAATGAACGCAGCCTCCGGCCGTGAGGTCTCTGTCCTGTCGATAACTCCATACAGCTCGTCCATGGCCTTGTTGTTGTCGGCGTGTGGCGGAACATACACTGCTGTCATGACAACCGATGTAAACTCACGCGGAAGATAATAAGGCCGGCATCTGATCATGAGGTGCTCCAGGTCCGGAGAACAGCCCGTAGAAATAATCTCCACATCTGAGCACCACTTGTTGTTCACCATGAAGCAGACACCTCCTCCCTTGCTCTTCCCTGAGAATGAATTTGTCCCCGGTCCTGTCGGTGGATGGAGAGTCCCTCGGGAAACAATTGGCGGAGTCCGGGATCGAAGGGTCGAGCCAAGTTTCCGTGAAAACCAAAACGTTACAGTTTTTAATGTCCCGTTGAAACGCCATCCTGCTCCGGAAGTTCATCCAGCTTGTTATCCAGGGACTTAACATTAGCCAGAAGAATACTCGGGAGAGGAGGCCGGTTTTCACATCTCCTCAGCCGGACTAGGACTCCGGCCCGTGACCTCTCTTTTCCTCCGCCGCCTCCGCTGCTCAGGTTCAACAACAGGTAGGCTCCGCCATGGAGATTCCCTGTTGTATGCACGCTGGTGGCGGTGGCGAAGAAAAAGTTTTTCCCATTACTGACCTAATTTGTAGAAGTTTTTCTCTATCATATTGTATGATAGGGCTCTCTTTGGCAGGTTGCATAACTTAAAAAAAGAAATAAATAACAAAATAGTGCAAAAAAACAGCAAAGTTGAGGGGAGAGCTTCGAGACACGGCAGCCATCCTCGGCGCCACCTTGTGTTAAGTTGAAAGTAGTCTCATAAAAACCTTAAATATCCTTAAATCTTTTTTATCTGTAGAATAACAGCAGATTTAATGGTTTAAATAACATTCTTCATTTTCTTAATCATCTTGAAGCTTTTAATTTATTTTGTCATATCACAGAAAATTACATACAGTCTCAATAAAGTGATTAATAGTATGTTTTCTACATGCCATTGTCAGTGTTGATTTAGAACAAATCTCTTTTAGTGAGGTCACAACATGGCTTTGTAGAGACTGATGAAATTTTGTCAATAAATTTGACTTGCTCAGCTGGAAATATGTGCATCAATCACTCCAACTAAGATGAGGCAGTTTTTATTTGGATCATATTGTGTAGCAGTGGACGGTGGTGTTGATGACAGTCGTATGATATTACTGGACTTTAATGCCTCTAAGCTCCTCGAGCTGTGTCAAAGTGTTATACAGCTGTTAATGTGGCCATTGACTGCTGGCCAACAGCAGACTCTCCAGCAGCTTGTGTGAGGTCCACTTAGCATACAAACTGATGTTGGAAAACAGCCTGCTATGCTAAGTAGATAAATAGATGAGAGATTCCCAGTAAATGTGTCCTCTAACAAATAACTAGAGTGTTAAAACCTGCTGCATGTTTGGTGTTTGGCTTATTTCATCAGGCATTTAACTTCAATGCCTTACGTAAAGAAGTTTATCATTAATAGATCATTAGAATTTCAATACCTAGATATTAGTGCTATAAATTAATAATTACTTTACACAAATGAAACAATTACTAAGAAGTCTGGCCTCTAAGATGCATCTTATGTTGTAAACCATCATGTTGGAGTGGAAATCTGCATAACAGGAGGAGGAGACAGCTCTTCAGAAGTAAAGGAAGCTGAAACATCAGATGAAGGAGTAGAGGGCTTATAGAAGAGTAACTTATAACTAGTTTTATGTTCTTCAGTAAAGAGTCAAAGAAAGAACTATCACCACAATAGGCTTTTTTCACAAGAGACATGTCACAGTGGGAAAAGTACAGGTCTAAATAATAATATTAACAAAGGCTTTGTTTGATTTATCTATTTCGTTTTACAGTCCTGATACTGCACACACTTGAATACACACGTGACACCTGACTTGAAGCCACTGTCAATGTTATGAATAACACCTGTGCCTTTCCTACTGTGACAAGTCAAAATGTCTGCTGTGACAAAAGGACTATTCGACAAGCATGAAATCTAAATCACAGTCTCATTGCTTTATTGTAATTAAAGCAATGAAATCATCTAATTAAACAGTGATGAATTACTGATGTTAACATACTACAACCTTGAATCTATAATACTGAAAACGTCAAATGTAAATCGAGTGGCATCAGATAAAAGAAAATGATATTAATGTAGAAATAATGTCCATTTGCATCTGGAAAAATAGACACAATCTACACCTTTCAGCAGATTTTCTGAAAGATATGATTTCATTCAATTAATATTTCAGAGATAGACAAAGACTGGAGATTGAAAGAGTGTGTCTGTGTGTGTGTGTGTGTGTGTGTGTGTGTGTGTGTGTGTGTGTAAGCGTGCATGCCGAGTGGGCTGCGCTATGAATGTTCTTATTTGTACTTAAGTGTTCATCTCTTTCAACAAGCTGAGAGATCAGGCTGTTATCACCGACAAACTATCGATCGAGACATTAAAACAAAGATGCAGTGGAAACAGAAATGTAATCAAATCTTCCTAAAACAGTGTGCTGCAGGTATTGCCTTTTCCTGCAGCAGGCAGAGTGAGATAATCCCAAAATGTAATATCTTTGATAGCCGGTTCATATTTGCACAATGCACTGAGTTTAAAAGCATGTAAAAAAGGCATTTATTTATTTTCATTCTTGGATGCTATTTAAATTATTTCCATTTGATTCTGAAAAAAGTAACGGTTTTTAACTTCTACATTCAAACAAACTAACAGGTGTTTTGTAATATCACAGCGTGTCAGTACAAAATTCATGTGTGCATGTGTGTGCGCCACTTAGCGTATGTACATACTGTGTGAATAGCGTACATTTGTATGCATATACATGTCTGTATATTTGCTCAGTGCACATGATGCATGCATGAACTCATTTATACAAGGACTATATGCAAGTATCATCCATATATGTATGAATATATACACATACGTGTTCACCTGTGTCAACCTATATGAGGTCTAAGTCCCCTGCCTCTCATCTGAGCCTTTTTAACACACTCCTGTCTCCACTCTCTCGCTTTCTCTCTATACTGAGCCTATCTCTCTTGGCGGGTGTGTCCACACCTCTCGTCACTCTACTGGGATCTCTGTCATCATGGAATCCTATTAGACAAGGCCTGCTGCCATCTGGATCTAGCACTGACAGCCAATTCATCAACACTGCTGTCCCACACTGAATACACACATGCGCACGCAGGGCCCTTTATTGTGGAGCAGGATGAACAAACACCCTATAATAATAAAAAAAACACCCACCAGGAGGAAGGGAGGAAATAGAAAGGAGGAAGAAAGGAGGAAGAGTTTAATCGAGGGGGGTGGAGTGTGTGTGTGTGTGTGTGGGTGCTCTGTGTTGCCTGCCCTCTCTATGTTCATGATCGGCTGGCTCTCAGTTTGAACATATTGATGAAAGAGGCGTAAGGAGCATGAAATAACTTACCTGGTGGATCAGAGATGTGCACACACATGGCAGGCAATAGCAGCAAGGCACCGGGAAGAAAAGACGAAAGAAAAGAGAGAGAGAGATGGGTTAATATCAGCACACAACCTCTGTGAGGCTTCAGTGTGTCGGGTAAACACAATAATGCTGAATGAAAATCAAGGTTATGTGAAAAGGGATTCCCCCAGTGTGGAAGCAGTAAATAAAAAGGTGGATAAACTCAACAAATCTAACCATACTAACAGACAAACACTTAATGTTGTATTTTTTTTTTGCTCTGTTCAGATACAAGTTAAGTCACTGTGATGTTACCAAGTCGCACACTATGTGTTTTTTCAGTTTGTGTCAACCTAGAAAGTTTTAATGAGTTTACCCCCTATTATATCCCAGGATGCACCTGAGTATGGACCAAGCCGAGACATAGTGCATCAGAAATCAATTTTCAATCTAGACTGACTCTTGATCTTCAATATCACATATAAGGGAGAGCAGAAAGAGCTCATACAGTGGTATTTATCACACAAACACACACACACACACACAAATCATCATCAGCAATACTATTGGCAGCAAAGCCATGAGAGGCTGATGGAGTGGTTGTCTTGGAAACAGAGACTGGCATGGGTTATTATGAAGGAAGAAATGAAGGGTGGGGGGGGGGGGCACAATGCAAAGATCTGCAGTGAGACGGGTGTGTGTGTATGTGTGTGTTATTATGGGAGGTGATTATAGAGGTTCACCTGTAGATGAAGATCCATCCTCTCACTACATCCACCATCAATAATTCACATCAGACAAATGAATCAATAATTCAAGCAAACTTACAGACCTACAGCTTAGGTTATGTTATTTTCTATAGGCATGTATGCTGCTGCTTAATACACAATTGGTAGAAAAACAGATAGAGAAAGAAAGAAAATGGATAAATAAAGTAGAACTGTGGCATGCACAGACAGAGTGACAGACTAACAGCTGCCCACAATCCCCCTCTGTTTCCCCTTTCTCCCCATTTTTCCTCGAGCCGTCTGCCTTCAGTGGGTCTGTAGCCCCGTGGTGATTGTAGTTGACCTCCTTCTTCACTCCCTCTCTCCATCCTCCTGCTTTCTATCCTCTCTTTCCTCCAGCCCACCCCCGTTTCGCAGAGAGGAGAAAACAAGTATCCAGGCAACCCAGCATCACTTACTGGGAGAGGAGAGGAGAGGAGAAGAGAGGAGAGAAAACCGCATTGTGATGGAATCAAGAATACAGATGAGACTTAGAGTAAGAGAGGGGGTGAAGTAGAGAAAAAAAAAGCAAAAGAGAAAGACAGCAAGTGAGATATCCTGTGCAGGAGTGAGGGAAAAAAAGAGGTAAGTATCAAATTAATCCCTCAAGAAATAAAATGCATGCCTGGTGAACAGGGAAAAGTAAAATGGGCCTAGCACTGGCATCTACAGTAGTAAAACATCATATTGTAACATATAGAAAAAGCCTGATTGGTAAGTAGAGAATAGTACAAGAAGTAAATAAAAAAGAATACAGATAAAAGACAATTTATCTTGTCAGACCGTAACTTGTTAATAGGTTATTTTACCTGGTTTATAATTTATAAATTAATTAATAATAACAAAATATCTTTAAAAAGACTGAACTGAGCCAAAAACTGAATCTCCTTGTGCACTAAATATAGCTTTGTGACAATTCATTGGGTTTTATATGCTGTTTCCTGAGTTTAATCCCCAATCTGTACCCATGAAGACCTGAATTTGAACTTAGTTTAAAGCAGCCACAAAGAAAAAACTCTTCTTCGGTATTAACTTACTGTGCATTTATGTAGACGTAGGATTGCAAGTAAACATGTTAAAAAAAAAAAAAAAAAAACTTGAAAAAAATACAAGGCAAATTGGAAATTATGTTAATGTCAGTGTGTCTTGAGGCATTTGCGGGGTGTTTGCATGAGGGCAAGCTGCGCGATAGATAAGGTTCCAGAAAAGAGGGTTTTCCTCGGTTCTCCAAACCCCCTCAGGACACACAGAGAGATGGCAGAGGAGGAGGAGAAGGAGGGGGAGAGCAGACAGAAAAACATTGTTGTTGTGTATGTGTTTACTTTCATCGGCCTTTATTATTCAGCCAGGAAAATAAAGTTTCATTTATTTTTTTTCAGTCACAATGGTGAAAGTGGGGATCGCAGCATGACAAAATTTGCCGCTGATGCGCAGCCCTTTCTGGGGTGTAAGCATGACAGTTAAACAGACACACAGACAATAAGAAAATGTGCTAACAAAAAAAGATATCCAGCCCGCTGACAACAGCAATCACATTTGACCCTTGCAAATCCTTTTGCAGCGCTCTGCATGGAGACTGTGACGCAGGGCCATGCATCACTTACAGCAGGATGATGACATTTGATAGGGCTATGGTAGCTCATCCAAACCCACAGTAATCCATGACATGTACAAATGCTGTGAAATGGGATGAAGGGGGTCCTGTGGCATACTGTAGTTTGATATCTATGATGGATGAACTGGGAGAGACAGCTGACCTGCTCTACACCTGGATCTTTAGGGATGACAGTCATCTCCAAACAAAAGTGGTTTGGGTCTGCCAGACCATTGTTTTTAGCACTGTTAGACAAAATGACACAAAATCACGAGCATGTCCGGATTCAATCTGCAATCATACTGAGCAATCAGTAGAGAGCCGTGTTAAAGCCCTGTGGGGAGCAATCTGGGCCATTTCCAAGCAGCATCTCCCACAGCCACGCAAGAAAAACAAAAAAAAGCTTTCCGCAGAGGAGCTGAGCTCATTTTGAACACATAATTGTCCTCTTCTTCCCCTACAGCCTCATTACAGTACAATCTGATTACAGGGAGGAAAACAAAGGAAGAGGATGAAAAATACCATCCACCATCGATGAGGTGGAGGCAGGTCTGTTTGTATCTCTGTCAACTTTAGGCCCAGCCCTCCCTTCTCTGCTTAGCGTGGGTTTGACTTTAAGCAAGCTGGGAAAAGTACAACTCTATAAAAACACAGTTTGTGTTCATTCCAGGTGAAATTGCATGTCACATCCGTTTGGGTTTCACAACGTTAAAGCATAAATTCTCATCCAAAGCCACCGTAGCTGGAGGAGAGAGGTGGTAGGAACCTCACAGGGTGTAACGCGGCTGTGACTCAAGTCAGACCATTTTCGTGTATGACAGCAGCAGAATTAGACTGTTTCAGCTCAGTTACCGCGCCAACGATCGGGTCCCTTGCTCCCAATGAGCAGATTTCATTGGCCTCTATTACTGGGTCAGGCTGCATGTGGCGGTGGCTGTGTGTGTTTGACTAGGCAATAAGCCCAGTGTCACTGTCACTTTCATCAGAAGAAACTCTCTCTCTCTCTCCCTCTGTCTCTTTGTCTTTTTCTTTGTCTCTTTCTCACAACAGCATATTGGAAAAACTGCTGAACCCTCCAGGAGAGAGGAGGATAGGAAGAACTAGACTGTACCAATCAGAGAGTATTGGGGGGGGGGGCTGAAGAAACCTACAGTGAAATGTATGAAAGTTTATAGGTTAACATTTTTTTACATTTCAAAATATTAAAACTCAAAGTTTGTATATTGCTTGATTAAAAAAATTACATTAATATGACATTAATACAAAGCGCTTTCACTGGTTGTTTTATGAAGCTGTAGCAGACAGTGTACCTTCCTAAAACAGCAGTATGTATGTTCACATACTATAAGTAGTATAAGTATTATTATTAATATCATTATTATTATTATTATTTTTTTTCAACTGGTTGCATGCCATTGGCGCTATCTGATTCATTAACAGTAAGAACTGCAGTCCAGCTCTGTTTTAAGGTGTGCTACTAAAACCTCTGTACTGATGCTAAAATAAGTCTCCTTAAATAGGCATTCTGTAAGTCTTTTGAAGCAGCGGCTCAGAGGATGGAAATGGAATTTGTTTTTTAAGATGTCTATCTGTAGCGTTGAGCTGTGTGAGGGTGACATAAGACAGATTCCAGAGGACAGACAGAGCAGCCTCAGGCTAATCAGGGAGAGCTGACAGGTTGCAAGTTCAGCATGGACAGTGTATCCATGCTTTGATTTTTAGGAGGAAAAGGAGATCGAAAAATCAGCTTGTGCATTAAATGCATGTGCATAAATGTAAGTTCATGAGCAGACAAGGGCAGCGTTAATCTGGAGAATACGAGCATCATTGCATCCAGGGTTTTGATTTAAATGAGCGAAGCTGTACAGAAGTACTATGTGCTCTCCAGAGACAAACACAGCCCTGGCCTCAGTCACTGGAGAGAATCCATTACACAGACAGACACAACATACAGTATTTCCACACACATATACACACAGAGACACTAATTTACTCATAGCTGCAGTCTAAAAGCTGAAAACAAAGCTGTTTATCCAGCCAGAGAAGTGAAAGTGACGTCTGAAGAACTGGCAAATGAAAATGCCTCACACTCACCACAACAGAAGTCACTGTGGACTATACTCTGGATCACTTTTCGCTGTTTTGACACAAAATGCATTCACTGACCACATCTTTCAAAATCCATCAACCGTTTTACATTACTTAATGATCAGTGTTTTTATTATTTTATTATCATATTTATTCAAAACCTACAGTAATATAACACAAATTTACTATCAACTACAAATTGCTTCATTCTGCTACGCCTCCATAAAAAAGGAATCAAAAGAAAAAAACAATAAAAATTGCATTTGCAACAAGTGCATAAAAGTGAAGCCAGTACCAAGTTATGTGTGTTACCAAATGTAATATCATATAATTGCCAAATTAAGTTCAAAGAAGGCTCTGACCATAACAGGAAACCTGAGTTATAAAGTTTTCAAATAGCCACCTGGAGATCCCAGTGTACAAAAGTGTCTGGTGCAGCTTACATGTTGGGTTTAGGGTGTCACCAGCAATAAGGATGCATCCAGGCAGACTGTGGGTCTAATAAACCCAGTTATTGCTTCCCTGCTCTCTAAATGTGACAAGCGACGCTGAGAAGCTCAACCTTTTCATTGTGCAAAATGTGCCACTTAAATAAACGAGCTGCAGTAATATTTCAAGTGCTTTTCTTATTCCATTCATCCCCTCTGATCATCAGTCCTTGTCCAGCTCCATTAGAGCTGTTTCATATCAGAGAATAACAATATCTCAGCCGCTGTGTGGCTCACCACACCGCTGTGGAGCTAATCAATCTACAGCTCATCTCTCCATAGGTGGACTGATCGGCTGGCATTATTCTCCAGTCAATTACCTCCAGTGAGAGAGGCAGAAGGAAGACTGACAATGGACGCTGATGAATGCCAGTCAGGGCTCAATTTAGCCAGCCGGGGCGCCGTCCTTAAGCTGGCAGTAAGACAATTGGGTCGTCTAATAGGTATTTATATGAGCTCCCCTCCAGCGACCAGCTATTTGTTACAGAGAGAGGTTACTGCTGGAATGGACTGTTTACGTAGAGTGTGGTAGTTTGCATAAAGATGTAGTGGAAGGCCGCAGTGTGTTTGATGGATGCTTGTGCACGCGTGTGTGTTTATGCATCTGTATTCGTAATCATTTTAAAATGATGTACTCGTCTGCTGCCGTTAAGCAAACCGAAGAGTCTACATCAGCAATCAAATGACTATCAATAGCTATGGCTCAAATCTGAACTGCCTCATTTAAGCTCCCACTACACACAAGTAGGTAGTAGTAGTTAAACAGCTGGTGAAGGTATTTAACACATCATTATGCTCGGTGCGCGTGTGCAAGAGTGAAAAAGCGGCCAGAAATGGAAGTTGGCACAAAAGTAAGGGTTTAAGGGAATGGCAAGCCACAGACAAGCTCTACTGTCCTGCAGGATGATGAGAAAAACACTGCAATGCTTCTGCACGATGAAAAGAAGAAAAGAAAAGGCAAGAAAGTGTAAGATCAGGAGAAACAAATAGAGTTAGACTTTATCTGTGGTTGCAAACCAAAAATAACAGATTTTGGTGGAGAGTGGATGATGAGGCCTCACTATAGGGAGAAAAAAAGGAAAAGGGTGAAAGAAATTTTCAAATTCAAGTACAGCAATGACTTGAATGTGGCTCCTAGAAAATATGAAAACAGAAGTGCTTTTAGAAAACATTCTGTACTACTGTCTTTGTTTCATTGCAGTTTGGTTAGAGTGGGCTGGACTGGGATATAGTTGGGTTGGTTAACAAACGGAGCCTCAGAACTCTCAACTAAGAAAACACAGTTCAATGGGTTTCCTGTTTAATATGCTTTAAAAAAAATGTATCGGGGAAATGGCTACGAGTTTGCATGCACTAGTTGTAGTTTTTCTTTGAAATAATTCAAATCAGTTGTGGAACCATTCCTTTTTTTTAAATATACCACAGCTCAGCCTATTAAGGACAGTTTTTTTATTGCATAAAAAGCCTTTTTGACTTCCATTCACAACTGTTGCTATTCCCATGGGAACAGGATTGGGTAGTAGTTATGGGTTGAGGCATTAAGTCAGAAGACCTTGTGGCGCAGCGGTAGCACATCTGAATCCAGCTCAGAAGGTTGCAAGTTCACATCACGTCAGGATCAAAGCTCTTTCACATGCCAGCCCTTGTTGAAAATCTCTGCAATAAGAGGCAAAGTTTGTCTACAAATTGGCCGCATTAGCACTAAAATACAGCAACAGAGCTACAAACAGCTGTCTCATACAAAAATGTGCAGAGTAAAGAACGTATCAAAAACAAAATGTTTCACATAAGAAATCTAAGCACATTTACCTTTCATAGTTTAAATCCATCAGTCACTTTGTGTCCATCACTCCTGAGTAAGATAATACAACACCATCCTGCCTCACTGAAATCATTTCCTATGTAAGAACAGATGTCTGCATTTTTCTCTGTTTTTTTTGTCTGCAACACAAGGCCTTATTGTGTGTCTTAATGTGGCAATTATTTTCACAGTCATACCTACCTGGCATTAAGGTGTCCACTGTCCTGTAATCCTAATAACAGATGGCCACAACTGTCCAGAGCAGTCCAATTTCCATCACACAAATTAGTGCTTTAGGCAAATCTTACACATAGGTGGGTTATTCAGTTACAAAAGCTAACCTCAAAAAACCTTTTAGTATGCATGTGGCTTCCGCTGAACATTTCTAAGGCGGCTTTGAAAGGCGGGTTTCACTGCCCCGAGCTGGGCTCATATTCCTGCAGTTAATTGGGCCTGACGAGATGTGTGCGCCTTCGAACCTGCCTTTTTTCCCTTCACTCTCCACTTCAAGTGGGCAGCTACTTGTATGTTTGATCTATTTCTTTTCCCATGACACACATCTTTCAAGGAAAACAAATCTCTGGGTGCTAAACACACACACAGACCCAGGATTCATGGCAATGTAAGAGTTGTCCTCTTAGTACTTCCTCCTTTGTCCCCTGTTACTTTTTCCTCTCCCCTTCCCAAGTGCCCACCTCTCGGAAAAGCCCTTCCCTGGCCCTGGGGGTGATCACATCCAGCATGTTAACCATTTGACCCCCTGACCCACTAAAGCACTTCCCGTGGTCCATTGCAAGGAAATTTGGTTAAAACATGTGTAAGAGAATACGAGGAATTTAGCTGAACAGCCTGTTTTGTCTTCTTATGGCTTGTGTGTCAGGGCGAGAGAGAGAGTGAAAGAGTGTCTGTGTATGTGCATGTGTGTGTGTCTGGCAGTAAAAAACCATTACTGGAGTGTGGATAGAGCTCATTCACACACCTGGGCCCCATTCAGCGCTGCCCTGCCAAACATCCGTGACGTGCCCTAAGCAGAGCGGCATCATGGGAAGTCTAAATTAAGCATAGGGCTGTGACACGGTCAGGGCACACTGTCAAACACTTGATGGGTTTGGAGGAGTGAGAGACAGAGACGGGCGGACCACACAGATGAGGTAAGTGTGCTCTGCAAACACAATGCAACTAAATTAAAACAGAAGCTGAGTGAATAAAAACATCAGAGCGCTGTAATTAAACTTATTTAAATAATGAAACTCCTGCAACGCTGCTGTTTGATTGACTTGAGCGTGAAACACCCACACTGCTTTCAGCTATTAAAACAAGCACTGATGTTGGCCACTATGTAAAAAGCTGAGTGAGTCCATTATAAAACCATAAAACAATGTGAGGAAATGAAACAAATACCTACACTGTAACAATGCAAAGCTGTGCCCGCAAAGTGTTAGTCCAACATGTTACACTCTTGAAATGAATTCAATAAATCACAGAAAACTAATGAGAGAGTAAGAAAAGCATATTTCATGACACGTCCAAATAGCTCTTAGTCTGTGGAATAACAGGAGAAACGGGAGGGAGAGCCGTTCCCAGAACTGAAAACTCCCTGGATCTGGAATATGGGGCGTTGATATTTTCTTAAGTAGGCCTCGGGGATAGCTTTTGAAACCATGCTTGATGTAGGATTTTATTTGGCTTGGAATAAAAGCCCTCCCTGGGGTGCTCCTCCTCCTATAGGCTGGTTAACCCTGCCTGACACGCACACACGCTTAAAACCTGCACACACACAAAACGTTAAGTAGGTTATGATTCATTTTCTTTGTCATCGTCTGCCCATAAAACAAAGTCAATTGGAGCAATTGGGGGGCTTTCCTGCACTCCTTTTTAAGGCTGCACACTAAATCATTCATGGCTATTAAACAGTACATGTGTGTATTTAAAATGTATCACTCCGGCGCGGACGCACACACAAATGTAGACACACACAGTCTGTGCTTTTGCATAATGCCATTCAAACTATAACCTGACATTTCCTCTGTATTGTCGCTTTTTAAATGGGCCTGTAAATAACTGGGAGCACAATGAGTGGACGGAGGCCGGATGGTTAATGAATTCAATTAGTCAACGTCGGGCCGATTAAGAGGTCTGAAAAGAAGCATTGTCACATCGTAGATAGGAGAGGGTGTGTGTGTGTGTGTGCCAGAATCAATGGGTCTATCATTCAGCCAGACCGGGCCTTGCACTCTGGGCCTCTCGGCTCCATTCATCACCATGGACCAACAGACGGCCAACCAGGGAATATACAGTATGTGTGAGTGTATGTAAGTGTGTATTTTATTCTTTGGCACTGTGTGCGTGTGTGTGTGGTGCGGAGGCTGTGTGAGTTTGCATACCAGCCGCTCATTATAACTCTTTGTACCAACACACTGCACATCTCAAAGCCTGTAACATTGCCTCTTATCTCAACAGCAGGCTGAATGCTTTGAAACTGTCAAAGGCCTCATAGATGCTTTCTCAATTAAGAGTAACCTTTATGCTGAAGGATTCACATCCCACAAAAGGTTCTTGTGTGCTTTTACATTACGTACGACAATAGAAATTGGAGGCTCCGTACTTG